>VXAL01000142.1:0-21965 GCA_013399475.1 Chauna torquata
GCCACCCGACCCTCAGGCAGAACCTTCAAGCAATTAGCTCTCCAGTTGCCAAGACCCCAGACCTAAAAGAGGTACTGTAACTACCCCAGTGTTAGTAATAACTTATTACTGCACAGGAAGGTTCCTGCAAGATCTTTGTTCTGACATGACAACTGCTCTCACATTACCCACCTGTTTTAGGTATGGTATGTTTACAGTTCAGCCTTTTAGAACTTCTGTCCCAGGTCCAGTACTAGTTCTGTTGGGGAGTTCCTTTCTCCTGAAGCTTGCTGCTTGCTTCTTCAATCTTCAGCTTTTCCATACCAAACACATGCATTTCTCCTCATGAGTTCTCCTTGTCCCTCATTCCATTTCCTCCTCTCTGACGGACCTCATTACCCACCCATCATTTTTGACTGTTAGAATACTTAAAGCATTACCAGTTATCTCTCTCTTCCCTTCCTTCCATCATCCTTGTTATTTCCTAACCGCTACAAGAGCGAGCAATCACCTTAACTGCCCTTTGCTTTATATCATCTGGAATTCCTATTTTATCATGAAACTAAGTGTAAGCTATGTTATCCTGTTCCTATGCTACTTATTTCCTTTGCAGCAGTCCCCCAGTGATTTTTGCCTCTGGATGAAATCCGTTATTTATTCCTTTGAACCAGTTGCTATTCAGCCAGCTTCTCATGCAAGCAGTCTGTCCATTAGCACATTAGCCTATCTGTGCAAGACCTCAGACTTTTTTTTTTTTTTTACTGTGTTCTCATAAAACTTCAAAGAGGCATAGCTGATCCTGAAAAAAATGAAGATAGACTGTTATCACAGCAAACATTTTGAGAAGCCATCTACGTGATGCATCATGATGGGTAAAAATTTAATGGTAAATGTTCCCCTATGTGCTTCAGGATTTAGATACCCATACCTAGCATTTACTGGTAGCTCTACACCAGTGATATACTGTAGGTATTGCTTATACAAAATCTTGTTTCTCTGTCTGCCCCTCTCCATTAGCTTTAAATAATTTTTTTGAAAGGAGTGGGTTTTCTTTGAATGCTTTCGTTCAAGACAAAATAAATGTTATTTCAATATTTTCAGTTTGAAAAGCTTTAAGAGTTATACCCGCTGGAAGAAGTTTTGTTTTCCATTGGCCAATTTTACATTGCTGGCTAGTTTTCATTTTCCATTGAAAGTATCAAGGTCAGAATCTAGGGAAGTGAACTACGAACTCCTGAACTGCACGAGAAAAAGAGAAGAGAAATAATGAAGACAAACACAATTTTATAGCCATTTTAAAAACATGTTTGGAGGCTTTTATTTGAAACCAGTTTGTTGTCATTTTAGATATTTGGAAATGGAGTAAGCCAAATCAGAAGATAGCACTCTTTCTTAAACAGCTTCCAAAAAAAGAACTATTCCAGATTAACTGCTCACCCTACCTTAACATAAAATATCTGAAAAATGGGAAACACAAAGTCCCTAACATCCCAGCTCCCTCACCCTGAGCTCCTGCTCGTGCTAGAGTACTCCTCACTTCTAAAAAGTACATTATCCTGTCTCAGAGCAGATTGCATTCTTTCACAATGTATTAATTTTAAAGACCTTCTGATCTAACTTCTCATCCTACCAACCTGCTATACAATCATATCGTAAGCTGATAGTTGTCCAATTCAACTACTGAGAGCCACTTTATACCCAAAGTTTGCTTGAGCACTGATAAAAAAACATTTAAACAAGTCTACTAACATATGAGAAACTAGCTTCTAATACAACTAAATAACTTCAGCCAGATCTCTAGATGTTATACTCCAATTACTGAATTAGAGACCCTAGCTTAGTTTTGGTCAGGATCAAGATTACTGATGATTTAAGTGGAAGTTCCCTAAGAGCCAATACACAAATATTCTGCTGGACACAAATTTTATTCTGTAATGAGTAAACAGGCCAAAGATGAACAGAACATTTATACTCCAAGTAAATTTGACTATATATACACGTTTCATTTGGTATTAAATGCAACATGAATTCGTCATTGTAACCCACGGCTGCATCAGAAATAACGTACTTGTAACTTTTCATAAAAAATCAGTACAAGATTTTTAAATCCCTTTCCCTGAGATGATGTAAAGGACAATCAGAGTCACTGAATCTAGCAACTGACCACTTTTGTGCCAAAAACCCTAACTGAAAAACTTTTCCCTTAATTGCTCTCCACTACTAACCTCCATAGCATAAGACAAACTGAAAGGAATTTATCATTGCCATACGAATTAACAATTCATGATGAATTCACAATTGATTACCATTCTTCTTCTAGGACACTCCCCTACCTTAAATATCTATTAGGAAGAAATCCAACACTATAATATTCCCCCTTCCTTTTCCTCCATTTCAGCCTTTCTTCTTTTTCATTTGGCAGCGAGCTTCATGCCAGGTAATGAAAAGGTTATAGAAAGATGTCTGCTACGACAGCAGTAAGCAATTCAGCACATTTACTATAGTAAAAAGCATTTCTAAAAAAAAAAAAAAAAAACCATTTTGAGCATGCATATATACCTATAAATTACATCTGATAAAAGCCTATAGTGTGTACTGCAAGTATCTCACAGTTGCTTTAAAAAACGAGTTACAAAGTCTCCCATGACCGTGTTTGCATGTTTTTTTCATTATTGTACACTACCACACCAAGAAACCACAGATGTTTTGTTTTATGAGAGCATCTTGCTAGCCTACGTGGCCTACCACACACACTTTATATAAACCACTTGAGCTAAGGAAAAGTTTTCATTTCTGTCCTGAAGTACGGTAGTTTGGTAAGGGCTGTATACAATACTGCCAGCAGCAAAAAAAACCTGCATAGTTTGCCATATTTAATTGCTTCAGTAATCTGCTGAAAGAAAATCTGTGTGAATGGCTGATCAGAATTTGCTGTTAATATTAGTATAACTGATGATGTGGCAACTCCAGAAACTTTAGAAACAGCTGCTGGAACAGTTCCTAGAAAAAAAAAAGCCACAATTCCTCAGAATTCTATCTGACAGAGTATAAGTTTGGAAATTTCATAAGCTTTCAAAAGACCTTTTCCTTAGGACATTTACATGGTCTGTAAAAGAATGTCAGTAATTTAACACTTGAGCTGTTTTAAACAGAATTCAAGCCCAATCTAACACAGTTTTTTCTTCTTCAAGTTACTGTTGTGCTTAGAATTATTAGTAACACAAGTAATGCAAGAATTTTTACATGCATTTCCACAGAGCTAAAATATGACAGCTGCCAAGTATTCTAGAGTTTAAAGAGAAAGTCCTGTTAGCTTTCTAACTTTATAGAGACTTGTAATTTACAGCAAAAAGTAGTAATTTACCAGTACACTGAGAAAAAAACTGACGGAATAGATTTGGGTTTGAATTGTGTAGGTGTTTTTTTAATTTTATTTTGCCTTTTTTAACTCTTATAACTTTTTAATATACCTTTCTGATGAAGACATTAATTTGATTTTGGTGACACGTAACAGACTCAATGTGTGACCAGCTTCAATGAAGTACTTAAGACTATGCACAAGCCAGAAATACACACATCTTAGCAATGCCAGAATTGAGCCACAGCTTCAGTTTTGATCACAGAACATCCCAGGCACCTATACTTTTTTCAAAAGTATCTAAGTGCAAACACTTGATATCAAGATTAATTTTGAAGTAGTCACAGATGAACCTAAAGTTAATTTGCTCAAGAGATGGTCCATCTGACGCAGCTTGACCATACCATCAGATACCTCAGAACAGTACCAGAACTGGTGTCCACCATATTAAGGAACAGTCTGGATTTTGTAGCACTTACTGCTCACTGAAAAGCCTAAACTTACAGAATATGTTCAATGTGAGGGAGTCTAAGATAACTGCTTCTGCTTAAACAGAGTGGCTTGGCCAGCATGCTAGACCAAGATGGAACAAACAAGCCTCACAAGCCAGAGACAAAATATTAAAAGGGAACTCATCTGTAGACCTGCAAGAAGAATTTCTCCAGGGTAAATAGTTATGAGTTCCAGTATTTCCTCTGAGGGAGCTCATGTATTTTATGTTAATTGGTGGATAAGCAGCCTTTGGAGCACAGCCAAGACCTATTCCTAAGGAAATGCTCTCACTGGTTAACTATATGACTACGCTCCCCTCACCACATAAAGTCTGCCTTCTTTCCTAGACAGTAGCCCATCATTACTGTTTGTTAGAACTTGTGATTAGCGCACTCTGCTGGTGACTGAGATCACAGTACTCATCTCAGACTGAGGGATCCTATAAACAAGCTTTCTCAACTACTGTGATTTTTTCCTAACAACTAAGCTGTGACACTAAAATGCAGCATTCTCCTCATCAGAGGGACACATGCATTGAAAGACAGCATGATATTTTGAATTATGAGCAATAAGACACCTCACAGCTCAGTCCAATACCAGATGACTGGTCAGATACCTCACTCCCCCTTTAGGAAGCTATAAAGTCAGCATACAGGAATATTAAATTGTACTAAAGGAGCTCCTAGATTCACCACATAGCCCAGAGGATAGCACATAAAATGGATCTTTGTGGGCAGCTACTTTATTTCAAAGAGAAGCCTGGATAACCACGTTGGGCTGGCTGCCCAGTATTTCGGACTGCTTTAAATACCATAATGCCTAACAGCACTCAGTCACTGTTATTTTGAAAGTTTCAGTCTAGGATTCTTTTTTATCACTGGTAAAGATGGTCCAGGAATGCACTTAAAAATATCACAACATTCCTTAGGTAACACTAGCTATTAGGATATAGTACTTTAAAAAACTGAATGCTCACATTGGTTTGTTCATGAAAGTGAAAAGCGATTAAAAAAACACACACACAAAAGAAGGCTGTGGGAAATACAACTCCTGAAAATTACATTTTGCTTTACTTATTACATGGCTGCCACTTTTAAGAGTTCTTTTGCAGTTAAGAGACCAGGAATGTTTTCTCACCCTTGAGATACTCTTGTTTACGCTTTCCAAAGATAAATATAAACTTTTAAAAGTATAATAGTGAAATGATATGATGCTTCTTTCATGCTGGTTTCTAACTACTCTCCAATTAACTCATTCTGTAACATTACCAAGATTTAAGGATTCCTTTGGCTTTCTCTTTGAACGCTTTAGTTTTCCTGCCTCTACAAGCTTGATCACTAGTTAACTTCCATAAACCAAACACCTGCTAGACAACATAACTGCACGTCATATAATCACTCTGACTACTCAGATCTGCTGGTTGAATGCTCTCTCCAGATCTTATGCTTATTTCACAGAAATGCCATCACCCAAACAAAGCCACTCCATTGGTAGGAAGAACAGCGCAGTTCTACCGGCCCCACAAGCTGACTGAACAGCCTGCTGTGGCGGAAGGGGGACAGTTCATCTCCCACCCCTCCGCTGCTCCCCTCTCTGTCATCCCTAGCCCCATGCTTCTGCTGCTTCCAGTCCCTGTTAGATCCTGCTAACCTACATCATCAGCAAACTACTCCAGCAAAAAGTATATTCTGCTCACAGAAAAGGGAGGCAGGATCTTGTGGTTGGAATGGGTAAGGACCAAGAGGAGTGAGAAACTCCAGCTTCTGAAGCTATGAGTCCAGCGGACTATGAAATCAGTCTGAGAATCACACGGCTGGGGCATGTCACATGTGTCCAAGACACCACACTGAACGGCAAAGCAATTCTCCACAAAAAGCATGAAATGGAAGACTCTTCAATGTTAAAAGCTGTCCTAGTTTCTACAGTTTGAAATGTGGGGAAAAAAAAAAGTAATTAAATAAGACACTCAATTACTTGTGTAAATTGTCATTTACAGTCAATGAAAACACGCAGTGGTGTATCACACCTGAGTGACGCGGCAGTCAAAATGCTGAAGACTGAAAATAAGGAAGAACATAAGTAACAGCAAATAAATACCAGGGAGTAGTCCTGAACTACATTTTATCTGGAATGTTTCTCTGTAAAAATGGTGACTATACAATGACTACAGAACTTCAAATTAATTTCATTTGAGGTAAATTTTAAATTGACATTTATATAAGCATGCAGGACCTGCTACATCAACAACAGAAAAACACAATGTGCTATGGACTTGCTAGCATGGATAAGTATTCAAGTATTTCACCTTTAATACACCTTACAGAAATGATGATGTGTGCAAGTCAATCCAACTTCAAGATGAATCCATGCCCCTCTCAAATTTCCCCCTCCCTGTTCTTTAGTAATTCAACTTGATATCCCAGTGAGAATATAATTTCTTTTCTCCATTATTATACAGAAAGCTTCATCACTGAAAGTTAAAGAATATATTTGGCCTTACAGTTACAGCTTGACGCACAACAATTTGTGAGAGAAGGTATGCACAAATGCAGGTTTGGTAACTGATTTTCTATTTACATTTGTTGTCTAAGCTGTGACTGACTAGCTTATGACAAATGCAAAACTAGCCTATGCTACACAAGGCAAACCAGACCTTTATATAAGCACCTCCAAATTTACATTTCCTTCTAATTGTGCTGTGATAAAAGATGCAAGTTCCAGAGAAATACAGATATAACACAAACTACAGCCTCAGACCTTCAGAAACTACATGTCAGTTGTTTTTCACAAGTTAAAGCTATTTCCCATGGCTTTTTGTGTGATTTTTTTTCCTCATCAGTCACATTATCTATATTTGACTCTGCTGTACACCAGCCTAAACACTTAACCACATGCCCAGATTACTTTCTAACCATGTCATTCATCTAAATTGCAGTCTAGATAATCCAGGAGTCAGGATGACAGTCCTAAACCAAAAACGTAAAAGGGCCTGAGAACTGCCATGTTGAACGTCACAACACAAAGTTTTGGGACCCAGAAAACTGCTGAATGGAATCCACCACCTTGAGTCCGATTACTAAGTTCCTTACATAGGAATTTCTTTGATTAGGAGACTGAAAAATGTGTGTGCATACATATTACTCTGAAGATAGACTTTTATCTTGACTTCACCTTTCAGCAAAATAGGAACACTTTGTACTGAGAATGATAATCTAGACATCAGCTTTCACTGTCTAAAAAACACAGATTTATAAATAAAACTCAACTTCATACTAAATCAGTAAGAAGTCCACAACATCATTAATGAGAGAAATTACTTCAGCACTCATAATTGATTACTAAATACAAATTTAAGTGAAAAAAAATCACCTAATACCAAAGTTTTCATACCCAAACAAATTTGGCAAATTCAATTCATATGTCCCACAGAAACAACTGTCACCTGTGAAAAGATTTAAACGTGCTTTACAAAATACAGTGCCTTACTAATATTTAACTTTGGCCCTTACAGCATTCATGTAGGTATATATTAAAACTACACATTTTAAAAAGTATTCATACACAGATCATTTGCATTAGCTTCGTGGGCTTTCTAAGGCTTAATTCCTTGTAGTTGTAACCAAAAGTGAGTTCCAAGAACAGAAAAAAGGGGCAGACTATCTGCATGATTGTAAAAAATAAAACAATATTATTTAAGAAGCATGAGTTCTGAAAAAAGGCAAATCTGACTTGGTTCCCATTCATGAGCTTCTGTTTCACACTGTTGTATACTGCCGATCAACAAAAATAATTTTTCACACTAAACATGTGGTATCTCCCTTTAAACTTGCCCTTGTCCATGGCAGTTGATGATTATGTGCTGCCATCTAGCAAATGCTTCCAGAAAAGTTTAGTTTATATGCTTTTTTTTTTTTTAAATATTGCAGGCTATTTTGTGACAAGATAACTAAAAATTTATTAAAAGCTTTATAAAATAGGAAACATACATAGCACAGCAATATTTTTTAAAGATTCCTTTAGCCTGTACACCTATAAAATTAAACATGAGATGAGAATATAACTATGGCTTAATACAGAGAAACACTGCAAAAGCACCATCATATGCAGTTGAAACATAAAAGTAACAAAACGGATCCTCTCATTCTACAAGTTATGTTTTCCTTTGTACAAAAAAAAAACAAAAAAAGCAACGAGTGGTAAGAAATACTGTATTTTCCTCTTCTTTCTCAAAAACTCTAATCTTTGCATTTTCACATTCCTCTAGCTTTCTGCAGCCTTTACTTCACACCACCACTTACTCTACCTTTGGCACCACAACCAAAATGCAACAGACATACAGAAATCGAATGTTTGAATTGCAAATTTTTTTTTGTGTTTTTTAACCTTTTCTCAATCCTAACTTTAGAGTCACACAAACATACTGAAGTCGTACCATGTTATCTGACAGCAGCAAACTGATGCCTTCTTAAAATACCAGATCTTGCTGTTTTCTGTTATTACCTAGGTATACATGTAATTAGAAAAAAACTACATTTATACACTTTTGGCAGAATATATATTTGTCACCATGTAAACAATGTGACAGTTTCTGGAGCTGTTACAGTGATATGAACAACTGTATGTGAAAAACCAAAACAAATGATAAACAGAATGTCTAAATATTCTGTGGATAGCTAAATAATTATGACTGATTTTTTTTTTTTATGACCTCATTACGACTGCAATCCCCTTTTATTTTCACCCAGGATCCTTACCACTGCACAATAACTTCCCATTTGTTCATATAGTCACCAAAACAGTATCATATTTTCGTTTTTTCCCCAATTTTCACTCCCCATTAGATCAGAACAGCTGGGAGCTTGCTGTTTCATGGGAGTGCTATCTAAATTATATATTTTAAAAGACTTTTGAGGTCTCTACTTCTTTCTAAATTCTCTGAAATTAGCAAATGAACTCAAAAGCCGTCAGAAAGAAAGGAGAGACATCACAGTATTTTGTCTCATTTCCTTTTAGAATAAGATTTTCATAATATTAATACAATTTTAACCTCCAAGTTTCCGTGGTGATAAATTGAATAGTCGTCCAATTAAATGTCTGCATTCCTTTCATTCCAAAACACACACTTTACCTCATGATAATATTGACACCTAGTTTGAACTTTTCATTAAGAGTGCGAGGTTTCATATGTTTGTTTTTTTATTGGTTGTTTTCACCAGGACATTAATACCAGATCTCCTGCCACGGAATCACACTGAACCTACTCGAGCAGCAAGTTCTTTATCCTCCTTATACAGAAGTCAACTAAACAAATATATCTTGTTCATATAAAACAGGTGGTATACAGCTTTCACCTACACCAAAACAGTTTATAGGAATGCTGTAGACACTGCATAAAAAAGAAGCTTTTGGACATGAATAACTATTTGTTTCTTTAGTTACCATGTTTAGTTCATGTATCAAACATATGACAGAAAGTAACTAAAATAAAGGTCAACTGATATTATGAATGGTATCACTTTATGTTACTGAGAAATGTTGTTCTTAAACTATTTGATCTTCCTGTAAATTGCTTAACAAAAAATTGAAACCTATCACCCTAAAATCTTATAAGACTCCATCATTTAATATGCATTACAGTTTATTAATTAATAGCAGGTCTGCCTGACTGAAAATTAAAACCTGAAACATGTAAATATAATACAACCAAGTTTACAAGGCCTTACACAGAACTACTGTAAATCCAGCCAAGATAAACAAACAAGTTTATCAACCATTTAAGTGTTACTTAAAGTTCTTTCTGCAGTAATTACCATCATGTTTATATGATATATCCTAATAGAGGAAGAAATTTATGTGATCCCCAGTATTTGTTTACTGCAAAATGCCCAAGGTGCACAGTACAATGCTTTTTAATTACAAAAAGTCTGTTCCTTACCATACTGGAAGAATATGCAACAAAAATCCAATAGTTTAAAACACTAGGCTTTCTAAAATCATTACTTTGTTCATGCTCAAACTCTACCACGCCACCTTTATCAGTATTTTGTCAGAAAGACAATTATTCAACAGCAAAACAAATTCTCAAAGAAGCATCCCAATAACTTCAATAAATACACAGAGGATATCCAGGTTAAGAAAGTATTTATTTCAGCTTTTATGACTACTCACCAAAGTAATTAATACACCACAGATGTGTTATGAAAATACACAGTTATTGAAATGGAAAAAAAAAGTTCAGTCTATACACATAAGGTCTCCATCAGAAAGACACAGATTACACCAGTTTGACCTGCTGTCTCTCCTGATGGGATGGCAGATTTCAGTCTCTGCACTACGTTATGTCTCAAATGGACCTATTCTATATGTTGCCACTTTTTGTCTGTTGAGAGCTCTGATGAAAGTTTCCACCTCCAGGAATCTCTCAAAGAACTAACGTTTAGTTTCCTCTTAGAATAGGGTGATACTGAGCTATCAGAAGTAAAACTATCACCAGTATCCTTACTGAAATCTGTCAGTCTTTTGTACACAAACTCAGAATATTCTTTCTTTTTCTGAAGAACTGCTTGGCCATTCTTCATTCAAATAACGCTTCTTTTTCCTTTCCTTGTTATATGAGTATCTTTTTAGTAACTGATGAAGTTCAGGTAGCACTGCATAGGTACCAAAAAGCTCTCTGCTTCAACAGTGAATGAAACATTCCCTTCTTTCATTGGAGCTTCACTGGCATACTTCAACATGAAGTTACTTACATTTGACCTTACGTTTGCTAGTAACAAGAACCAAAAGCTTGTAATAAATTAGACAGCTCTATTTTATGTAACATTAAATCATATTTTTTTCTGATGAATGGGTCACCTCTCACTAAATTCCTGGCTTCCAAGTCACCCTCTCTGAATTACAATATGCCTGGAACATAAGACTTTAAATATATTTGAGAACACTTAGACAATCTGCAATTTTGGTTCTCCTGCAAATAACAAATAGTAACTTTAACCATGCTGTGAATTATGTATAAATGTTGGAAATGCATGGAATTAAGACTTCAGCGGAATTATCAGCTACTCTTCAGGTGCTGCAGCAATAGTTGAAAGAAGCACAAAAGGCAAGTTCAGATGTGTCAGACTTCTTACACACAATGATTTGCAAATGTTTTGTCAAAACCCATCACAACTGAAACACACTAAACTATTTTTATTAATGTTACTGAGTGTGATGATCCTGAAAGAATTATGAGACACCAGACTCGCTAAAAATAGGAAAAGGAGTTAGTTTGTCATTCTCAGCCCCTTCACCTGCGAGAAAATACGGCAACACCACGTCTTTGCTACCCGGGAGGTAGGCAGCTGGGACTTCTGTGGGTCCACCAGAATCATCTGCAAAACTTCAGTGTGAACACTATCACGGTAAGGCATGATGTGACACGATGATACAACAGGCAGTAACAAAAGAAAGTTGTACCGAGGCACAAAAGCACGCAGCACCAGCCCAAAGNTGGCCTGGCCTGGCCCCGGCCGCCTCCACGGGTCGCTGCCTCCCCCGGCCCCGCCAGGCGCTACGCGCCCCTGAGACCCCCCAGCCGCCGCCCCAGCTCACCTCGTTGTTGAGGTTCAGCACGGGGGCCATGGCGCCGTCCCCCGGCCCGGCCCGGCCCGGCCCGGCCCGGACCTGCCCTCGCCTCCGCGCCGTCCCCACGCCGCCTCACGGGCAGCACTGAAGCGAAACTGCGCGCATGCGCCGCCCGCACGGCGGCAGGGTCGCTCCCGGCTGAAGCTCGATGGTCGGGGACTCTCTAGGCGAGCTCTAGGAGGCCGCGGTCCTCCCGCTCCGCCCCAGCCGCGCGCGCGCTGTCCTGGTGGCGCATGCGCTTGCGCGTCGTGCCCCGGCGCCGGCCGTAACTGCCGTAACGGCCGCGCTGCGGCGGCCCGCGCCCCACCCCTCTCGGGGGTTTCGTCGGTGACCTGCGTGCCGCGCTGAGGGGACCCAGGGGCGGTGGGATCCGGCGGGCACCTGCCGCGCTGCCCGCGGTCTCCGTTCCTTTATCAGAGAGCCGGAATGATGTGCGCCTCCACATCCTTAAGAGGCGTCAACCCCCATGAATGCTTTCTAGTTTTATACGTAATTTGGGGTTATTGCTTTTTTCGCCTTGTGGGTGCCGCTGTGAAGCTAGGTTACATGAGCGACGAGCGAGCAGCACCATAGTTCTAGGCTTTGCTTTGTGTTCCCACATATCCCTCTGTTTTCACGCTGCTTTCAAATTTGAGATTGAGTTTCCCGTTTGTGCGGAAGGCGGAGTATGGATTGTGCGGGAATTAAGTCAGTGGAAGCTTTAGCTCTAAAATTTTATATGCACAATTCATTTTAAGTAGCTACAGTGAAGTGAAGCTAGGCATATGTTTTGGACTTTGTATGATCCCAGTCTCACTGGAAATCTTCCTCATTGTTTCCGTTTTATTGTGCTAGAAGGAACTGGTGTTGTCTTAAGTTGTTACAGATGCTGTCCTGTTTTACTGAAATGGGACTTAGAATTTTAACACATGCCTGAAATGTAAGCAAGTCTGTACATGTCTGAAAAATAGATCTGCTATTCCTGTTTGTTGCAGTATTCAAAATAACTGAGATCATACCTGAAAGCATTCGGAGAGGTTGTTTTAAATATAGGGACTGCGAATCTGTTTGTTTATATAAATAAAATCAGTTTCGGGGAATACTTGGGATGTTCACCAGCAATGAGCTGGCCCCTGGATGGCGCCGTTGTGCTTGGAATGCTTTTGCTTTGAAGTCTGAATACACAAAAGGCAGCTGTTGTCAGCTGTCTCTGCAATGTATTTTGTTTGCAGGGTCTAGCATTTAGATTTTGTTATCTCCTGTGAGCGGACTGCAGCCGAATCACCTTTGGCTGTTATTTTTACCAAGTCTTACCTGCAAGTGGGGTCAGGCTAGGGTAGTCCTTCAGAGTCAAGTTTTCAAGTTCCACTTAGGATGCTTCAGGAAGTGGTGCTGGCTGGTCGGTAGCAGTCTGTGTTTCATTCGGATCAATAAAAAGCCAACTGAAAATACTTTGAACACATCCATTCACAATACGGCAGAGGCATTTTGTTCCGACAAGAGCTCGATTTCAGGTTAAACATGTGACTGCCATTGCTGATAATGCCTTGTCACTAACTGCAGGTAAGGTGTATTTACCACAGCTGCTGTTTTGGAAAAATTCTGACTTGAGCAGAAGTCCAGCCTACCTAAAGACAGCTGACTATCCTGTAGTGTTCTTTGCTGTTCAGTACCACTGATGGCAAGCAGCTGTAGTGTTCCACATGAGAAGTAGCTGCATTTGATCATGTCTGTGTATAAACAGTTTTGGATGAGATGCACTCCGTACAGTCAATATATTTTTTAAAATTAAAGAACATAATCTCATATCTAGGTTGGATTTGCATGCAGAGTGTAAAATTGGAATCAGAAACTCAGTTTAGAAAGATCTGCCAAAGAAAGCAAAGGGGTGCTTCCCTTTGTTACGATTTTTCATGCAAAATTCCTAAATATGCCATTCTTAATTTCCGTTGTGCATCTTAGCAAAGAGGAGGACAAAAGGGCACCGTGGAGCCAGCTACAGTTCTCTGGATGTAACCACTGCCAGCCTGGCCTCACATGAATTAGAATTGTTCTCTGACTCTGTAGCCTACTGGATCATTTCAATTTTCCTTTCCATTTCCTATGGACACTGAAATAACTTGCTTTGGAATTTTCTTGCAGACATTGATGACATACTTCTGGCACTTCTTCATCCAACAGTTTTGTTTTCTTGTTATTCACTCAGTCACTGATGAAAATCTGTATTTTGCTTGCATTTGCTTTCATCTTTTAAACTTCATTGTCCTTCCAGAGTTTGGAATCACTGTGCCTCACAGCTGGTTTGTTGGCTCTTTGTCATACTATTTTTTGACTTAAATTCATTCTAAGTTGAAATTTTCTTGTCAGCTTGTCACAGTCAGGATGCTTTGAGGCAGTGTCCCATATACCACTTCCACACTTTGATGCTTTGTTGTGACCTTTCTTTCATGTCAGTATTTCACTCAGAAATTTTGGCAAGCTTTCTCAGTGTTTGAACACATTTCTGTGGACCATATCCTCTACTTGAGAACAGCTGCATTTTTGTGCACATGGCAGGGTGGCATGTGTTTGCAGGACACAATAGGTTGCAGAACGACATGGTAATAGAAGTGGTGAGCTATTTAAGGAAAAATGGGGTTATGGTTGGGTCCCATTTCCCTCCCTTTATCTGAGCACTCTCCAGGCTTATGTGGTGTGATAGCAGCTGTACCGATCACCTTGCAGCTACATCTGGCCGTGATCCCAGAGGTCATGAATACAAATCACAGTTTTGGAATATTTACTGAAATTTGTGTTTAGAGACAATTTTAGTCATATGCACAGTACAGACAATAAAATATCTATTAAGTGTGTTTTATATTGAGAAAATAAATAAGTTTTAGTGGTTTTGATTAATTTTCTGTTCATTGTTTGTGAACGAAGTCTAAGAAGTTTTGCAGAATGAAAGCATAAATGAAGTTAGCCAGACACTGAGGACCAAAATACCAGAAGGTGTTTGTAGCTTCCTTTGTTGTAGCTCATGATCTGTTTTTTTCATAGAGGAGTTTCTTGTTACTGATACCAAAGCATATGTTCTGGGATTGCTCCCTTTCTTTTATTTGAAATTAAGTTGTAATAAAACTTAAAGGGTCTAGCTGAGATCAGGATTCCTTTTTCTTTTTTTTTTTTNCTCCTGATGGGATGGCAGATTTCAGTCTCTGCACTACGTTATGTCTCAAATGGACCTATTCTATATGTTGCCACTTTTTGTCTGTTGAGAGCTCTGATGAAAGTTTCCACCTCCAGGAATCTCTCAAAGAACTAACGTTTAGTTTCCTCTTAGAATAGGGTGATACTGAGCTATCAGAAGTAAAACTATCACCAGTATCCTTACTGAAATCTGTCAGTCTTTTGTACACAAACTCAGAATATTCTTCCTTTTTCTGAAGAACTGCTTGGCCATTCTTCATTCAAATAACGCTTCTTTTTCCTTTCCTTGTTATATGAGTATCTTTTTAGTAACTGATGAAGTTCAGGTAGCACTGCATAGGTACCAAAAAGCTCTCTGCTTCAACAGTGAATGAAACATTCCCTTCTTTCATTGGAGCTTCACTGGCATACTTCAACATGAAGTTACTTACATTTGACCTTACGTTTGCTAGTAACAAGAACCAAAAGCTTGTAATAAATTAGACAGCTCTATTTTATGTAACATTAAATCATATTTTTTTCTGATGAATGGGTCACCTCTCACTAAATTCCTGGCTTCCAAGTCACCCTCTCTGAATTACAATATGCCTGGAACATAAGACTTTAAATATATTTGAGAACACTTAGACAATCTGCAATTTTGGTTCTCCTGCAAATAACAAATAGTAACTTTAACCATGCTGTGAATTATGTATAAATGTTGGAAATGCATGGAATTAAGACTTCAGCGGAATTATCAGCTACTCTTCAGGTGCTGCAGCAATAGTTGAAAGAAGCACAAAAGGCAAGTTCAGATGTGTCAGACTTCTTACACACAATGATTTGCAAATGTTTTGTCAAAACCCATCACAACTGAAACACACTAAACTATTTTTATTAATGTTACTGAGTGTGATGATCCTGAAAGAATTATGAGACACCAGACTCGCTAAAAATAGGAAAAGGAGTTAGTTTGTCATTCTCAGCCCCTTCACCTGCGAGAAAATACGGCAACACCACGTCTTTGCTACCCGGGAGGTAGGCAGCTGGGACTTCTGTGGGTCCACCAGAATCATCTGCAAAACTTCAGTGTGAACACTATCACGGTAAGGCATGATGTGACACGATGATACAACAGGCAGTAACAAAAGAAAGTTGTACCGAGGCACAAAAGCACGCAGCACCAGCCCAAAGTTAGTTTATCTTCACCAGACAGACCTCTGTCTCCATCACCGAGGCCTTTCGCGGAGAGAGCACACTGTGCAGCGGTTCTCGGCGGCCGGACCGCATGGCGACGCCCACGGCCAAGGCTGCCCCGGGGCGCTCCCCTCCCCTTCAGGGGGCCATGCCGGCCGCAGGCGGCCACAGCACGGCACGGCCTGTTCGCACCGGGGCACGCACCCGCCCGGCTCTGCCCCTTGCCTGGCCTGGCCTGGCCTNTCTCTACATATGTGTGGTAAGAAAAGACCTCAACATCATGCAACACGCAACTGAAGTATCCAAGTGAACTACTGAAACTGCTGCTTATGAAAGGAAAATGTCACATACATAAATTATGAAGTAATTTATGATAGGTTGCAGGAAAAAAAGATATGTATTACACATTTAAACTTAATTTCCCAGATCTTAGTTTACCACAAGATCATCTTTCCAGGCTCTGTTTTTCATATAAATTAAAATATTATTCAGAAATATTTTTGAAATTTAAGTTCTCGGAGTGTGGCTGCGTGTTTTCTTGGAGTGTGGCTGGGTGTTTAATGGATTCTTGGGAAGAAGCCGTCTCAACGTTAATTCTGCTCCTTTAAAAATGGAGGGATGTGATCATTTAGGATTCAAATACGTTAAATTCCACTGTAGAGTGTCTGCTAGTGCCTACATAACGCGGTGGTAGCTGGTGAATGTGTATGAAGATCCAAACGTTTTTGGAAGTTAATAACAATATGAAAAATAAGTCTGCAATAACATGAGCTAATGTCTACTTTTGTATTCTGTCCTAAAAAGTCAAAATAACTCATGTCATGAAACATTTTTACAGACCACCAAGAAGTTTTTACATATATTTTTTAATCTTTTTCTTATGTATATGGGAATTCACATTTCAATACTGTAATTAAATTATTAACCAGATTTGCTATATATACATCTTGCTAATGTGTTTAAAATAAGGTCAGTTGCATTTTTTAACTGATCTTTTTCTAAAGAGCATGTTCACTGGATTTGTGATGTTAATTAATATCACTGAATTACCCATATAATACCAATTACATGGGGTTCACCAAACTCACTTACAGGGAAATAATGATATTCTGCAGCATGTTAACTTGACTGGAATAAGATCCAGCCGTAACTGGGCTCATACGTATATGTATGTCACAGTAGATCATGTGTGTTGAGAACATAATACAACAAACTTAAATGGAAAGCTTGTAGCATGTTGAACATACTCTTTTTTTTTGTTGTTGCTGTTGTGGGCTAAGACTTTAATGAAGTTTAAAATTAAAGTATTAAATATGGGAAAGGCTAGGAAGATTCTGCAGGAGAAGTAACATCACCTAGTGTAGCAGATTCTGCAGCTGCTTTGTGGGCAGTGTATTCTGTCAACATATACAACTAAAATTGAAAGGTATTCCAGAACAGTGGCAGTAATGGCAAAGACATAGAGTAAACATTCTTCTTGAGAGAAAAGTGTCAGCATTTTAATAATATTTCTAGGTCAATAAAATGTAGTTATGGAAATATTTTAAATACACTTTTTCAAATGATACTAAGAAATTTGAGATTCTTCAAACTATAAAAGTGGTTTGATATCTGACAGAGAATGTGGCCTCTCCCTTCCCCTCCCCCCTCCCTCCCTCCCTCTTCCTTTCCTTTCCTTTCCTTTCCTTTCCTTTCCTTTCCTTTCCTTTCCTTTCCTTTCCTTTCCTTTCCTTTCCTTTCCTTTCCTTTCCTTTCCTTTCNAGCAATAGTTCATGCATCTGTGTTGTTTGGAGAAAGGCCTTAAAGAATCAATTAATTGTAACTACCTATCTAGCTGCAGTAGAGAAGAACTAAATATACCCTTCCCTTCCCTTCCCCTTCCCCTTCCCCTTCCCCTTCCCCTTTCCTTCCTTTTCCAAAGGATTGTTTCCTTCTTGCATTTGCTAATTTAATGGTGTTTTAGTATTTCTTCGCCGTACTTTTCATGCTACATTGTAAATACATGATGCATTGTGAACAGACATAAATGCGCTCTTCTCCCATTTCAAACAATATATGCTCATACATGAAGCAGACTCAAGCTTGTTTTGCTCTGAGTTGACCAAAAGCCTTGTGAAAGTGATCTTTATGGCACTGTTATTTGCTTGAATTAGTGAAGAGTGTCGAGAGGCAGACCTCAGGTTTGACACTGCTTGCTCAGGAATACAGTAGTAAGATTAAAAGTGTGACCCTTTGTCATGCCACACAAACAACACATTGGGAAAGTTGAGCATGGAGAAGTGTGTCTGACTCTTGCTTAGAGAGAGGTTGTTGGAACTGCTGGGGAGTGTATATGGCACCTAGGGTGAGAGCCATATAGAATGATTCCTAGTATTGAGAGCCTGGAAACAAATTTGGAAGTTGATAATGGAGCTTGGAGATGGAAGGGGAAAGGCAAGAGGGACAGGACAGCAGCTGGAGTGACTGATGGGATTAGTGGTGCTGTCTGCCAGCTGTATGGTAAAGAAAAAGCTGAAGAGGATGAGTGGGCAAGGAAATGGGTAAGTAACAGGATGAAATTGAAAGGAAGTGGAATCAGGAGTAACATGGCATTATTGGCATTAATGGAGAGGTGTGACTATGTGAGCGTATGAGAAACTTTACTAAAACAGAAGAGAATTTAACATGTACATGACAATGGTAGTTACTGTTGTGAAAATATAAAGCAAAGCATCATGACTTATTGTACTTTGACAGTTAAGAAATTATTTTATTCCAGAATTTAAATTTTGCAAATATAAGTTTTCTGTGTAGAAAAGACCAAAGGTCAAAGTCCACCACATCCCATATTAGGCATTTAAAGAAGGTGTTTAGTCAGGAGTCAAATCAGCATTACTTGTCCTTTCCCTTCAGAGAGAGGCAGAGGAATACTTCCAGAGAGCAGTTAAGCTCTTGCTCTAAGGTCTTGCTGCTGAGAGTAATAGAACTCGAGTGTGATTGGATTCTTAATTTAAATGCCTCAGTTGACGCTTAGTTAAGTAGAGTGAATCTTGGCATGGGTATCATAGTTGTGAAGAAAAGCTCAAAACCAGGAAGAGTGTAGTTGGTGTTTAGTGTCTACCTGAGTCTGCAATAATAAACAGATGTGATTTACTTCAGTTGTCATGAGGTGTTTCTTGAGTGCTTCCAGTGGCAATTAAAAGGCAGTATTTGAGTTAGCGACATTCTTCATCAAATTCATGTACAAAAGCAGCTGGGGAATTGGGAACTCATAGTCAATTCCAAGGGATATATAACTTGTCAGGCACTTGCTCTCTCTCTCTTTTCTTTCCCCTTTAAAACTGATCTAGGAGTTAAGCCTGTGGAGATGAGCAGAATTCAGCCAGGATTCTTCCTTAGGAGGAGCAGAGTCAAAGGAACTCATCAAATTGCAAAGACCAGATGGTGACCTAAAGTTGTCTGCTGGATCTGTATACTTTTTTAGTGATGTCTTAGTTTGGTAACAAAAATGATCAACATTTTGCATAATCAGAGTTTGGAAGAGTACAGCTTTGGGATTGCATACCTACACGATATTTCTAGGTGGTGATTAATGAGAATTCAGTTTCAGTGTTGCTATTTATGACGGTTTTGATATATCAAGAAAGATAGCAGAAATGCAAGAACAGATTTGTAAGAGTGTAAGTTCTCTGAATTTCTTTCAGTCTGTTAATTAACAGTTGCTTTTACCAGAATGTGAAGAGGATTTCATCACTTTAGGCTTCTTAAAGGGATTGTTTCTTCATCCTGTTCATAATGTAAATGGAATTTATATTAGAAAAAAAAATCTTTTTTTTTTTTTTTTTTCCAAAGAGGGAAATGTAAACAAAAGTCTAGCATGCACTGGAAATCATCCTAGAGTAATTAGTTATTCTCAGCAGTTCCTTAGAATTATCACGTTTTCTATCTTTGGTCTTCTGGCTTTAAAGAAGCAGCAGCTGGAGCTTATGTTGTGTTATAAGCATAAGCACTTACAAAACTAAAGGAGGTTTTATAACATATTTTTTGGGTAACTAAGAACAAGAGTAAAAGTTGCAGTATTAGGTGCCTACTGTATTTTAAGTTGTCATATATATTTTGGAAACCGCCTTTATGTGTCTTCACCTGGCTATCTGTTACAGCTTTGAATAGTAAAGGATATTACTGGTCAATTTAAAGATGCAGATAACAGATTGTAGCAACGTGAGAGAAGTAAGTTCTACCCATAAGCACATGAGATGCAGATGTCTGTCCAGTTGCCACAGTCCATAAAAAGTCTTTAAACTTCTGTCTTAGGAGAATCTAAATAAGAAGTAAGAAAAGTGTAGGCAGGCACAGAGATCATGTTTTTTGACTTTTTCATCTGAGAATAATAACAAAACCCAGAGTCTATGTAAGTTTTGGTTGTTTACTTTTCTATTTTTAAACAGAGCATTGGTAAGTGATGAAAAGAAGGGTCGATAAAATTCCTAACTGATCAGTGTTTATGGTGCAAGTCAATTCTCTATTTTTGTTTGTTTGTTTGCTTGTTTTTAAACTTAATGTCCTGTCTTTAGGGAACACATCTGTGGTAGAATCTAGCACCTTGGTCACCTGACTTTCTGATAGAATAATAAAGAATAGTTAGTCAACAGACATGAACGATTTGGACAGAAGAGGATACATTCCTATTTCTGATTTTTTCTGACATAATTTTCTAAAAAGGTGGCTTTTCTGTAGCAAGTGAGTGGAAGAATATTCTAGAACATGTAAGACTCATGGACTGCGTTACTGCATAAATAGGCATCTTCCACGATTTGCTTCATACTTTCCAAATTGGGCTTGACTATTGAAGAGTAGACTGAGTAAAGGCTCCATCTGGTGATTGTCAGTGGTTTCCTGATTTTTCTTCGTCTTTTTTCAAATCTCCTAAGTTATATCCATCTGGTCTTGGCTCGAACTTGGTCTACTTTTCTGTAATAAATTTTCATCCCACCATTGACACAATAAGCTGTGAAACAGAATGTGTCAGTAGTCTTTACTGTTTTTTTTTTTCGTTTTGTCTCTCAAATACATTGAAGTTTTCAGTTAGCACTCCAGCAATTTTGTTAACCTCTATATTTTAATCTATAATAACTGTAGGAAAATATTCTAATTTCTGATGTGCTTTTTCTTCTTGCTTTTTTACTACTAGCAAATCTGTTAAGCCTGCTAATGAAGAAGCTATCATACATTACTCTTTCTTTTTTATTGCTGTTTGTCTTCTCTGTGTGTGTGCACATGTGCACCGTTTACCTATGACTTTGTTTTGATAATGCATAAGAGAATAAATAGAAAAATATTTTGTACTATCAATAAAATCTTACAGGAATCTGTTTACAGGGTCACCAGCATGAGGCTGGTGCAGCAGCATCTGCACAGCTGAGTTAGTGCAGGCACAGCTCTGTACACATTTTATTTCTTTCGAAGCAAATAAAACATGAAAGGAGCTAAGTGAATTGCTTGGACCCCCTGATGCTTCTGCTGCCCTTAGTTTATCCTTGAAAACTCTCAGAAGCTTTGACAACAGTGGCAAGGAATTATTCAGTCACAATGTTTTGGGACTGGTTGTAGGCTCTTGGCTTTTTATTAGTTTTGGAAAGCAGTTACTGTCTTGATATAGTAAGTAAATACGCATACGAGTTCTCCTGAAAATGGTCATCATAAGTGAATATTCATAAGTGGGTGGCAGTTACGGTGATATAAAGAGCAGCTGACAGGCAGTTTATGAATAACATTTATTTTCTGAAGAAATGTATGCATGTATGCACATAGTGATCTTGTCTGGCTCCCTGCCAATTAAGGTATAAAATCCCTACAGTCTGTAATAGTATCTTGATTAATACCTGATTGTAATTCTTTCATTCATGGCAGTAATGCCTAGAAAATGAGCAAGTATATTCAGTTTTTTCTGATCAGAAAGGCACGTATTTCAAGACCAACTTTCAAATGAATATATGAATAAGAAATCCTGTGAAATGATTTCATATCCTCTGATTTCTTTGCTGTCCAAAGATGCATACCCACCTCTAGGATAATTTTAGAGAGAAGGACAGCTATAACAGACATGTTAAGAAGGTCTTTTCAGACTGCTTAGCACTTAAGAATTGAACTTGTTGAGGTCCCTAGTGGCTTGCTCAAAGTTCTTGCA
>VXAL01000142.1:25347-67343 GCA_013399475.1 Chauna torquata
GTTTTTAAATCCTGTGCTGGATTATAAGACTTTCTTCTAAAAAGTCTACCAAGCTTTGTCTAAAGGCCACTTTAATGTTCCCTTTCTTTATAAGTAAAAATATATCACAGTTAGAACTTTGGGATTTCCTGAAATATGTTAAATTGATCCTTCTACCTACAAGCTACAGTAATTCAGGTTTATATGTGAAGACCAGATAGCATCTGTTATCTCTAGACATCAGCAGAACAAGAAATATGAGGAACAGAGTTACAGTAGTAATAATATTACAGTAGATTCACTGTATTGATACGAAGATGATTATTGTAACAGCCTGCTGTAGGATAGCTGTCATTACAAATGGTTGTTGCCAATATGGTTTGTAGCAAAGAATATGATGGGCAGTAGATGAAAGCAAAATTGCAATGTCAGATTACAGCAGCTGAAGTTAGAGGATAGAGTTTAAGAATTTTTTCAAATGTTTGAACTGTTTTAGAAAAGGCCTCTTTGCTACTGCAGAAAAGGTGGCAAAAATATGTGAAGTAGTGGGAGATATTCACAGATACAGGTCAACAAATATAATAAATATACAAATCTATATATGAAGTAATCATATATATAAGCAGATAGAGCTCAACCAGCAAAAGAAATATGTTTCTGCAGTTGTTCCTTGTGACTTCTTTGCAAGATATGGTACCAAGCAGTAATGGCACTGAGGTGGCATTTGCTTGAGAAAAATATAACTGAACAAAGTGCTCTCCAAAAGCATTTAGACAACCTAACCAACAACCTGTAATCACTTAGATGCTACATGATGTGACATAGACTGCTTGAAAGGGAAGAAAATGAAGGAACAAGTATCGATGGGGTATGTTCTCTTCCCATCATTTGGAGCGGGAAGCGTGTATAATGGTGTAATAGAAAAACTGCCTTGCTGTACATGCTCTGAGATCCTCACTGGAGATGTCCTGATGTTCCTCTGACTAAAAAGAGCAGTTAGTTAGCCTGTAGAGATAAAGATGATGCATGAATGTGCTTAGTTGTTTCTGTTGACACTGCAACTTTAGAAACAAAATAGGACATTCAGTTCAGAAAAGTCTTCATGGTCGCTGGTGATTTAATATGGCAATTTTGTTTACAGCTACTGAAAACTGGTGGGCTGCAGAAGTGCTTGCTGGTGAAGCTGCATTCCTCTAATTATGGTGTCCCACCACTTCCATTGCTAGCTTTCATTTTGGTTATGTTTTTGCCTATGAATTTAATTTCAGAATAGTTTGCTGTCTGATAACTTACAAAATTATATTAACAAGGTCTGTATTCAGTTAGGTTAGAACTTAGGTAAATTAAAAATTAATTAGATCAGAACTAATTATTTATATATGGAATACTGTTTTAGTACTTTTTGTTCTGTAAGGTTACTTTAAAAAACTGATGTGCTGTTAATTTCCATCACCATACTGATACATGTTTTGTTATTAATACATATTCGCAACACTCGGGGTATTCAGGGTGCTGAAACAAATAGCTCCTGGGGCATTGACTGTTCTTGCAACACTTTTTTCCAGCATCTGCTTCTTATTTCAACTCTGTACTCCCCTGTTTACTTGCCCGGTCTGCTGTGCTTCAGTGTGAAATGGAGCTGCCAAAAGCAAGAAGTGAAAATAAGTTTATGGTCCTCTGAAACTGTGGTCAGGCAACAATGTTCTGCAGTGTTTTCTTTTTACACCACCAGACATGTGAGTATGCTGTCACCTTTATTCTACATTTTTGCACTCAGTAAAAGCTCTAGCCAACTTTATGACTGAAGAGAGACAGCAAAGAAGGCTGATAGATGATTCTCAGCTTCCCAAAGAGGTTTTAGAGGCTGTGGTCTGCAAACAGATCTGCCAGTCTATTGGTCTGGACTAAGTCATTCTTCACAGGAAAATCACCTGCCAGAACTCACCTTTCCAATCCTTCTTTTGAGATCTGTTACCTCAGAAGCGGCAGGATGCTGTGAAGGAGCTCTCAGGAATGTGTCAGTCTGCTAGAGCTGGTCCAGCTTTCACTGACAAGAGTTTGCATTACCACCCATCTTCTGTGTAGTCAAGTGTCCAGTGGAAATATTTTAGGAGCATGATATTCCTTAAGGAGTTTTATGGAAACTAACATGTCTCTAGGTTTTCTTTAAACAAACAAACAAACAAAAACAGACAAATTTTGTCAGAAAATTGTCAAAGGATTTTTACATATTAGTTTTGTAAGAGTATAAAATTGTATTGGATATTTTTCTAAAGAGTTAAAAGCTCTCTTAGAATTACGGGAAGCTGAAATTTCTCTAGAGCACACTGACAGGTCACTCATGAGCTGCCAAAAAAAAGCACTCTGACAGTGGAAATCTGACGTTGAGTAGGCTGACGCTGACACAAGAGTGCACTTCCCTGATAATGAAGTTGTATTTGCAGTGTGGTTCCACACGGAAACTACTCACAAGTAATCTTTGTGGCTGTTAGGCAGTTATTATCATCATTGGTTTCCGATGTGGAAAACATCCCAAAGGTATCAAGGATTTGAGACAGAGCTAGGGAAAAGAACGGAATCTGTTGATGTCCAGGCCTTTGCCTCAACCAGAGGATGTCTTTCTAAGACACTGGGAAAATCAAAGAAAACCGTATCTCCTGGGTGGCTTCTTAGCACACAGCTGAAGAAAGAAAAAAGTTTGATTTAGCTCGTTGCTTCAGACTTGTTCTGAATCTCTTGAAAGTAATGTCTGGACTGACTTGTGTCATCAAGAATTGCTGGATGGGCATCAAAAAGAAAAACACTGGGATAATAAAGGAAAGAGTAAAAAGACTGTTAAAGAGAGTGTGCTTCAATAACTCAAGTGTTAGTAGCTCTTGCAAAAATATGATGTGATCAAAGTCTGGGACCTGCGACACCACGGATACTAATCTAGTGGCACTTGCCATTGAAGATCTTGTTATATAGGAAGGAAGTTCCTTTCACGGTGCTGTAAGTGTAATGTTATCAGACTTAGCCTCTTGAAATTCAGAATTTTACTACTCCCTGGTGCAGACTAGTGGTGTCTTCAGAGGCCCCATCATAAGTTATGCTCAGGCTGTTGTACGACAGCTTTCCAGGTGGTGCGAATCGTATCACTGGAAATGCAGGATTATTGCACAGGATCTGAAACATGAATGATGACTTTTTCTACTTCAGGGTTTTGTGTGACAGTGACACGAACGTGATTTTAAAACAAGATTTGTAATGCAAAGCTGACTTAGGTAGAGGTATGGAAACTTCTAGCTGTATCACCTAGAATTTCTCCTTGCCTTCCTGAAGGCCACTGTTGAAGAGCTGCTTTATTGTTTTTTAAAGGAAATGAACTGAAAGACCTGCGCAAAGTCTGCATGAAAAGGTATTGCTGATGCTAGCCAAATGCAGTCCTTTCAGAGACTTAAGGTTTCAGAGAACTTAAGGTTTGTGTTTTATTATTAAGACAAATGAGTGGCAAAAGGAGATTGCCCTCCATTTATGTTCCCGTCCATTTAACGAGCACATAATGTAACACTGAAACAATTCTCTTTTAATTGGGCTAGACTATTGCATACACCCAAGAGAAGCTCTTAAATCTAACATGTTATAGCTTTACAGCTATGAGTTATAACTTTTAAAAATCTATCAAGATTTTAAAATGGAAATTTTCATGAAAAGCTGTTGAATTGTAAAACATAAACATTCCAGTATTTAAAGGGGGCCTACAGGAAAGATGGGGAGGGACTCTGTTGGGGGGTGTAGTGACAGGACAAAGGGTAATGGTTTTAAACTAAAAAATTTTATGTTTATATTATATGTGAGAAAGAAAGAAAGGGTGGTGAGGCACTGGAACAGGTTGCCCAGAGAAGTTGTGGATGCCCCATCCCTGGAGATGTCCAAGGCTGGGTTGGATGGAGATTTGGGCAACCTGATCTAATGGAAGGTGTTCCTGCCCATGTTGGGGGTGTTGAAACTAGATGGTCTTTAAGAACCTTTCCAATCCAAACCTTTTGATAATTTTATGCTTCTATTATTTGTCACAGAACAAAGATGTAACTATGCTCCATGGGATCTAAACTTCATAAAACAGACTTGTTTGTTTGCTTTATTAACTTCCTTAAGCACTTGATTTCAAATTGTCAGTGTTGTAGAGCTTCCAGTTTCAGCTAAGGACACTGAATTATTGCTTGGATAACAATAGCTCATAGAACATTTTGAAGACTTCCACAGTATTTACATCGGTAGTAGTTGTGCCTACTGTTAAAGGAAAGAGCACTTTTCACTTTCTTTTCCCCTGGTGCATAATGATCCAAGTCAGAAAGCAACATTTTTCTTTAGAGACCAATCTAAAAGCTTTAAGTGAAATGTAATACTTACATGTAATTACAATTTGACTGCCTGTCTGTGCTGTTTTGCATGTCAAAAAATTATTTAATCTGTAAGGCATTAGTGTAAAGCTTAGGCAGGAATGTAATGCTTCTGATGATGTGTCATTAATAGCTCCAAGCAAGCAGAGGTCATAAGTTTTAACATACCCCTAAACTCTTGCTAACTCTCTCAGAGATGCAGCAAAATGCAGTAATAACAAAAGCAAAAAGATGAAAACTTCACGAATCCCAAACACATAACAAATCAAAAGCCTAACAGTTAGAATGAGCACTTCTGTAGTGTCAAATATTTCTTATGTTTCAAGGTAAATGGGAAATGATGCTGCAGCATCTTCTGCTCTTGCAAAAACTTTTCTATGTAGCTGTGCAATGGGATAAAAGTTGTCAAGTCAATTAGAAGATGTAAACCATATTTTATAAAGAAACTCCTATAAACTGTTTGTTGGTATAAAAATATGGTAATACACTGGAAAAGATGATACAGCTACAAAACAAAAAAAGTGGAGGAAACTTGAATATCACTTTGAGGCTGAAAGGCTAATTTATTATAATATGTTGAAGTGCTAAAGTAGAGATGTGATACAAATTCTTCTGTGTTGTAATATGTCACAATGAGTACATTGTCAATTTTAGCTAATTACCATTGCCAGTACTCACTGTAAGACTCTACTTTAAAAGTAGCTCGTGATCTAAGTGGAACTGGAAAATTAAACTCCCCTGCCGACATATCTATCTATTTTTCCATCCATCTACATATAATTTCTAAGAAAAATGTAAATTTTTTGAACATAATTGTAGTATCTTAGTGGTTGCATGTTTTAGTTCTAGCTGATGAATTTGAACATAAATCCATTCAGTCTTCTCTGAATTAGTAGACTCTGAACATGCTACAAAGGGAGCAAACTCAAGTGGGAGGGAAGAATTGCCTTTTGCTTCTTGTTTTTGAGTGCTGAATTCTGACTAATGTTAGAGGTTTCTTGACAGTCCTTGCTGAGAGATTAATTCAGCTGTTGTTTTAATTTCATTGTCTTTATTAGTATCTAATGAGTGTATGACTTCATTCAAATCACACTTTTCTGTAAAAGGTAAATCCACTACGAGTTGTTTTTTGTATGCTTTCATTCATTTGGACTCTTTTATTTTTTTCTCCAAAGAAGACTACTGCAAAGGACAAACATATCGACAAAAACACTGTCAAACATTGTTTTGCATTAAAAATGGAGCTTTCTCACTTTGATAGGAAATAAGAGAAGAGTGGTAGCTAATGGGAAAACAGATTCTTGAACATCAGCTCTTTGTGTTGGCAATGAACCTGAATTAAGGAATTAATTGCTAGATAAACAGAGCCTTCAAATATAATATCAAACAGTTTCAAAGTAAAATAAATAAATAAATAAATAAAACAAGTGAAGTGGAGAAAAATATAAAAGAACAAAGGTAGAAGTCAAGAAATAACATCACATTACCAATGAATTTTTGTGCCTTTATTTAATTGCAAATGAGTAAAAGGAAGGAGTTATTAACAATTCTAGGTGAAATCTAAATTAAATTGAAGGGGATTGTAAAAAATGAACTGGTTGCAGTATTAAATCTAATTTTCCCCAGAGGGAAGACATGAATAAACCATACTGACTTCATGGGTAATAAAGCATAGGTAATAAAGGAAGTACAGTGAAATAGAGTAACATAAATGTCAGTCAGTGCATGTACATATATGTATTTAAAAATATATATATATTTGGGATAAAAGATTAATATTTTAGGCTGGCTTACTGTGATGTCCTTGTAGAAGATAAGAATGAATGAGTCATGTCAAGAATATCAACTAGGAAATCATAAGACAGAATAATTACACCTGCCTAATGTTCACCATAAATAAGAGAGAGGAGAAATTCACATTTTGTGACACTGTAGTGATTTACACCGAGCAGTAGTTACAGAGCTTCAGCTAGAAAAGGTAGGTTAAAAAACAGCTTAACCCTTGGATATCTACAGCCTAGTCCAGAACAAAACGCTGATTAAAGCCAGCAAAGGACCTTATGGTGAGTGTTAAATTCTGCATTACAGCTCACTGCAAATGAAATAAGCTTGAAGATCTCACTTAAGACCTTAGTAAATAATCATAATCAGCATGTCTGTGTAGGTCTGCTATAAATGATGCAGTATTTTGTCTATATGAGAAAAGAGTGCGTTTCTTGTTGCAAGGAATTTGCAATTTAAACAAGACATAGAAGTAGCTCCATAACCCGGAACAGCAATGAAAGCATGAGGATGCGCAGTCAGTTTTCGATGCACAGGAGAACAGGTTGAGTATTCTAGGTGCATGAAGCACAGATTTTCAACTTCAGATAGTCAGGATGGTTTTAATGGCCAGTTCTCATGCACTGACATAGACAATTATAGATCATATATGTACTGTAACACCTATTTGTCGGAGGTTGTATTTTTCTGTATATTAGGACTGGTGTTGGAGCCATATGTTGGAAAACATGAAGGAGAAAGCAGGAAAAAATGAAGCACTGGAGAACTGTTAACCTGGTGTGGTTGTTGAGGAAAAGCAAACAAGGAAAGAAGTTAAGGAGGATGACAGAGGCTTCTGAGAAGTCAGAAGTTCTATCACAAGATAAGAAGCCAAAAACAGATAGCAAATGAAAATACTACGTAAGAGTGAAAGGTGATTTTGACCGTGACTTCCTAACAGAAAAGAGATAAACAAGGGTAATAGAAAAGTGGCAGTGCAATTGTTGTAGGAGAAGACCAACATCTAGTAAGATAAACACAGCAACTCTGAATTTTGAGGAAGTTAAAAGCAAACAGCAGCAGATTGGATATGGGAGAGGACAGAGCAAAAAGACTGTAGTTAAGGAGCTATAAAAGAGCTCTGTTTGATACCGAAGCATATTAAAACTTTCTATTTAAATGAGGTATAACACTGCAAAGTCTTGCTATATTCTGGCAGTACATACCATAATACATTTGCTGTTTTGCAGAGGTGGGACCTTAATATGGAGAGCTCAAGGGGAGCTGATTAAAGTAAAAAATTGTATAAACAAGAAAGTAATGAGAACATCTAGTTATCATGGAAGCAAATGTTTTCTGGGGTTAGCTGTCAAAATTGATAAAGCTGAACAGTCACTTTACTACTTACATAGCTTATCATAAAGCTTTAATAGTTTGTGACAGGAGATAAAAATGAGCTTCTTTTCCAATCAGTCACAGGAATTTTATTGGGTGGCAGTGTAGTGATATTTTGTGCCACAATGATCAGTTAAATCTTTGTGAAGTTATGATCGATATTCATGTCATTTGCACTATTTGACCTTTGTTACATTTGTAGAGTTTTTTTCCTACAAGCTACGCATTTTGGGTTCTTGTCCTTCTGAGACCCTGAACCCTGACCTAGTTGTAACACCATGATTCTGAAAATAGTTACTTAACCACTGGGGGAAGCTGAGATCCACAGGTGAAAACGTGAACTGAATGAGACCACATGAAACACGTGCATTAACTCTGAGTCATTGTTATTCGGCACTTGGGCAAGTTTTGAGTTTTAGGATAATCTAGCTGAAGAAAAACATTTCTTGAATGAAAGGTGTACTTAAGTTTGAAAGTGCCATAGAGAAGTCCCCCAGTTAGCTAAGAAAGTCCTTTGCCTCTTTTGGGTTTCAAATCATGCTATTTGAGCTCAGAGTTCATTTAGCAGGAGAATAAAAAGTGCCGTGAGAATTAACAAAACCATTCATTCATCAGATCTTAGCGGATCTGTTATGAAGTGTATGGATTTGTACACGCTTCATTCTCGAGTTGATGATAGAAAGCTTGTCCAGTAGTGATCCTCAGAAATCTGTATAAGCAGAACGGAAGACATTTGCACAACTCTACTCATAATATTCTGGTCTCTGTCTCCTGAATTCTTTGCTGTTCTCCTTTCTCACCCTCATCCTTTAATGTTATGAAAATAGTATTCGGATAATTTTATATAGTAGAAAGATAGTATGCTTTGCTGTTTTTGTGTGTTTTGTTTTGTTTTGTTTGTTGTTTTTTTGTGTGTTTTTTTGTTTGTTTTTGTTTTGTTTTGGTATTGTGCTTTTGGTATTTTTCTTTGAGTCATGCATAATGCATCAGAAAAGTAAAAGAAAATCTTAAGCAGCAATCTCTAGGTAAATAGGAAAGCTTTCATCTCACCTAGCATGTACTTGTAATTTTTGTAGGGCTGTTCTGTTTGTAACACTTCTATGGGGAAAATGCTTTGAGATTTTTTAGCTTTCACAAAGACAACAAAATTAATAGTGGTATTTTTTTGTTTTCTTCTCAGGTGGGAAACAAACTTCAACATGATAGCCTTTGCAGAGAATATTGTCTATTTGCTTATACATTGTTATTTACATCAAAGTATACTTTTTGATTCAGGCACTCATTTTGCACTTTTCTAAGTAGTTGCACGAGATACAAAACAGCAAAGAAGTAAGAGCAAGAAGTTATTATGATGTAAGTTTATATATGCCTCGTACCACATCAGCTGTCCCCTAGTAACTAGCTATGTACATGATGTATTTGAGGTGAAAAGAGGGTAACTGATTTCTTGTACTATTGCTGCATTTACCCTGAAATAACAAGATGAGCACAGGGAGTTTACCGTGGAATAGCTGACTCTCTCAAAGTTCATAGCCTGATTTTTCACTATGAAAACTTACTTAGGTACCCATATGCACTTTCTAAAATGTTCAGGTTGAAAAACTTAATTTTTGTGTCAGTTTATCACATTTCTTCTGGGCTGCTATCATACGCCCAGCATCTGTACTTATCCTCTGTTCAATGTTTTAGTGATACATACCATTTTATCTCTGGCCCATTTCAGGTATTATTAAAAGGCATTTTCTTTTCATTTGCTGTTAAGAGGCATGCTCAGCTCATTGTACTTTATTGAAGCCATTACAGTGGCAACAAAAACAAAACTAAGCAAATACTGAGTTTCTGGGATCCCCCAGGTATCTTTTTGATTCTTATTGTTGTAGAAACTGGAAGTGTGGAGAAGTTGAAATTGTACAAAATTTTTCAATTGACTATAGGCCTGTTTTGATGTCCACATATAGGAGATTAATTTAAACCCATGTACTTCCAGAATGGGATTTTGGACATCAATCCTAATTTTTCGTGTCTTGCACAGTCATAAATAAAAACTCCATGTGTCACTGCTCTTCAGCATCTAAGTCTAGATGTGTGTCGGATCCAAGTATCAGGGAGCAATAGAGTAGGCTGCTCCACAAGGACATGGAACCAGGAGCCGAGAGTGGCAGTGAGGCCAGCAGCACCCTGAGAAGGAGGGCAGCCAAGGGACCTGTGGCCACCACACCATCCCCAGCCGTGGGGCAGCTCTGAGTCAAGGCAGGCAGCCAAGAGCCAAGTCAGCTTGGGGCAGGGAGGCGGAGTGGTCAGCAAGGTGTAAGGCTCCTAGGTAGGTCAGGCAGGGGATGAGGGCCTGACCTCCTGAAGTGCGTCCTCTGAATGAAGGCGGGGAGGCCCAGGGAGGTTTCTCCCAGGTTTTTGCCCCAAGCTGTCTGCCAGCAGGCTGCTCCAAACCTATGGGACTGCACGATACCAGGGCTGGCTGTCAGCACAAACCCCTGGGAGAGGCTGCAGAGGCTCCATGCCTTACCTGACCTCTGACACCATGAGGTTTGAAATTCAGGTGTGATTTTAGGTTTGTGTTCACTTCACTGATCTGACATATTTAGACTTCATTATTTTGGCTGAGTTTAGATGTATATCCCAAACTGAAGTGGAGAGTAAAAGCTGTTTCAACTGAAATATGGACTGATAAATTTGTGTTATTGTTGTTTTTGCACAGTGCTTCAGTTTATAGCTCCTAGTGTTCACACGTTTTATGTTTGCCTTCAAGGTCTTTTATTCCTCCAGCAGTCATAATTATGTAATTACCATTAGACATTGCAGAGCAGTCTCTGATAAATAAACCTGACTCAAATAACAAGTTGTTATTTTGTAGCTGAATGAAACTATGCACGTGAAAAATTAATCTTGAGTAGACTTAAGTATACTTCTGTTCTAAATTAAGTTCAGTAAAATAATTTTTATTATTGTTACCTGCATGTGTTCCATGTCTCAACTTTTTAACTACAGAAATATATGTATATATTAAAGTTTGCTAAAAATGCACAGTTAAAACTTCAGAATAGTGGTCAAGAGTGTTGTGGATCTGCAAATCAATTTGTGTCTCATCTTAGGTATGCACCAAGTTTCAGTTGCAGAATGGTAACGTTGCAGCATACAAACTTTGCAACAAAGCTATGTTACCTTAAAATGCTTCTTAGAGAGGCTGTGTTATTGCTGTTGATTAGAAAGAATAAAAGAGTATGCGGTTAAAGAAACATAATAAAACAATCTTTAAAGATTTCCTTTCCAGAACAGGCTGCATTTTAACTTTACCTTTCAAAATAATAATACTGTTAAGTTAGAATAAGAAAACCAAGAAATAACCAGTACCAAATTTCCTTATTTCTTGTATGTATCTTGTAGAAGCAGCACATTCAAATTTCTGTAGAAACGAGACCAGCTTGTCTCCTGTCATCTTGTAGAACAGTGCATTTTGCACCCAGATTTCATTTACACATGAAAATGAAGGAAAAGCTTTTAGCCATTGAGATAATGTTTAGATTTTAGGTTGGTGTTATTATTACAATCATGGGTATTATACTTTACTCAGATAGTTACAACTATGATCCCTAGTATGAATGCGGTGCTTTATTCCAGTATGTTCTGGAAATGCACTTTTCCTGAGAAAAGGCTTTCATACCGTAAAAGTGCATGTAATTTTTGGTAGGTTTTCCTTTTCCAACTGTAACGGGACTGCTATGTCAGGGCAACTTGGATGTGTACAAGTGGTGTGTGTCAATTAATATCATGGTGATGGTTATGTAACACTGCAAGTATGAAAGCTGTGATAAAGATGATTTATGCATCCTTGCAATCTCTGGTGCTCTTTAATTTTGTATTTACACAATTGGTATTATGTCAAGTTAACTTAATCTACTGTTTCTGATAGCTGTCGAAGAGTGTTAGCAGATGATTCTCATCATAAGTCACCATGGCTGAATATTGACAAGTACATAGATGTTGTATGCAAATATGTTTAGCAAAATTTTTTTAAAGCAAGGATTTCACTAGTAAAGAGTACATCAGCTTGTTCATTTGTTCGTATACACATAATCTCTCTTGAATTTAGAATAAGGCAAATTCCAATGTAGTTTGTTCTTATGTATCAGATGTAGAGAAGCATTAATAACCTCTTGTAGAAGAGTACTCCAGGATATGTATTCCTAAATGGGCCTCCTGGATTCTTGGACTACTTTTTTTTTTCTGTAAGGAACATGTAAATTTGTGACCATAATCAAAGTGAAAGGGGCACAAACTTAACTCTCCATGCTTCATGTACACTGTTCCCACAACAGTCATTTAAGGTTTAATAACAAACAAGTAAAGTTTTTGCTGGGTCTCAGTTGAAAAATCCCAATTCTTTGGGGGTAACAGAGAAGACAGAAAACTCCCAAGTGTAATGCCATGAGACAGATCTAACAATCCAAGACGATGCTCATTTTGTCACCACCGTTGCCATCTTCCTTCTGATATCAGTCACATCTTCCCATCCCCTCTTTCACTAAGTAAGCAATAAAATAATCTGACAAAAGAGTCATTTTTATGCTGCTAGTGGTAGTTGAATCTGCTCACCGTGAAGCCAGCTCAGCTCCAGAGCTGGAGAGATGGAGATGGCCAGGAAACAACAGAGGGAAGGAATGGGAGAAGGGCTGGGTAGAGCTCTTCTGGGTACTGGCTGCAAAAGCCCTTCACTGGAGGCCTGGGAGGAGCCGGGCCAGCTCTGCCTGCACAGTGAGGTGGGCACAGGTCAGGTGCAGGACAGCAGCCCTCTCTATACAGGGGCTGAGTTGCTACCTGGGAAGCACAGTGTTGCGGTCAACATGAGAATGACCATCCTGGAAGTGGCTTTCAACCTAGATCTGCCTAGCTGCAATGAAGGCTGGCAATGGCTGCAGAAGGCTGCTTGCCTCCGCAGTCCACTGCAGGCTTCTCTCCTGAACTGTGGGCCCTGGTTTATCACTGTCCCAGCTTTGGCCTCACTGAAGGCTTGGCTCCGTGTGCCAGGTAGACAGGTGCCAGGCATTCGTTATCCTGGCTGAGGATGGCTGCAGAGGGCAGTGTGTCTTCACCAGGAACTCCTGTCATATCTCCAAGTGTTAGGGGCATATTCAGTGTTGCAGCTCACTTGCTCTTGTTTCATTTAGAGATGGACTTCTGCTTTTAGTCACTTCTAGGGGAATCTGCATGTAATGGCTTCTGGTAGTTGTTTCCTGATTGACTGGTTCTTGATTAGGGACAGCCTCCACCTTTAGGCGTTAACTGGCACATGATTTGGGTATATCAGATCGTCGGTTATGTGGGCACATTTATTTACCTTGTTAACAGAAGTCCAGAAAACAGGAGCAGCTAATAGAGACTTTTGCACTGAAAGTGGTTTTAAAGGGGGCCTAGAAATGCTACTTTGTACAGTGCAGGATTGCTTGAGGCTGTGCAATGATGCAGTGGTGGTGTGCCAGCATGGTCCCAACACCAGCCAGAGGATCTGTCCTGACACAACAGAACCATTGACCTAACTGGAATTCTGGAAAGAGGATATTGGTGTCCAGGTCTTGTGGTTCAGTGACTGCCTGCTGCCTTTCCTCCTGGAGGAGATGGTGGCCCTGGCTGAGGTGCAGAGGAAGAAGACGCGGAAGAGGTGAGCAGAATGTGTACCAGGAGGCTGACAGAATCTTAGATGTCCCTTCCCACCAGAATGGTGGCTTGTTTTTGTTTCTGTTTGTGTTTTCACTTCTTTGTTCTGTTAAATGGCTATGAGGAATGTTGACATTTTCCTCCTTAAATATATGAGTAAAGAGAGATTACTTGTAAAAGACAGGAAATGTTTTATACAGTTCTTGCAAATGGTTCTTCAGCAGACTGGCTTATATAAATGGAAGCTTAAATGTGACTCATGCATGATATTTCTACATTATTCAGTGTTCCATCATTCTGACAGAGTTATGATGCTAATAATGATGCTCATTTTTTACATATCTGACAGTTTTCAAAAACAAAGATAATTAAGACAACTAATGTTTACAGGGAATAGTGGTGTTTTTGAGAATGCCTGAGACTCCACTTGGATGCTCTGGGGATTTTGAGAACAGTAACATGTTGATCAGCTCTGGCAAGTAAACAGGAATGTCCCCAGAATTATTTTCCTACTTTATGACATGTTATATAAGTTATAAATTATATAAATTGTTATATACTTTGACAAGAATTCAAATTAGTTGTGGTAATGAACCTCTGTTACAAGTCTTTTTGGAATATCCTTGCATCTCAGCAATTGTGTACTTGTGAATTTGTGTATGTTTGAATGTAAAATATGAAGATATTTACATTCTATTCCTTAGACTGTTGGTTTAAAAGCCTGCCTGCTATAGTACAGTTGGCTAGGGTTAGTTGTTAAGGCATGTAGACCAACTGTCAAATAAGAAATCAAATCAATTTAACTGAGCAATGTGAAATGTTATTGACCTCTCCAAAGAGTATTTTTTAGCTCACTACACAGTCAAGGAAAAAGTAGTACAATAATGTGCCTTTCACTAATAGCCACTTTGAAATAATATGGCAAACAACTCTTTTCTAGTTGAGCTCCATCATTCATTCAGTTGTTATTTAAGAATTCCATAAAGAGTTACCAAACAGAATAACAACAATATGATCAGACATTAGTTCACATTTCTCTGAAAGAATTGAATATTGCTAAAAGGTAATAAATCAGCAGCATTGACAAAGAACATTGTTTATGAGATAAATAGGTAGGAAATTGATAGCAACAAGACACTGTTGTGTTATTAGAGTTCTTCAGATGTAATTTGGAGGAGGTATTATATTGTCCGTTAATATGTAGTGGCTTTGATAGGATCTGATTAACTTAGGCAACTCACTGAGCTGGAGGCTGGTAATGGTTCATGCTAGACTGTGGTACAGATCAAAAAATCATTTCACAAAACTGGTTTGGATCTCAGGTTGAATCCCTCAGGTTGAATGTAGGGACTCTGCTGCCTTGATTATTGTAAGAAAGCTTTACAAGTACTCTCACTGAAATAAACAATGTATGGAACAGGTACTATTAATGGGAAGTAAGACTGGAAAAAAAATATCGAGTCATCAGTGTTAGTGAAAAGGCATTAGAGTCTAGGTTGTTGTGCAGGCTTGTCTTCACACTTTCTGTTTTTGTTTTTGTTGTTGTTTGTTTGTTTTGTTGTTTTGTTTTGTTTGTTTTGTTTTTTTTTATCGGACAGGCTCAGTTTTACTCGCAAAGTAACAATGCTTTGATGCATAAACAATCACAATCTCTTTTATAAATGCATTTTAATTCAATATATTATGAATTGACTTTTCTCTTATCCTCTGTCATCCTCTATCTGTTACAGCTGTTCTGGATCTGGCTGGGATGAAGTTAAATTTCTTCCTAGCATCACCTCCGGTGCTGTATTTTGGATTTGTGACCAAAACAGTGCTGATAACAGCCATGTTTTGACTATTGCTGAAAGGGGCCTGCACAGCCTCAAGGACTTCTGTGTTTCTTACTCTGCCCCACCAACGAGTACCCTGGGAGTGGGCAAGAGGCTGAGAGGGGACACAGCCAGGACAGCTGACCCAACGGACCAAAGGGACGTTACAGACCACGGAACACCATGCTCAGCAATACCCAGGGTGTTGGGTAGGTAGCTGTCACTTGGGGACTGGCTGGGCATCAGTATGTTGTAGGAGGTGGTGAGTAATTGACTTTGCATCACTTGTGTTTTTTTTTTTTTTTTTCCTTGATTCTTTCTCATTTCTTTGCTTATTAAATTGTCTTTATCTTGACCCAGGAGTTTTTCTCACTTAAGGGCAACAGAGTAGGGGATTACCTGCCAGCCGGGGTCAACCCAACACACAGTTTGTTTTAAACATGAATGTTAATTTCAGAGTTGAAATACCAATAAACTTCTTTTCTCAATAAACGTTTACTGTAGCATTCAGAACTTACCAGATTTTACAGATACAGTAGTCAACAATTACTTTTGTTTGTTTGTTTAATTGTAGTATGAGTTACTTGTCAAGGAAATCATTGAAATATAAAACCTTCAGAATTTATCTAGCAGAGCACCTACACATACATTTCACTACAACCATGTAGCTAACTCTCAAAAATAAGCTCAGGCTTAACATTTGACTCAGAGTGGGATTACTCATGTTCATAATGTTAAGAATGTACTTTAATCTTTTTCTGTATTAGCACCATACAGCATGTGAATCTAATCTGTGGATCTACAAATATGAAGGTCACTTTGAAGATCATTCAGTACCCCTACTTAGAGAAATGGAAAGAATTTTAAGAAATCAGGTGTATTTAACCTCAATTTGATAAAAACATTGAAGGAAAACCTGTCTCTGTGCAGTTATATCCACTTGATCAGATTGCAAATGACTGTCTGGCTGAGCTCCATATCTCTTTTCATTACAATTTCAGCACAGTGGGATAGTTAAAAAGTGAAGGAGAAACAGCCCTTGTTTAAAGTAATGTTGCTTATATTACTGCTTAGCCAAGGAATTAATAGCTGGCCTCTAGGGATTACGGTTGGCATCTGGTTCATGGCACGACTGAGAGTGCTACTACAGCAGCTTGAATACTAGCTGTCTTATTCATAAGTTGCTCTCGTGCATATTTATTATGTACTATATCTTTTGTCAGAACTATGCACCCTGATTTTATTTACAGTTATAATTCCTTTTTCATTACTCATCTACAGTGACCAAAGATGAACACTGAAAGGTAGATGTGCTATATAAAATAATGCCTGACTGATTGACTGACTGAATCAATTCATATTTATACTGTATACATCACCCAAGGACCCCTCAGGGCTTTCGTGTAATTACAAGAAGTAATAAAATATTGCCTTAAAGAGCCAAGGTAAATGCCAAATTCTGAATTTATTAGCCTGAGAACTCTGCATCAGTACTCTCCAATCTTAAAAGTGCTGAAGTAAAAAACTTTTTATGCATCGCACAGCTTAGAAATAGCAACCAGGGATTTTTAACAATCTGGTGGAAAGATAGCATGGAAAAGATAGATGTGTGCAGAGAAAACAGTAATATGACTCTGCTTCAGATTTAATTTGTTGCCAAGACAAATGTTTTTATGGCTCCATTTTATTTCATAACTCCCACCCCCTGCCGATGCTGTCACAGCAAGTCATTGGATGTTGTTGCTATAGTCACAGCAAATGAGGAAAAAAATCTGATTCTTGTAAAATGAGACTAACATTGACAATAAGCATGTCAAAATCATTGGTTTAACTTTAAGGTAACTCTGTCACTGTAAATCAAATTCAGTGTCACTGAAGGTAGTGCAGTTGAGCTACTCAAAAATTAGTTAAAATAACATAAAAGATCCAAAAATGAGAAAGCTGGAAGGAACAGAAGTAGGCCTAGAAAGACCATAAATAATGGTGAAGTGGAATAGGTTTTATAATTATAACAGACGCATAATGATACCTTAAGTTAGAAGTTCAGATCCAGAGCCACATTTTGCAGCTAGATCTCTGATGGGCCTGCTGGAAGTTGCGGGTCTGAACATGGCTGAGTTGCCTCTCCAGCCTAACGCGTGGTCTGGGAGCTCTCTCAGGGTACCTTCTCTGTTGTCTCAAGTACCAGCTTCTGTAGAAGGGGATAGAAATAATATAATACTGAAAAACCAGATAGTTTGTCAGGGCTTAAAATTATAGATGCAGTTTCAAATAACCTGCTTCAGACAGGTATGTGTGACTAATAGGTTATTACAGTGTCTGGGTGGCTGGAGAGGCATTATATTATCAACAAATGAAATACTTGGTGCTCTGCTGTAACTGCAGGTTTTTCAGTGTAGTTACCACCCACTATCTCCACTTAAAATCATCTTAGAATCTACTTTACATTAAATTTTACCATTCTTCTTGCACCCCAACCTTTGTCTCACCTGATACTGAATTCATGCTGCTTATTCTACCCTTTTATGGCTTTGAAAGATGAATACAGCTGTCAACACATTGCTTCATGTTGCAGAAGCAGTGATGAGAGTGTCTGAATGGAGTGAATAACCTGAACTGGGAATGTGCTACAGGCTGTCTCTCAGAAACATCATTTTCTTTACACATATATACAGTCCTTTAAACCTTGTAATCCTCAATATGGAGAGCTGCCAAGCTGTCTAACATCCCCACTGGGGCTTATGCAGCCCAACGACATGGTATTTCTATAGGACAAATCACTGGGTCTCTGATCAAACTGTCAAACTGTATACAACCAATTTCAGTGAAGAAGGAAGCAATTAGCTCAAATACAATCTCAATCAATTCAAATAGAGTTAGCTCAAACGTTGGCAGCAAAGGTGATAAAATCAAGGACTGGTTTGCAAGTTAATGAATCAGAACACGAGCACTCAACTGAATATAAAGTTTTTTACTGATTCCATTTTTGCTCTGTGATTGGGCATTTTTGCGAGAATTCTCACCTTTAATCACAGTCCAGCAGAGAGGAGTATGTTTTGTTAGGCGTTCTGCCCCAAACTTCATTACATATTCTCAGGGAAGAAGAGTATTAAATCCTTCTCATTTTTCTTCAAAGTAGTAAACTCCTTTTAACTGTTAGCTACTCCCATCCATCAAATAACACCTAAATGTGGATTTTGAATTCCTCAGTTTTCTGTTTTTAAAAGTATCTTCCACTGTTGCGTACTACACTAATAAGTATAATGATATATATATATGATATATAAGTAATAAGAATAATGATATATTCACAAGCATGTAAGCAATAGATTGCTACACAAGTTTGTTTTGAGTTCATTATGAACGCACTGGAGAAAATCAACGTGCTACAAATGATCTAGGACAAATTTAACAGTAGCAAAAAAAAAAAAATTTCTGAACCTTTTTGAAATTACTACAATCAATGACCCGTAAAAATGTGAAAAGACAGGAAGGAAGACCTTGAAAGTGTTGTTTTCAAGGTATTGATGTCAGAACTTCAAGAAAAATATTATAGAACATATACACTATGGCAGATGCGTGATGCAAATGAGGAACAGAGTAACAGTTAAACTTGAAGTAATTTCATGCAAGTGAAAGAATAAATGAATAATCACAGAATCATAGAATGGTTTGGATTGGAAGGGGCCGTAAAGATTCCAACCCCCCAGCCATGGGCAGGGACACCTTCCAGTAGACCAGGTTGCCCAAAGGCCCATCCAACCTGACCTTGAACACTTCCAGGGATGGGGCATCCACAGCTTCTCTGGGCAACCTGTTCCAGTGCCTCACCACTCTCTGAGTAACAAGTTTCTTCTTTATATCTAATCTAAATCTCTGTTTTGGTTTGCTGATGTTAGCTATGTCACTGTTATCATGCTTTCTTGGCCAGAAAATGGCTAGTAGGAACATTACTTTTCAATGACATTACTTCATGTAACATCTGTAATTTCTTTGGGGGGAAAAAAAAATCCTTCAAGAGTTGTTTGCAGTCTTTCATTACATATGAATTCTTTTACTGACCATTTCTCTTGCATAATTTGAAAAATAATGTAAAAATTTGCTGCCATTTTAGTTACTGTAAGACTTGATGTCATTGAAGTAACTGTGATTTTTGCTATTTATTTTACACTAACCAGAATCACACCAAAATAAATCTTCTTGCCATAGGCACAGGCCTGCACATAAGCTATCTAGGACAAGTTTTCTTTGTTTCCCTGATCAATAACCTCCTCCTTGTTGTGGCTATTGTTAAAGTTCAATGCATTTTTACAATGCAGAGATGAAACTGACCATCAAACTTTCAAGTAATGAATAAGCAAAGAACTATAAGGGTGAGGTATCTTACAACAAAATAAAAGAGCTAATTAATGGCTAGAGACAAAAGAGGAAATACACTCACTATTTATCATTTTCTACCCTGTATAGAAAGTAGCCTTCTTTTAATAATTAATACACCTTTCTTAGCATTTTACTGCAGCATCAAATCATTTTGCCAGATTTTGATTTATGATGCCAAAAAAGCAAACTAAACTGTTGTTCTGTGAGGACATTATTATAATATTTTTGTGTCCATGTGCTGTTCTGACAGATATAAGAAATGCTTTAAAATTACAGAGGGGAAAAAATGTGGTTTTAGAAATAGTAACTCTTTCTTAACTGCTGTTATGAGGAACGTTTTAATAAAGAGACTGCAGGATGGTTTATCTAACATAAAATTTTGATGTTACTTGGAAAATACATAAATTAATATATTTCAGTGTACTTAATAAAAATATGGAAATATTTCTGTATTTTTATTGTAGAGTTTGGGTGTTTTTGAAAATCTCTTTGTTTATGTTTTTATGAGATTTTCTATTTCCTCCCTCAAATCAGCTGGAATTTTGCCATTACTGCAATGTACAAAGGAACTGACATGCAGAGCCTAGGGAACTGAAGTTTCTAAACATTTGATACTGCAAATATAGTTATCTGCACCCATATATGAGTTTTGAAAAGAAAATAGGCTCAGTAGCTTACTTCTAAATGTGCTCTTAAGGGTTTAAATGTTTAACTTTTTATCATAACCAGACCACGAAGACAAGCATTCAAGATAAAAATCTTGATTTTATCAGCTCTTAAAGCAAACACATTAATGATTAAGAAGAAGCAAGAAAAATGCTACCAAGTTGCATTTTTTATGACCTTATCCTTTAGAAGAATTGCTTTTGTAATTAAATGCAAATGGATGCTGATGCACTCTCTTTAATGAGTGTTTTGTTTTAAAATCTACTGTATTAATATTCTCTTTTCCTAAATTATAGCTCAGTGTTTATAAACATACATTTTGTATTTACCAGTCAGAGTTTCTTCGAGAACAAATAGGTAGTCTATATTATAAAGGAGCACAATAACAACAAAAACAACTACAACAACAAAAGTATAGCATAGAAATGCAACAAGTTGCTGTAGTTTTTGTGTGACTATGCTGTTTTAGAATAGTAGGTATTTACTTTGGATTGGGTACTGCTTTACTTGAAACTGCACCAAAAGTTCAAAGAGAAGCAGGCCTTCTGAGAAGTAAGATAAATTAAATGAGATCTTGATTGAAATTCATAGTGCTGTATTAGAATCATAGAATCATTTAGGCTGGAAAGACCTCAAAGATCATGTAGTCCAACCTTTAACCTGGCACTGCCAAGTCCATGATTAAACCATTAAACCAAGTCACTAAGCTCTACATGTAAACGTTTTTTGAAGACCTCCAGGGATGATGACTCAACCACTTCCCTCAGCAGCCTGTTCCAATGCTTCACAACCCTTTCAGTAAAGAATTTTTTCCTAATACCCAACCTAAACCTCCCCTGGCATAACTTGAGGCCGTTTCCTCTTGTCTTCTCAGGTGGCGCCTGGGAGCAGAGACCAACCCCCATCCCGCTTTAGCCTCCTTTAAGGTAATCGTATAAAGTGATAAGGTCTCCCTTGAGCCTCCTTTTCTCCAGGCTAAACAACCCCAGCTCCCCTAGCTGCTCCTCATAAGACTTGTTCTCCAGACCCCTCACCAGCTTCATTGCCCTTCTTTGGACAAGCTCCAGGACCTCGATGTCCTTCTTGTAGTGAAGGGCCCAAAATCCTGAACACAGTATTTGAGGTGCGGCCTCACCAGAGCTGAGTACAGGGGGACAATCACTTCCCTAGTCCTGCTGGCCACACTATTGCTGATACAAGCCAGGATGCCATTGGCCTTCCTGGCCACCTGAGCACACTGCTGCCTCATATTCAGCCGGCTATTGACCAGTACCTGCAGGTCCCTTTCCACCAGGCAGCTTTCCAGCCACTCTTCCCCCAGCCTGTAGCATTGCATGGGGTTGTTGTGCCCCAAGTGCAGGACCTGGCACTTAGCCTTGTTGAACCTCATACCGTCGGCCTTGGCCCATCAGTACAGCCTATCCAGATCCCTCTGTAGAGCCTTCCTACCCTCAAGCAGATCAACACTCCCACCCAACGTGGTGTTGTCTGCAAACTTACTGAGGGGGCACTCGATCCTTTCGTCCAGATCATTGATAAAGATATTGAAGAGAACTGGCCCCAGTACAGAGCCCTGGGGGACACCACTAGTGATCGGCTTCCAACTGGATTTAACTCCATTCACTATGACTCTTTGGGCCCGACCACCCAGACAGTTTTTAACCCAACGAAGTGTACGCCTGTCCAAGCGATGAGCAGCCAGCTTCTCCAGGAGAATGCTGTGGGAAACAGTGTCAAAAGCCTTACTGAAGTCTAGGTAGATCACGTCCACAACCTTGCGCTCATTCTCTGAGTGTGTCACCTTGTTGTAGAAGGAGATCAGGTTAGTCAAGCATGAGTTGCCTTTTGTAAACCCATGCTGACTGGGCCTGATCTCCTGGCTGCCCTGTATGTCACGCAATGACACTAAGATGATCTGCTCCATGAGCCACCCTAGCACCAAAGTCAGGCTGGCAGGCCTGTAGTTCCCCAGATCCTCCTTCTGGCCCTTCTTGTAGATGGGCATCACATTTGCTAGCCACCAGTCAAGGGGGACCTCCCTTGATAGCCAGGACTGCTGATAAATGATGGAAAGTGCCTTGGAAAAAACTTCTGCCAGCTCCCTCAGTACCCTCAGGTGGATCCCATCTGGCCCCATAGACTTGTGTACGTCTAAGTGGTCCAGCAGGTCACTGACCATTTTCTTGTGGATTATGAGGGCTTCATTCTGCTCCCCGTCCCTCTCTACCAGCTCAGGGGGCTGGGTACCCAGAGAACAACTGGTCTTCTTGCTAAAGACTGAGGCAAAGAAGGCATTAAGTACCTCAGCCTTTTCCTCATCTCTTGTCACTATGTTTCCACTCACATCCAATAAAGGATGGAGATTCTCCTTAGTCCTCCTTTTATTTTTTAAGTATTTATAAAAGCATTTTTTATGTCTTTAACAGCAGTAGACAGATTGAGTTCCTGCTGTGCTTTGGTCCTTCTAATTTTCTCCCCGCACAGCTTCATGACATCCTTATAGTCCTCCTAAGTGGCCTACCCCTTCTTCCAGAGGTCATAAACCCTCTTTTTCTTCCTGAGCTCTAGCCACAGCTCTCTGTTCAGCCAGGCTGGCCTCCTTCCCCACTGGCTCATCTTCCGGCACATGGGGACGGCCTGCTCCTGCGCCTCTAAGATTTCATTCTTGAAGAGAGCCCAGCCTTCCTGGACTCCTTTGCCCTTCAGGACTGCCTCCCGAGGGACTCTGCCAACCAGTCTCCTAAACAGGCCAAAGTCTGCCCTCTGGAAGTCCAGGGTGGTAGTTCTGCTAACCCCCGTCCTTATTTTTCCAAGAATTGAAAACTCTGTTAATTCATGATCACTATGCCCAAGACGGCCTCCAACCTTCACATCACCCACAAGTCCTTCTCTGTTCACAAGGAGAAGATCCAGCAGGACACCTTCCCTAGTTGGCTCACTCACCAGCTGTGTCGGGGAGTTGTCTTCCACACACTCCAGGAACCTCCTAGACTGTTTGCTCTTTGCTGTATTGTATTTCCAGCAGACATCTGGTAAGTTGAAGTCCCCCACAAGAACAAGGGCTATCGACTGCAAGAATTCTCCCAACTGCTTGCAGAATATCTTGTCTGCCTCTTCAGCCTGTTTGGGCGGTCTGTGACAGACTCCCACTATGACATCTGCCTCGTTGGCCTTCCCCCTGATTCTTACCCATAAGCACTCAACTCTGTCATCGCCATTGTTAGACATCAGACAATCAAAACACTCCCTAACATACAGAGTTACCACACCACCTCTCCTTCCTAGCCTGTCTCTTCTGAAGAGTTTATAGCCATCCATTGCAGCACTCTGGTCATGCAAGCCATCCCACCATGTTTCTGTGATGGCAACTATGTCATAGTTTTCCTGCTGCACAATGGCTTCCAGCTCCCCCTGTTTGTTGCCCATGCTGCGTGCATAGGTGTAGATGCACTTCATTTGGGCTAGCAATCCCATCACCTTTTTGGGGGGAGAAACCCTAATTCTTGTGTGACCATTCCTGGGCACTCTTGTGATTTCTAACCTAGAAATATCCTGTGTCTTTGCTCTCCCATGGCTCTCCATCGCCTGTCTCTACTGGGATGGCAGACCAATGAACTTTGCTAGCACACTGTCCCGTAACCATATATAACTGGTATAACAGAATTTGTTTATGCAAAGCTTCAGAAGATAAGCCAAATATTGTATAAAACTTCAGTTTATAATTTTATACAAAATAAATGAACAAAATACAGGTTCAAATGCAGAACCTGCATTTGGTTCATGGTACTCCTTTGCTTAAAATATGTAAGCCTGATTTTCCCTTTTCAGTGCTGAGAATATTTTAAGAAGGAATATGCCAGCATCTGTTAAAAATTTCAGCTTTTACTTTCAGGAATGTTTTTAAACAATTAGTATTTATTATAACTGCTTCTTTCATACCAGATCATTATATGACAAAAAATACCGTTAATGTACCATTACTGATGGAAGGGATGTATGATTACGATGTGCCTTATTGCCCTGCCACTATGATATGTGCACCATTTTGATGGATCTTGCCCTTCTCGTATCTCCACATGGTGCATTCAAAACAGGTTAATCCTAAACCTGAACCTCATGGTACTATTCATCACCACGTATTATTCATTTTTTTCTGAAAGTAAATGTCAGAATTGTGGGAAGTCTTGGCATGTATTAAGGTAGATTTCAGAAGAGGCTGCAGTTAATTACTTATCACCCATGTCCTGCTGGGTCTCATTGCATGGATGTATTCAGTGAATGAGAGAGAAATATTTGTCAGGACACTTCTCATTAATGGCAATAGGCAGAACTTTCCACATTAAAACTTCCATAGTTCATTGCCTTGAGCATCAGCCAATTCATGTTTCTGAATCACAGAATTATACAGAATAATTTAGCATCTATTGCTTCTAGTCATGCCTCTTTAGCTCCTATTTTGTCTTCTTTAATTGAATGTGAAACTTTCCATAAATGTCATTTCTGTCTTTGAATGACCTTGAACTTATTGTTTTATTAGCAGGTTTGCCATAGTTGCACAGAACTGATCATGAAGTATTAAACTCACATTTAGAGGGACAACACCAAAGGGGCATCTGAGCTGACAGTTTACACACTAGCATTTCCCTCTGACACATGAAATAATAGAAATTGGAAAATCATTTGGCCATGCCCTCAGCTCTAAATTGGCTAAGTTCTATTCATGTCAACTAAATTAGGCTGAATCAATGTTAGCAGAGAAGCTTTCTTGATAAAATGAGCATAATCTTTCCAAAATGAAATGAAAAGCCCTAATAAAATCCTTTTTATGTGTATGATGTGTCCTCCCTTCTCGCTTGTGCACATTCTCTGACCTTCTATAAGTATCTAGCTACCTCCACATACCTGTATTACTAATGAAAGGAAATCTGACCCTACTGACTGTGGTGTGAAACCTCTCAGTGGAAAAACAAGAAAGTATGGTTTTCCCACTTGATGTGAAACAGCCACTGGTTGTCAGAGACAGAAGAAAGCGATCTTACTTCAGTGACTTGTTTAGTCTCTTGTCCCCTTTATTGACCCTTGTCCTCCCAGCAGCAGATAATTCTGAAGAGGGAGACTCAGGATTTTGGGTACTTCTATATTTGTAGATGAATATGAAACAGGATGAGTATATTAAGCTTCCACAGCGGTAGAAGGAAACAAACAAATAAGCAAACAACCCCACCCCCGGCATTGGCATTCCCACCACTGAAAACTGTGGTAGCAAGGAGTTGTGCCTTTCTCCTACCTACAGGTGTTGACTTGTATCTTTGTCTGTTGGGATGTCCCACTTTTTTGCTGTGAGGGAAAGTCACAAAATATTACAGAAATTTTTGATGAAGGAATTGACATGACCAGAGATAAAAATGCACTGATGACAGACTAAAGTAATTTCCCCACAGAAAGTGTGGCAGATACTTGTGATGCAAGATACTAATTGCAGAGCACTATGGGAATGGTGTGCTGTAAACTTTCCCCTCAGTTTGCAAACAGTTCCTTTTTTTTTTTTTTTTTAATTAGTTTTTCCCAAGTGTGGGGAAATCAAAGCAGATAATTCATTAAAAAACAAACAAACAAACAAACAAACCCACAAAAACCAAACATGCACACAGCCCAACACCTTAAAATTTTCAGCTGTAATTCAGCGTGCAACAAAATATATGCCACACTGAAGTCATTTGTCACACATCTCAAGAGCTTGAGTAACACAAAGACAGACTTGCAGGTTGATAATATGCCTCATTGCCTGGAGTGAGCATGGATCCGGCTGTGTATGAACACAATGTTCTAATTTTGCAAATGGCACTCTGAAAAAAATGAGCCAGCTTCTGTGCAAGAGAAGTTGTAATATAATTGCACATGCAAAATGGGCCTAATCATGCTCTCACACTCCACTACCCAGAGCAAAAACATCTCTTGTCCTCTAGCCTCTCAACTTACTTTAAATAAAGCAACCTAGAGTAGCTTCTCTTCATAGTAGCGTTTTTATTTAACAGTTAATCTGAGAAATGTTCATAAGGCTCTCACCCTTCGTGTAAGGTAATTGTTGCTAGCTGATGGACTGCACTGTCAGTGGCAGAGCGGGACTTATTACGTTTTTATAGCCTTGAAAATCAGTCAGCAGGCCTTAGCAATTCTTTATTCCTTCTCCAGCAAATCATTGCTACATTGGACTCTAAATGCTGTTTGGAGCAGAAGATCACTCCATCTGTTTGTCAGTGTTCAGTAATGCTAGGCTTGAAGATAGTCTTTTGTTTTCATTACACTGTCGGCATCTTCAAGGTGATATTCACCTTGCTCTTCTAATTTGGGCAACAGATGTCATGTGTATGGATCTGCTGTTTTCTGCTTCTCAGTTTGCATGATAATGTCATTGACTACATTGCATAGTTGCTATACTTTCCTGTCTCACTGGTTCCAGTGTTTCAAAATCTCATCTTTAGTAGGTCTTCTGTTGTTTTTGCTTTCTTTTCCCTCCTTCTTATGTCTCATATAGAAAAGGATTGATCATGGTTGGAATTTTGTGAAGACTGTAGTCAATGAACTCATCATAGCTGAGCTTTATAAATATCTGAAATATAAAATGTGTTCCTCAGCACTGTCCTATGGGGCCAATTCAGTGAAAATTCACATATATACAGTTCATAATATAGTTGGTTACATCATTCTTGTTCAGTTGTAAAATTAACAGCTCTTCATATCAAAGGATGTGTCAAAATCAATGATTAATTTTTTTTTTTTTTAATTCCATTTTCTGATGTGAGCTCGGTATCAGCTGTCCCTTCTGTGTAACTCATGACTGATTCATGACTGAATTACTGAATTACTGTCATTAGGGTACTGAGGAAGCTGTAATAGCCCAGCATCTGTAGAGCTGATAGATCCATTCTCACCCATCTCTGGTAGTAGACCAGTCAACCATACTCAAGTTTATGTGCTACTCTGCCTTGGTGAATTGGTACACCTAAGAACCATGTGACAGACTACATTAAATGATTTACTGTACATACACTACAATGTGCTGAATTCCTCTCCCGTGCTGCTTTTACTTCAGTTTAATTCCATTGATTTTGCACTTATTCTTGATACATGTCTGAATGAGAATAAAATGAGTCCCAATGTCTCTGCAGCATATCTTTCTTTTATCTGGTATACATTAAGTTTATATTTTATATATTTTGATTGCTGGAAAACAAGCATAAGATGTGTGTAATATTGGTATTACTGCATTCTATTACTGCTGTATAAAGGACACTGTAGTGTACTAATGCCAGCTCCTGTTGGTTTATAGCAGGGACATATTCATCCTTTTTCTTTTTTTTTTTTTTTTTTTTGGTATAGATGAGAAACATTGAATAATGTTTTGTTCTTTGGCAAGATCTAGAAGAGGGCTAGATGGAGTAACAGATCTTCCATCCAACATTAGTGAATTTATATCTGGCCCAGAGTAAGGCTTTTCAGTATCTTGATTTCTGGTCATAGGAGGCACGAAAACATGCAGAGGGCTGTTTCTGGAAGAAGCTAGGGGTTTTCTGGTTGAGTAAAGATACCCATTATAAGCTGATGGAATTCCAGGTGATCTCTGCAGGAGCTGTCATCTGGTTTGGTCAGGAATCTTGAGGAGCACAAAGGTATGCAAAAACCCTTGAATGTCTGTTTTTGTGTTGGCAAGGCTGAAGATGTGTATTGCATTAATACAGTGTGCAGTAGAAATTTGTAGTACAAATAAGCATTGTTTAGTATTAAAATGCTTTCAGCCTAGTGTGAAAGAATGTGGCTATCTTTCCTTCCATTTTTTTTTTCTTTAGGTGCATACAATGAGACAAGGAGATTTCCTTAAGTTTTCTAAGAATGTTTAACTATCTTATTAATTTCACTTAAATAAGTGTAAAAGAATATTCATTTGAACACTAAATCAAATGTAGATGAATGATAGTTGAAGAAGGACCAAGCTGTCTGTCTTGTCAGTGTACAGGAAAGTGCATATGGATTGCCTACAGCACACTTAAACTGTTTCTGTTTAAGGTCTGTATAAACAGCCTCATAGGGAGTACTGAAATATGACAGATACCTGCAAGATTAGATTTTAATTTATTCCCATCACTCCACGTATCCTCTCGTGTGTGACAAGGAGAGATGCATGTGGTACAGTGCTAATCCAGTGTTGGCAGCACTTCCAGTTACTTAGTCAGAGATATTTAGAAATATTTCCTAGTGACTAAATTTGAACCTCTCGAACTCTCTTCCTTTAATGGGAAATTGTATCCTAGAACTTCATTTCACTTTAGCTGATACTGTGTTTTCATCAAACATTTTAAGCATGATGGAGAGTGACTTTACTACTTCTTCTTATGAAATATTATCTCACAGGTGGACAGAAAAAGCCGTCATGGTGACAGGAATATTACTGTCTCTCAGGATTCAGCATAATGAAATAATATGAATATGAAACCTAATGATTTTTCTTTGTGTAAAGCTACTGGTTGGGTCTCCCATTTTCATGCTGGGACTGGTTTGCAAGTCTGATATTTATTACCGCTAACATCTCTTGAGCGTATCAGAAAAAACATTCCTTGAAGATTAGAGAATGTTAAGAGCAATCTTTATTAAACGTAGTGACATCTTTTTTAGCTTTCTTAGGAAGAAAACCTTCTGGAACCTATTTATTCTCTATTGGTATGCTTAACATTTTGCTTATATCATTCCACTTTTATGCAGTTCATGAACTTTTATGAACTCTGAGATTTCAGTGTTCCTACTTTTTTTGCTTGTAGTTAACCTGACCTTAAAACTATTGTAGAAGCGTCTTAAAAGCAGACAGTGGACTCCACAGAAATGGGACTTCCATTTAGGTGAAGTCACTCCAGTGAAAAGGTACAAAGGAAAGTAACGATCCTCCACTCCCCACCCCTACCTTCTTCCCAAAATTATGTTGCTAGTCATTTATGTGAAAACATAATAACAAATGGAATAAGAGTAAAAAGAGGTAAAACATTGTATTGGGTTTACGTGGTAAAGGTTTGGTAGCAGAGGGGCCAGTGGCTTCTGTGAGAAGATTCCAGAAGCTGCCCCATGTCAGATAAGAGCCAGCTCCAGCCGGCTCCAAAAGGGACGCACCGCTGGCCAGACCTGAACCAATGAGCGATGTTGTTTGTGCCTCTGTGAGAGCATATTTAAGAAGGGGAAAAAAAAACTGCTGCACAACAGCAGCTGGGAGTGAGAGGAGTGAGGAACAGTCCTGCAGACACCAAGGTCAGTGCAGAAGGAGGGCAGGAGGTGCTCCAGGCGCTGGAGCAGAAGTTCCCCTGCAGCCCGTGGTGAGGCCCATGGTGGAGCAGGCTGTCCCCCTGCAGCCCATGGGGTACCACATGGAGCAGATCTCCACGCTGCAGCCCGTGGAGGAGCCCATGCTGGAGCAGGTGGATGTGGCCCGAAGGAGGCTGCAGCCCATGGAGAGCCCCCGCAGGAGCAGGCTCCGGGCCGGACCTGTAGCCCGTGGAGAGGAGCCCACGCAGGAGCAGGTGATCCGGTGGGAGCTGCCACCCGTGGGGGACCCATGCTGGAGCAGTTTGCTCCTGAAGGATGGACCCCGTGGTACGGACCCATATTGGAGCAGCTCTTGAAGAGCTGCAGCCTGTGGGAAGCCCACGCAGGACCCGTTCGGGAAGGACGGCATCCCGTGGGAGGGACCCCACGCTGGAGCAGGGGCAGAGAGTGACCACGAAGGAGCGGCAGAGACGAAGCGATATGGGCTGACCGCAGCCCCCATTCCCCGTTCCCCTGCGCCGCTCGGGGGGAGGAGGTAGAAGAGGGTGGATGGGGGGAAGGTGTTTTTAGTTTGCTTTTAGTTTCTCACTGCTCTAGTTTGCTAGTTATAGTAATAAATTATACTAATCTCCCTGTGTTGAGTCTGTTTTGCCCGTGACGATAATTAGTGAGTAACTTGCTTGTCCTTATCTCAACCCTCAAGCCCTGGTCCATCATATTTTCTGCCCCTGTTTCTTTGAGGAGGGGGAGTGAGCGAGCGGTTGTGGTGGAGATCACCTGTTTAGCCGGGTAAAACCACCACAAACATGCATTGCAACTCTGAATTTACTGGTATGTGGCCTCTCAAAAGGAATCAGAGGCCCAGTGTTATGTGCCTGCTAGAGCACATATAGCACATAGAGCCCCTATCTAGGGCCTGCAAACCGGGGGAGGTCTGGGGTCTTGAAATCTGCTAAGCAAATGCTCTTTTAGAGTCAGCAACCCATGAACCAAAGACACACGGAGACTGCATTTGTCTTAAATTTTTTCCTTTGGATGTCTCTTGCCAAAAAAGCATCCACTGCCCTGAACATTCTCATGAACCTGTAACCTTTCTTTCTAAGAGCTAAACAAGCCTCAGCCTGAGGACTTCACCCTATGTAGCAGCTATGCTCCTTTAAAGCACGTCAGGTATCACCAGCTCTATCAATGCCGTGTTTTATGGTACATTAGCATTTGCTTGGGTAAAGAGACTGCTATCGTAGGCCAAGCAGGATGGGAATCCAACCTTCACATCTTCAGGCTAGTACCGAAATCAACAGCCTTCACAGCTATTCTGGCTGGCAATCTCACCTCTCTCTAGTCATCAGCTACCTTTCCGTGGAATTTACTTCAGAGATGAGGTAACCAAAGTTTGGAGGTTTGGTACCTAATTTTCATTGTCTAAATCTGGTACTTAGAAGCCATTTGGGGCCTTTTTTTAGATCTGGATTTAGAAGCTTTATTATATTACCTGCACTGTAAAAAGAAGCATATATGGATGATCTTAGTAGCTTGCCATTTTTTAAGCTGGCTCTGTAATCTTTCAGATAACCTGTTCTTCAGGTACTTTTTCACAAATTCTCATGATCTTCATCAGGTTGATAGGTTCTGTATTCAAGAAATAAAATCAGCTGATATTATTCATTAAATATCTTTGCTTCTTCAATTGTCTGAGCAATCAATGTATTCTTTATCTCTTCAGCTAGCTCCATCTTTATTTTTTGCCATAAAATCTGTTTTGCATTATTTATGTGACTGTATTTCTTTATCCCTACATATCTGATAAAGAGACAGTGATAAAAAGTCTTCCATTTCATATGAACTTCATGTTTCGAATTTGAGTTGCTGGCTTTTGTTCAAATGCTCTCCTTCTAGCCAGCAGCCTTTGAAGGTTTTGATTCTCTTCCTCTGTGGCCATCTGACCATTCAGTTCATGTGATGTACAAACCAAGGATCCATAATTTCAAAAACTTTGTTCTTCTTCTTCTTTTTTTTTTTTTTCCTCCCCTAGAACACAGTATCAGAAGGATGTAATATTACCATAATTGTGAGAGGTGTAAACACGGTCCAAGTTTTGTTCCTAAGGAAGACATTGATATTTCAACACATTAACATACCTTCCTTGTACATGAAGTCACATTGACTAATATAGCCTATAATCTTTTCCTTCTTTTTAATCAATAAATTCATAGGTATTGTGAGTCTTGTAATGAATTTGTCAGGGACCAGCAATGGAGGAGGATTTGGGTGTAATAGTAACTGGCAGGGTGGGGAACTCACCAGACCAGGCCCATCCCATATTTCTGGAGGAGAGGAGTTGGACACCAGGGGGCAATGGGGGCTGCCCCTGCACAGGGCATCAGTCGGGTCCACAACAAGGAGACAGGGCTAAAGTCTGGTCAGAAAGTCAGCCTGTGGTGAATCCGGGGTGGATGGGGGGCCATGGCTAGGCACAGATGAGACTGTTCTGGACTGCTGGACTATAGACTATTTCTTCTAGATTATAGATTCCTTTTTTTTTAGACAGTTTTTTCATGTACACATCATGTTGGCATCAACACCTTATGTTATCACTTGTCAATGCATCACAAAAATGTGATACGATAACATATTTCCTTTTTATTCTTTTTGTTTTCTGGAGAAATTCTCTACACAGACATTTTGCCTTATTTAGAGTTCACATTGTAAATTGGAATTCTTGTTTGTTTTCCTGCAACATTAAATTAGTTGTCTGAGGGCCATTCAGGTTATGTCTGTTTTAAGGTCTTCTACCAGCATAGCTACATTTTCCACAATATCTACTGCGGACATACCCTATTTTTTTCCCCCCTCTATCCACCATTGATCATCTGTAGCTGTTAAGTTGCAGAGTAGCTTTCATGAATTTGTTTTCTCAAGTAACTGTAATCATTGTCTTTTTCCTGGTCATCTCATTATGTTTCTTCAGTCCACTCGTGGACACATGCTTATATCAATGAAAGGATTATCCACCAGCATAGTTTCAATATTCAAGGTTTTTAATAAGGACAGGCAGCATTCATTTTCTCTCCACATCTTTTAAATATATGCCTACCTTCTAAGAAGTAGAACTGTTTGGTTTGCACATTTATACATTTTCAGATAACCTCTTTCCTACACCAAAGAAAATTTCAATTCTCAACTGTGTTTGTTGCTGTTCAATGATCTGGTGATTTTCAGTGGAGAAAGAGAAATACTGTTGTGAACAGTGCCCCTAGTTTGAAAAATTAGAAGGATCCATCCTGGTGTTGCTACCTTTGCATAAAATTTATTTAAGTAATTATGTTTCTTGATTCATAGTGCTACTACCTGCACAGAGGTTTTCTTTACTGATTACTTCACTTCATGAATTTTTGTACTGCAGAGGGTCTTCTGCTGCATAAAAACTACAAAATTTTCATGTTAAAAAAAAACCAGTGAAATACATGAAAACTGTGAAACATGAAAACTTTCTGGCACAACATGAAATACTGGTATATGAAAATGTTTTCTGTCGACTGGCAAGGAGTCTTAGTGCTCTGATTTCAAACACATACCAAAAAGATTATTAACTAATTGTAACAGGAAGATTAGCATTACCTTCTGTGGATTATGCAAATCACAGCACTCTAATATTTCTTTTGCTCAGAGTAGTGATGCGTATCCTGTAAAATTAATGAAAAGTAACCAGAAAGTGATTATGCAAATCAGGTTCTCAAAATCAGTAGATTACAGAGTGTCATGGTTTTGGCTGGGGTAGAGTTAATTTTCTTCGTAGAGGCTCACACAATGCTGTGTTTTGGATTTTTGATGAAAATAGTGGCGATGTTTTTGGTTGTTGCAGAGCAGTATTTACATAGAGCCAAGGACTTTTTGCTTCTTGTGCTGCCCTGCCAGCGAGGAGGCTGGGGGTGCACAAGGAGCTGGGAGGAGATATAGCCAGGGCAGGTGACCCAGACTGACCAAAGAGATATTCCACACGATACGACATCATGCTCAGCCATAAAAGCTGGGGTAAAGAAGGAGGAAGGGGGGGCGTGGAGAGTGATGGCGTTTGTCTTCCCAAGAAACCATTAGGCGTGATGAGCCCTGCTTCCTGGAAGTGGCTGAACACCTGCCTGCCCATGGGAAGTAGCGAAAGAATTCCTTGTTTTGCTTTGCTTGCGCGCACTGCTTTTGCTTTACCTAGTAAACTGTCTTTATCTCAACCCATGAGTTCTGGCACTTTTACCTTTCTGATTCTCTCCCCATCCCACCTGGGGAGGGTGAGCGAGCGGCTGTGTGGCACTTAGCTGCCTGCCGGGGCTAAACCACAACACAGAGGAGCAACCAAGGGAGAAATCAGCCAAGTTTGTTTCTACAACAGCAAAACATTTTACTTGTTTCTGAGATAATTTTACTTCAGTATTATATAAAATGGCTTTATTTGACACCTTCTGATTATGGGAGACATTTGGGATGTTAAAGCAATTTAAAGGTAAATTACTTGCTGAAATATTAATCAATGCAATGAACCAAAACCAGACTGAACAATAAAATACTGCATGAATGTTAGCAGGATGTAGTTTCTAAGATGAGGAGAAAATCCTTTTTTTTTTTTTTTTGGCTGTAGTTTTGAAATACACTTATTCAATATTTAAAAATCAAGAGGATTCTAGAAGAATTTTGCATAATATTTTGCATAAATCAGTTACATGTATTTGTAAAGTGAATCCTTTAGGATATGGTGAATCAATTTATAGCCAATCAGTTAGGATATGTGTGTATTGGTAGATGATGATAAGAAAACATCTAAGGTCCAAATTGTATGCCATTTGCATTCATATATGCTCTTCCATATCTGCACAGAAGAGTGTTCGTTAACTTTCCTCCCACAACACTGCTCAGAACTGCTCAGGAGAGCTGAGATCTCCATTGCAATAGCAGGCCCTGCAGTTCCCAATTACTTTCTGCTGTTGTCCGACAAAGCACATACCTTAAGATGCTTGCTTTGTCATACTTAAAGAAGCTTTGTACTTCACACTTGTTATGTTTATTAAAAACAAGTGAAGCCAAAGATGGAGAGGAATCTCTGTGTAGCCTAGCAGGTAGCCATCCAATTGCTCTTATCACTGGGTAGCTCCCTGAATATTTTATTTGTTCTTCCTTTAGCTGGACATCTCAAAGCTCACGCAATCCTTTTTGTAGGAATTACACATTAAAGCAATATTCTTTGTCTTCCCTCACAAAACCAGTCACTACTCTGGGACTTTAACAAAGCTCAATCAGTAACAAAGTAACATACAATGTTATCAGCTGTTGCAACATCCTAGAACCTTTGCCCTTGTAGCCTTACACAGCAACATGCTAATGTGTTTACATGACACTTTTGCATTTCCGAACTGCCATGGGATAAGAAAGCAAAGGAATCAAAGAAGGAGAATCTTATGGTAAAATCTCTGGAGGGATTTTAAGGCGGAATAGTTTGCATAAATTTATCTCACAATAAAACTTTTTTTTTTTTTTTTTTTTACATTTTACATTTAACGCAGTATAGAAGTGTCTCTATAACTGTATATGGCCATGCGAATATTGAAGTCATCACAGAACAGATTTTGTCTACTTCATCTTGCCATTTCAAGCCAGTGTAATTTTCTTTTCTTTTACATTCTCTGAAGTTTCCTAACGGTAGTTCGGTACCTTTCCACTGATAACTGTTTCACAGATTTCTGAAGCTAATGGAATGTTGGCTTCCACAATTTTCTACCAAAATTGCGGGAAGGTAAACACCTGCATGATGTTAGTATAGAAAATGAGTGCAGAGTCTGTTTTCAAAAAAGATACATATTTAAACGCAGTGTTAGCTCTGTCTGTTTCATTCAAAATCCATGCTGTGGTATTATTACAAAGATAGAAATTTTTTTGAAGGAATCACTAACAGTGACTAAATGAGTATTTTGTGTCTTCAATATACAGATCCTTCCGCTGCTTTTTGGGAACAACAGGTTTTGTATGATCTCTTCTGAGATAATATTTGTCTCCAACACTGCTTAGAAATCTGTAAGGCTTGCTTTTTTGGCATAGTCATTTGTCTAGAGTACCATTACCAAATTCTACTTTTGTCTGTGTGGGTGAGCATAGTAAACTTATGAGGTTTTCTTTATTACCAGTGAACTATTTTCATCATTGACATTTCCAAGAATACAGTGTTGACTTAAGCAGCAGGGATGTAACTTTTCATTTTGTACTTTGGAAAAAGATCTTTGCTTGCTGTTTTTCATTGCTACCATTTTGTTTCCTTGTTTGTTTGTTTTTGAAAAGCTGAATATCACAGAATATCAAAACTGGCTGACGTGAACATTTTTCAATACATAAAATGTCCTCTTTTTTTTTTTTCTGATCTTCGTTTTTTTTTTTTTTTTCTATTTATTTATGGTGGGTTTGTGTTTGGATCTACTGTGAGACAGCCACATGTACACTTCCATGCCTGATAGAGATATATATGACCAATTATACTTAGCATACACTTGGCTACTTTACTCACTCATTTCTTACTCTTGTAGCCATGCCAGACTGCATTCTTGGATGATTAAATTTAGGAACAGTTTCTAATAACCACTGTAAGCCATTTCCCTAAAAATTTGACATTTCTCCTGAAGAGTCCAATTTCCTCTTTAAAGCGAACATTGTATCCAGTTTAGGTTTGTGGACTGGTGTCTTTTGGTGTCTCAGATTTCCTACAAAATTTCTCAAAAATGCTAAATAATTCTAAGATTGCTTCATGCTTCTAAGCACTGTAGGATGAAGGACACCAAGTATAAATTTTCTGAAAATACATTATTTATGGTATTAATGCTCTTAGCACTGCCCTTCCCCTGTTCTAGGCTAACATCATGTCACTTTGTCATTAGTATTAGGCTTATCATCTAAACCTAAGCAAAAAAAAGCAGTTATCTTTTTTTTTTTTTAATCTTTCAGTAATTTTCCCATCTTGAGCAGCTAATCAACCCTCTCCACAGTTTTACTCTTGATAACATCACACTAGCTTATTGCTAGTTGGAGCTCAAGTTTTGCCTTTTTAAATGTTGTCTCTACATGCTCTCTACACTCTTTATACATGCCTTTCTCAAACTTAGTTTTCTCTTGTATGGTCAGTTAGACCAGTGTGTGATATGAAAATATAATTATTTGGTCTCTTATACTTTCTGTTCTTTCTCTGTGTCAGAATAGTTTATATCTCCAAATGTCATTTCTCGATATAATTTCTTAATGCCATCTTGTACCATTTCTTCAAGGAATTGCTTTTTCTTCCTAGTTCTTTATTCGTTTAAATTTTCTCTCCATGAAATACTATTTGCCAATTTTCTTATCTTATTATAGTAAACCTCCTTGAAGTTACTTTTCTCTTTTCTTGTTTTCTTTTTTCCATGATTATGAGCTCTGTCGTTCCACAGTTGATTTCAAGTTTCTACTTTCAGCCAGTTCTTCCCAAGTGATCACAGTCCCATGCAGAAACTGCCATCTTCTCTTTGGCTTCTCTTACTTCTGATTATGCCAGCTAAGTCTGAGTATTGACCACATATTCAGGCTGCCTTCTCCTTTTGTCTTTTCTCATACTTCACTTTTTTTGGTTTCACCTGCATTGAAAGTGTTAAGTATTTTGACCTACTGATTTGTCCCTTCTTATTCCCCATCACAAATAAGCCTCTGTCTCTCTTATTCCAGTTCTGAGGCTCTTATAAAGATTTTAATTTTTAATAGCTACCTGCTAACATTTCCTTTGTCCTCCTAGTTTCTGGAAAAAAAGCCTCTCGCTAAGTCAGTAATTTTTTAACCAGTGGTACTCTTCTCCTTTTATTCTGAGGTGAATTTCACCTTTGCATGTCTGCTTATGATGTACCCTCACATTGTCAGGGAAGTCTGAGCTGGCAACAGTGCTCGTATTCAGACTCCAGGCATATATTCAGCTCCTGGATTCTGACTATACATTAAAACAACCCGAGTTTTAGTGAGCCCCATAGCCAAATGTCTGGCAATGTCATTAGTGCCTGTAGGATTGAGTAGCACGGGAGGAGTTGTCAGAGTGATGGATCAGTCTCTCTAACTTTCTCAATGATGCAGACTGGGGTTCCTGAAAAACTGTTTGTTGCCAGTTTGGGGGCTGTGTGTGAATTGAGGTAGACACTGGTATAACTGGGCACTGGTATAACCAATATAACTTTGTGGTGCCTGGGAGAAGTGAGGCAGAGGGATTTGGGCTAGGGCTCTTAGAAGCAAACCTGCAAACTAGTGAGAGGCTATAGAAAAATCACGATTCAAGCTCCATGCCTTCTTCAGTGCTGCCATGTAACAAAATGCTTGAGCTCAACAGATTTTCCATTTTCTGCTTCTATAGACATCCACAGATTAATGTTCCTTTTTTTTTATTTTTTTATTTTCCCAAGTGTGGAGTATTTAAAAGTTCATATATGCCCTTAAAAATTACTATGCAATATTTTGTGTGCTTTATCACTTCTGATGGAACAGGCTTTGTCAGTTAGTTGAAGTACAAATTAATATTANTCAAGCTCCATGCCTTCTTCAGTGCTGCCATGTAACAAAATGCTTGAGCTCAACAGATTTTCCATTTTCTGCTTCTATAGACATCCACAGATTAATGTTCCTTTTTTTTTTATTTTTTTATTTTCCCAAGTGTGGAGTATTTAAAAGTTCATATATGCCCTTAAAAATTACTATGCAATATTTTGTGTGCTTTATCACTTCTGATGGAACAGGCTTTGTCAGTTAGTTGAAGTACAAATTAATATTATACTTTAAACCAAAGATTACAGAATTTTTATTTTTAAACACAAAGTCACATTGTAGAGTCACCACTCTATCTTCTTGCAGAAGCTGGGCAATCCAGATAAGAGTTATTGCAGCAGCTATTCTTTATCTGATGAAAAAGAAAATCACATTGATTTAAATTTCAGCAATGAAAGGACAAGAGTTGTCCATCATTCACACTGACTTTTCCACATTCTGGGCACATAGATATTGTGCTAAATAATTTTCACAGAACATGTGCCTTTGGCTTTGCCAGAACCTGCCTATTTGCAGAAATTTCCAGCACTTGGAGAAATTGTAGCTGAGCCCAGTAGCTTCAGTCTGTTAATCCATCGGAGGTGCAAGTTGTTACAGAGTATTTTAAAAATTGAGTGACAACATCTGAATCTGAATACTAAGTTGCACAAGGTAAATTGAAATAATGTTATGGTCGTGATCTGAAATCATGTGTTAAGAAAGCAAAAATGAACAGCAAGATTTGCCTAGAATATAAATAATAGATGTAATAATAGACTATGTTTTTCAAAATGGATCAATTAGATGGCAAATCTTACTTGGTAAATCCTGTCCAATTTCAGCCATTCAGCATAGTTTATTGAGCACAGCAGATTTTCAGCTGGATTGAAGGGACACACTGACAAGATTTTTTTTTTTTTTTCCTTTAAGAACACTTCCTCTGATTTTAAGCTTTAACAAAGCAATATATCATCTAAATGAAATATGATGTCTTTGGTGTCTGGGGTACAGTTAACTTAAAGCTTTTTTATACCATGTCCTGCTCATTATTTCTAAGAGCTTTTATAAAACGTTTTCCAGCTGGTCAGATTATACATTTTCCTGTGGTATACTTTACTGAACCAGAGGAGAATTTAAAAAAGAATCAAGTATATGCAATCAAGCCTGGATCATGCCCTCTTAAGGGCAATTTAATTAAAGCCTGTTGAACTCAGATATGAACTTTCACTTCCCTCCTGCCTTGCTCTCCTTTCTCATAGATGGCAGCCAGCTCTCCTTCCCTTGGGTCAGTGCTGTACCGGGTGCCACCATTATTTTCTTGTCAGAATTCGAGGACTGAGACAATTCCTGTATAGGAGGCTGACTTTCTCATTCCCAGAAGCAATTAGAAAAAACCTCCAATAGTTGAACGAGACTCTACAAACAATGAGGTTTCTTTATCAATTCACCTTGTTGGAAAGAACTCATTCAAGTCTCTCCACGACACTTAAGCCCAGCTATGTGAGTTTAAAACAGGCACCAGCAATGCCATATTGCAATGGCCCATGAAGAAAGTGGGGTTTTATTCATTACCATTTTTCCCTTTATTTCAGTCAGTCAGTAAGAAGAAAAGACATAAATAAGAACACTTTTAAGATCAGTGAATGAATCAGAAGTACCAAACTCATTTCTGAGTGTTCAGTAACAATGAGACAAAGATAGGACTGTCAGGCTGTTTTTGAAAACAATTGGTGGCTATTAGAGCCTTTTGTGACGTATGGCCTTGAAAACCCGTTCTGTCATCTTGAAGAAAAAAAATGCAGTAACGTTCTTAACTAATATCCTTGTCTCATGGAAACCATGGCAGTAGCTGTTGGGGTAGTATAGAGAAAGTTGGAGATAGGCCAAGAGGAAATATCTAACACTCAATCTGCTGTGTTAGGGGGAAAGAAAGAAAACATCACAGCCACAGTGTTCTGAAAACTGTTTTTCGATGGTGAATATAAGATCTTTTTAGAAAAAATTAGGATGAGTTAGGCTTTCTGTAAAGACAGAAAGGATCTCACCTTTAAAAGGTGGAAATGAATGCATTACTCACTGTTTTGCTGAACTGAATATTGCTTATTAGTATTCATTACCTGTGTAACTTGAAAGCATCCTGGGAGCAAGCATAGTAACTGCAGTCCATGAACTGTTGACATCTATTCTATGGTTATTTAAGATGATTTCCTACTGCATCTTTTAGACTGTAAGTAGTCTGCATAGATTCACAAAAGTGAGTTTGAAGTTCTTCATTTCAGGCGATGCACAGCGTTCCTTCCATGGAGTCGTAGGGCAGAAAGACAGCACTTACATCTTCACTAACAGGCAGAGTTTTCCAGACATTTCCATCCCAGGACCTTGGGATAAGAACTATTAATGGAGCAATTATTTCCTTTTTGTGGACAGTGGAGGCAGAAGCCCCCAATGCCTTGACAATGTCAAAGAAGCATTCAGTTGCAGACAGTGCTGATGTGCACCATTCATGAGACACTCCCTGCTCTACATGTGTCAAGGAAAGCTCGGTGTTAGATGGCAAATGAAAAGCATCCCTAACAGAAGGATTTCATCTAATGAGTCTCATCAGTTTTCAAATATGATACATTTTGTATCTAATAAACTAAGTAAATATTCTGATTCTATTGCACACATGAAGAGTTTTTCTTTTTAACATACAGAGTGAATGTATAGTATATTTTCCCCCATTGGAAATCTTTTTAATATGGTAATATAATTTTCCGTACCTTTTACATCATAGTTATTTTGAAATGATCTTTAATGTCCCTTTAAAATGAAGATGAGAGCTGTATACACAATTAAGCATTTCTGTGTGGGAAATGAAGGTAACATATTGGTATGTTTATTGGAAGTTGTATAATTACTTTTTAAGCTATGAAATACAAAAATCACATATCTGGCTAGATTATGAGATAAAGAATGTAAGTGAAACTTACCAGAACACAGTAGGTGTATCTTTGAAATACCTTTCCTGTTCCTGCATACTGTGTGTCACGGCAGAGGTCTGAATGGGAATCTAGATTGTCTTCTTTTTTTTTCTAGAAAAATAACATATGTTCAAGTAATCACAGAGGAAAAGGAACCATGTTAAATACAACAGACCAACTGGCATGGTTTTGGTATATTGTTTTAATTGTTGGGCAAGAGTGACCCTTACAAATGGTGCTGATGGTGGAAGCAGCTACTATCTTCCTAGAGGTAAATAAAAGCTATTTTTCAACTTTCTTCGTGTAATAGAAGACAATAGGGCCTTCTGCTCTAGGCAGGATGTCATGCACTATCATTACCACTGGTGCTGTCTACATACATGGTCTACTAAGTATTTGTTGTTCCCCGTATCACTGGAAATGACTTTCAGAGCCTGATTCATAATTGCAGTGTGTTTCTGCCATGGAGAGATGTTTCTTCATTGTATTCCAAATGTAAGTGAACTACTGAATCTGCGGTTAGCAGACATGGTGTAGTGGAAGCACATTTTCTTATACAGATTTTAAAAGCTTGTTTTTTCTTTATCCTTTGTTGTAGAAGGTTTTCTTTCAGAGAAAACAGTGGATTTGTTTCGGTGCACAAAAGGAAGATTAAAAATCTCTTAAGTGTCAAACCACATTTGAAATTCAATTCTCAAGTAATAGCTAATCATAAGTATCTAATCAAGTTAAGTAGAGAGAAGATCCTAAATAAACTCAAGTTAGTAAAATCAAAATGTGAAGGTGTGGTGGTTTCACCCAGCTAAACAGGCGACCTCCACCACAACCGCTCGCTCACTCCCCCTCCTCAAAGAAACAGGGGCAGAAAATATGATGGTCAAGGGCTTAAGGGTTGAGATAAGGACAAGCAAGTTACTCACTAATTATCGTCACGGGCAAAACAGACTCAACATAGGGAGATTAGTATAATTTATTACTACAGCTAGCAAACTAGAGCAGTGAGAAACTAAAAGCAAACTAAAAACACCTTCCCCCCATCCACCCTCTTCTACCTCCTCCCCCCGAGCAGCGCAGGGGAACGGGGAATGGGGGCTGCGGTCAGTCCATATCGCTTCGTCTCTGCCGCT
>VXAL01000142.1:73091-116357 GCA_013399475.1 Chauna torquata
TATATTTAGAAAATATATTACATATTAATTGTATATTACATTTCTTATTTTATAATTATTACTCTGTGCAAAATATGATCAAAATAACAGCAGGATCACATTCTGATTCCTTGCCCAATTTTAGACGACTGGACATGATTTTTTAGACATTTAAAGCTATTTCTACAATTTTCAGTTGCAGGTGTGATCTGCTCTGCCACTCTTCTAATCAGACCAAGTAGCTCAGACACCAAAAGAACCATATCTGAACATTTCTTTGGAGGAGATTTTCCTAACAATACACAGGAAGAGATCCAGTTCTCCATGACTGGATCAGCTGTCATAATACTGTTTCTTTTCTGCACATCTGTGGTGAGTTCATTAAACATCTTTAAACTTCACAGGAAAATGAAATCAACAAAACCTAGCTTGCACATCACCTTCACTCCATAGTAAAATTAACTCTAAGAGATTAAAATATTGTCAATATGAAATATTCAGTGAGACAATGGTTCTGTGGAAAAAAAAAGAAAAGAAAAGAAAAGAAAAGAAAAGAAAAGAAAAGAAAAGAAAAGAAAAGAAAAGAAAGAAAAAAGAAAAGAAAGGAAAAGAAAGGAAAAGAAAGGAAAAGAAAAGAAAAGAAGATTATGTGATCATTATAAATATGAATCCATAGTAAAGTCAAAAAAGTTTTGCAGAGAAATTCTTGGTTCCTGAAATCTTACTTTGCAGCTGTTGATTTAATATCTTCTTGTGTATTTATACCACATAATATCTTAGTCTCAAAAGAAAGAAGGAAACAAATCCCATGGCGCACTGTCATGTTGACATCAATTATTTGGTAGAAGAATACGAACAGACTCCAGTACATGAGTTAACAAAATGAGCTTGTTTCCCTTATTCTTCACCATTTGAATGTGGAGAAGCTGTAAAGATAGTTTCAGAGTATGTTGTCACAGCAAATGTATCCTGAGAGCAGGGCAGTAACAGTGCAGCTGACAGTGCAATTTAGCCTGGTCCTGGTTTCCCTTCAAACTCTGGAGGATGGCACACATCAGTGGGCTTTCTTATGCCAACTACCACCCAGCTAATGAACTCTTCCCATCTGCCTCCATCTCATTTCGTCATTGCAGGTCGCTCACTGGTCACACCTAGCTGCTCAGTCAGTAAAGGCATACACAGTCCATTCATCATTAGGAGGCAGCATCAGTAGGATGGATAAGCTGTTAAACTGACAGATGTCCCTGAAGAACATGAAAGATTATCCCTTCTTTTCTTGGGACATCTTGGGCAGCCCCAGAAAGACAGCCAACACAATGACAACAACAGCAATGACAACCATATCTATGTGAACAATGACGACAACAACAACAACAGCAACAACAAAAGTCCAGAGAACGCAAACTGTGCAAAGTTGTGGAGAATGGGATAATGATGATGAAAACACCTGGGAAAATCAAGAGCAGGGAATGCTACACCCCCACCTATAAGAGTTCATGGAATAATAGGATTAAGCCACTTACAGACAAGCTGAAGCAACAGAGTGTATATTGGAATCTTCTTCAGAATTTTTTTCATGACTTTAAATCTCATTTTAGGATATAGTTTCTTTGCACAAACTGCAAACGTCATTGTAACAAGGTAATCAGATATTACACTTCATCGTTTCATAAAAAGGGAAAGCAGGAAGAAATAGTTTATTCTGGAATGAAAAAAATAGTTGGATCAAATAAACTTTTGTGTACTTTTTTAATCAGGACAAAAAATTTTACTCTGAAAGTTTTGTCTGTGTTGCTGTTTGGCCAATCAGCTCAAATAGCTTTAAATATGTTGCTGCCTTTCCAAATAGATCATTTTGTTATATTTTTTCCCAGTCTAATTTCTTGTAATTGTGAAATGAGGTAAATAAAAAGTCAGCAAGTTAAGAAGCAACGTCGTGATGAAGAGAGGATTCTCTTTTTACTTAAAGGGATGTGGAGTAAATATCCAACGAAACAGAATGAAAAATTGTCATAGCAACATTGTTTTAGATGCTTGGTATACCCTAAACTACTGAATGTGTCTTCTTGTTTTATTCATTATGTTACATATGCTGAATGCAAATAAGTTCCATCTAATTGGTTCTAGGTGCCTTTTTGTGTTTCCAGCCTTTTCTCCCTAATTTTGGTGATTTGAACTGTATTAAATGACATTATAGCATCACTGTTCTCTTTGGAATTTTTTCTACTTTGGTCCACTCAGGTTCTAGTCCCTTTTTCAAAACAGCTGTAATTATTCTACATAAGCCACAAAATACTACAACTATGTACATGTTTGTGGATGTTTCCAAATGATCCAAGTAATCGTTCCGATTAATTCCTTGCCCAATTGGATATCATCAACAAATATAACATCCCAATCTCTGTTCTGTCTTCTTCTTCCTCTTCTTTTTTTTTTTAAACATAGACACTGAAGATCAAACCTATCCTCATAAAAAGACAACAGGAAACAGCATGGCTTCTGTTCTGTATAGGAGATAAATCAAACAGTAATCCAGCAAAGAAAAAAACAAAACACTAAACATTTTTTGTTGTATTACCCAATGTAGCAAAACACACTGAACTCCATGCATGGGTATCATAAATTGCAAAATTAATATAATACATACTAAATATCAGCCAATTTGTCTGCCTTTATTTATAGATAATAAACTATAGAAAGCAATGCAAAGATGTGGAGACAGAAGTTGTATGTGCTTGATTGTTCTAGTATTAGAATTTTGTTGTCCCTTCTGCTGACAGTTTTGATCCATCTTCATTTTAGGCAGAGCGTTTTGGGAGAATATTGAGTTTGGAAGGTTTTGCTGTGTACAGATTTCAATGGACAGTATATGAACTAATTTATCTTATTTTCTATACTGCTTCTGATGTGAATTATTTTCAGAATGAAGGGGGTGTGCATTTCTCATGGTGGGTGATCACAGCACTGGGACTTTGAAGCATCTTTTCAAGTTCTTTGCATTTTTCTGCAGAGTAACAAGTGGACAAGAAAGGCAGCATGCACATGGTTGTGTACCTCCAGTTTGCTGCATAGAAGGCAGCCTTTCTCGTTTGCACAGTAATGCACCTGGATGATCCTGGCCAGGGAAACTGGCCCAAGGAATTCGAATCAAGTCAAATCACCTTCTGCTCTTCATACCTTACAACTGGGGAAAAAAAAAAAAAGTATCACTAATCATAGATGTATAAAAATAGTGAAAATCCTGGAACTTTCCCACACATTCTGCTTAGTCTATCCTTTAAAAAAAAAAAAGAAAAAAAAAGTATTTTTAATTTCCAGTGATTTGAAACGAGACTGAAATTTGTAGGAATAATGCTTTGGAAGCACTATGGATCAGGGAAGGCATTTGGATTTAATATCTAATCTATGAAGATAGCTGGTTAACATCTTTAGTATTTGCAAAGCTAACATCCGCTTTCCATTGATGATCTTCACTCGAGATGAACCCAAGGGGTTAGTAGTAACTTCAGTGGACAATGAGAGCATGTTTACAGCAGAGTAGATAGGTAAGGAGAGTACTTTGCCCTGTCTGGGGTTATAACTCTGGTTAAGTGCTCCACAGTTTTGTTTTTTTTTTTTTTGCTATTATTATAAGTGTATTCTAAGACAAGTAATTAACAGGAACTGATACTTAAACATCAGTATCTTTCTTCATATATATATATACACCCTGTTTTACATCCAAATATTTTATTCTTTGCAAGCAGATATGGAACTGAGTTGTGATGATTATAAAACAGAGAGTTGCTGTGACTCTAAGCATTGTATGAATCGGAAGTGGACGTTGTGCTAGCTGTAACGGTGGCACTCCCAATTAGATCAGTTATCCACAAGATGGTGTACTAACACTAACAAATGGCATTCGTTTTTCAGGCAGATTTCTAAACTGAGAGAATAAGAAAAAAAATCCTTTCTATTGCCTGTGAAAAAATATTTCTTAGATTCAAATTTGCACCAGTATCTTCCAGAAAATGTATTGCTGATATCTCTTATGATATGTTACTGTGCCAACATTACATCTATTTCCATAGCTGTTTGTTGAATTCCAGCAGCTATGATAACTATTAAAAATGTATCTTTTCAATCCTGGAGTACCCACTATCCTACTCAAAGATTATTAATGGCCCAGGGTGTCACAAAGAACCCTTATTTTGTAGCTGGTACCAAGAGAGCTCTAGGCAGTGGAGAGAGGACAATCAGCTTATTTGTAATTCTTTTGCCTGATATCCTATATAGGATGTAGCAGCACACAGTAGTGACAAAGTCAGTCATATCCCTGGTCTTGTACCAATCCATTAGTGTTGCGACAGTGCATGGCAGCCCCAGAGATTCACTTTTCTGTTCTTTTATTGCATCAGAATTTGTTCAGATCATAGGACTATGTGCAAGATTTCTTAATTCCTGCAGATAAAAATACTATGTTAGATACTGCTATTCTTGAGGACATCTTCAGAATACTGGGTTTTAAAATCAATGGAAGTATCATTCTATCAAGGAAGCTTGTCGTCGGATTAGATGGCCGAAGTCATGACATACACCAATATGGTTAAATCATGCTCCCTCTATTACCCGAATAGTGACATTCTTATACTTTTCGTAGCATGTGGAAGCAGCGCTGTAATTGGTGGCACGGCCAGTGCATGCGGTCAGCACACACTAATTCTACTACACTGATTGCCCAGCAAGCATGATGCAAAGCATTCTGATATTGGTACTTAGTTTCCTCTTCTGCTTTCTTCCCATACTGGAGGAGCTGATTTTGCAAATTGCAACAGTGCCTTAGTCCCTGTTTTTCACCCTCCAAGGTCAGTTCAGTAACATTCCCACAGAACCTCCCCGCATTCCTCCCTGTAGCTTGGGTTGCTCATTTTCAGCACATCATGGCCTCCCTGCTGTTTCAAAAAATCCTCAACAGAAGCTTATATATATGGGCCTGTGTTTTTGTATTTTGTATGGATTTATTTATTTAACATCTTTAAACAAACCAAATGGAAAAAGATCCATGCATTCAAAGCTGGACCTTCTTGATAAATCTACGAGATGTAAGTCATTATTTATCCTAATTTATGCTGTAGGTGGCACCTTTGTTCATCATGATTATAATCTAGCATAAAAAAAAGCTGTTCAGAAAAATTAGACACTGATCTAGTAAACGAGTTGAAATGAGTTTAGAACTTTTGCTCATTTAAGACCTTAGAGATCTTTTAAAGAACATTTATTTTCACCTCCTCACTATTTTCATTGAAATCAAGGAGTATTAGAGTCTGATATTCACAAATACCATTTCTGCTGGTATTTGGTTTTGTGTATAACTGTCAACTATTTCAGTAATTGCACAATATGAAATTGAAAATGCTGTCCACTTCTGTGATATTTAATCCCTTGCTACACTAATTTTGTGGACAATAACAATGAAAAATTATTTTCTATGAGTCAGATTTTATTTTAAAATGTTCTCTGCTGAAGCAGACAAAATTTTGAGGTGTTTGGATGGCATGTAAACAAAAAAGGTTAAGATAATCTCACTCCTCAGTACAATCACAAATGCATACTTTCTGTTAGTGAAATGAGACAGAAATATTATGCTTGGTACTATACAGCCGCCATACCTCATAGCACTCTTGGGTGACTGATATTGGGCAAATCAATTGGCAAGAAGTCAAAAGATACTGTAGGAATCCCTGAGAAAGAGGCTGCCTTTATAACTGAGTGTCTGCAAGTGATCCTGCAGCTATGGCATTATGGCATCCAGTAATGTGAGCATGTGGACCTGGTGCTGGCCAAAGTCTACTGCCAGGTGGGAACCTTTTTTCCAACCAAGAACCTACATTACTATTTTCTGTTACAAACAACAAAATATTATGCTGTACTGTTTTGTAAAAAAGTTTGTATCTCTTATACCCACACCAATAAAGTCACTGAATCACATAAGTTCCTGAAGATGGATATTTCAAGATGAAGAAATTTATGAGGCCAATTAAGGATGTCTCAGGAAGGATGGCTGTCTCCTAATAAATTATTTAAATAGCATTGTAAATATATGATGCAGAAGAGTAGGAGTTCCAAGCTGTGTAAGTAAAAAGCCCCCTCTCTAGTGAATTTGTGAACGAGATATGCAAGTGAAATCAAAGACAAGCAGATATAAGGATCCTATAGCCAGAAAGTCTCAGAGCAGACTTTCCATCTGTTTTTCTCTTCATTTATGATGCTGTTTTCCATTAATAACGGTCATTGATCTGAGCGTTTCTGGACATATCTCAGTTTGGTACTATTTTCTATGACAATGGAAAATTGTGTAAAGTCTTGATACCCAAAGGCTTTTTGGGGGGTTCTTTTTCTGTTTATTTAATGCTTTAGGAATACCTTTTCTAGTAAGATTTAAACTTCAACCATATAACCGGTAACTTATTTCTAAAAACACATCGATACCCTTTTATTTGACTAAATAGCAGTAGCAATCAGAAGAAATGTCTTAATTAAACTTGATATTATTTCTGTATTTTGTGTTTTTAAACAAACTGGTGCAGAAAAATTAGATTAAGCCCATCAAAATTGGCCTGAAAAAACATAACGCAGATTTAATGTTACCATTCTTAGTTAAATATGAAGCTTTAATATAAAGGCAAATAAACAAGGAGTTTATCTGTAAAGCTTTGACAAACTTACAGGGCAGAAAACTTTATTTCATGCCTAGAGAAGGCACCATCTCTCAGGTGATGTTTCAGAACACAGACACCTGATGACACAGTGAACTTTTCAGTCACCTATTTAATTTCTAGACTGAATTAATATCTTAAGTTCAGAATTCAAAATTCTATGACAAGTTCATAGTTCATTCTTCTGTGACAGAGATGTAAGGTTTTTGCCATGCATCTGCAGTCTTCCAGTCGTGAAAGAATCTAAATTTAGGCAAATAAAACTATAAATTGGAAAACAAGCTACATGCTAAAGCGGTCTTTGGATTTCCCATGTTTGGATAAATTTCATTGGTAAAAAATCTGAAACTAATGAAAACATCTTAAGTTCTTGCTGGATAAGCCAACTTAGATTAATTGCACTGCAAAGAATTGGTATTGACTTGGTACAAGTCATCAGATAAAGCTGTCTGATTTTAAAAAATGGAATGGGTAGCACAGCAAGTTTAATGAAGCAAGTAAATACTCTTTTGGTGGGGAAAAGCTGTGGTATTTAGCAGCTGTTAGATCCACATAGTTATCCATGGTAGTTTCACCTTCAGAAATTGAATAATGCAAGGAAGATTTCTTTCTGATCTCTAGTGTCATAAACAGCAGGAGTTCTCTTAGATTTTCCTCCGTTTTAGACTACCTTTGACATACTAGTAAAAGTTGTGGGCAATCTGTGCAAAACAGAAGACAAAGCTGTAATGAAAATTGAGAGCAAATTAACCTAGTGTTCACAATTTAGAAAACAGTTATACACAAAAACTAATTTGAAAATTGTAAAAGACATCATTTGTATATTTTGCTTACTTTTCCTGCAGAGTTAAGCAAGGTTGTTATTTACAGTTCAATTATTTAAAGTGAGGGTTGTTTTTTATCTTTTACTGAGATCATTTTTCCCACTGACTTCCCTGGAATGATTCCTCATCTTCATAGAGAAAGAATGAGTAATTTTGGGAATAAAAATTGTCAGAATTCCAGAATATAGCTGCATAGATTATATGAATCCTATAATTCAATGCTACACCAGTTTACTGTGCTTCAGTAATATCTCTTCAAAATGGCATCCAGACATTTAAGCATTTTCTATTGACTTTAGAAGGAACAAGCCAAATACTCTTACTTTAATAAATCAGTCAGTTATGGTTCCTATTCTGAAACAAATCCAGCTACAAAACTAAGCTCCAAATTTTCCCACATGAATACTAAACAAACAAACAAACAAAAACAAACAAAAAAACTCAACCAACCAACCAAAAGAAAAAAAAAAAAAAACCAGAGGAGAGGTAAGGAAGCATACATGGTGACATTATGTGGTGCAAAGTGTCATGGGAAAATATTAGAAGCAGTAATTGTTGTGATATCATAGAACTCAAATATCATTTCCTCATTTATGTCTCTTTTGATCACGGACTTTAACATATGCCTACATTAGAAGAGATGCCTGGCCTGAGACTGCACTTTAAAGGAAGAGGGAAAATGAGTTTTGAACCACTGCCTCGCCTCTGGGACTAGCTGTTGCTGCAGTATCGCACTGCACATGTCCTGCCGATTGCTGTAATAGTAATTGAGTCAACTACTCAGTGAGTACTGATTTTATTGTAATAAAAGGGATATAAAGCTACACATTTGTAGTCAGCAGCATGCATAAGTTGGTAATAGATATTCTGGTAAGCAAAAGGTTCCTTTCCTCTTCTAGCTGGAAATACAGAAAAAACATTATACTTTCACAGGAAGAAGAAACATTGTTTAGGATGGAGTTTCCTCTTGCAATACCCTTAACAGCTTCTACTCCCTGGTTTTATTTTATTGGGTTTGCTGACTACCTATCCATCCCATTAAATAATGTTATTGCTGTGGTCATGATTTAAAACTACTGCTTCTACTTCTACTATAGAGGGACCTGCAAAAATAAATAAAGATATGGCAATAGATGAATTTACAGCTTATGTTCCTTGAGAAAATAAAATGAACTTAAACACTAGCAAAGAAGAAACTATGTCAGTAGATCATTTCAAAAATAGAACAATGAGCTAATTTTAAAAGATTTCTCTAATATGCAGCCTTAACTAGTATCCTAGCAACTAATGCTGTCAGTTTTGGGGCTGTTCAGTTTTGCACTTTATGACAATGTTCCAAACACTAAACAAAAAGATTTTCATGTCAGTGTTTAAATGTTGTTGCTCAGGTGCATGGCTAATAATTCACAAAATATTGTATATCAGCTACGTTGTGTTCATACTGTTTGTATATGCCAAACTTTTCAGTGAAATGCCAGACATCTTCTTTCAAGATGTTTAGTGTATCCTACCTTTAAAATTTCTGTGTAGTTTCCTTTTGCTTTTTCTTCCTTACACTCGAGGACCTTGCCAAGGTTTTGGTTGGGATAGAGTTAATTCTCTTCATAGCAGCTTGTGTGGTGCTGTGTTTCGGATTTGTGATGAATAAACAGTGTTGATAACACACTGGTGTTTTAATTGTTGCTGAGCAGTGCTTGCACAGCCCTAAGGCCTTTTCTGTCTCTCACTGTGCCCTGCTAGCTGGTAGGCTGGGGGTGCACAAGGAGCTGGGAGGGGACACAGCCAGGACAGCTGGCCCAGATTGACCAAAGGGATGTCCCACACCATGTGGTGTCATGCTCAGCAATAACAGCTGGGGGAAAGAAGGAGGAAGGGCGGGTGTTCGGAGTGATGGCGTTTGTCTGCCCATGAAACCATTACACATGATGAGCCCTGCTCTCCTGGCAGTGGCTGAACACCTGCCTGCCCGTGGGAAGTAGTGAATGAATCCCTTGTTCTGCTTTGCTTGCGCGCGCTGCTTTTGCTTTACCTGGTAAACTGTCTTTGTCTCACACCATGAGTTCTCGCACTTTTACCTTTCCGATTCTCTCCCCTATGCCACCTGGGGAGAGTGTGAGCAAGTGGCTGTGTGGTACTCAGCTGCCTGCTGGGTTAAGCCACAACAGACCTATAAATGCAAATACCTTGTTAAAAAAAAAAAAAAAAAAAAGAATTATGTATTTTCACTTCCTCATAGTATTTGCTCTGGGGAAGATTATTTTTGCTTATCTCATCCGTCCTACTAGAATTAGTCATAAACAAATTACGGAGACAGTTTTGGGTGCATAACACTGTAGGAATGACAGAATTTTTAGAACATTTGCTTATTCTTCTCTGGGTCAGTGCCAGCTGAACAACAGGACATACACTTTGAACTTATAACTTTATATCTGTAATAAGTAGCTTTTTACTATTGAATGCATTTTAATATTATAACCTTAAAAGGAGAAGGAGCTCCTGGAACAATGCAGCCACTGAGTTTCTGAACCAGATATGTGTCTCCTTACCCATGGCGTTGACTTGCACTCTGTGACTGCAGCTTCCCCTTCAGTTAGGGCATTGAATAGGTTCTGTCTCCTATAGCATCCTGCTTTCATAACACCTGTAGAAATCTGCAAAAGTGGAAAAGCTAAGGTCAAGGGTTAACTAGTCTGAACTAAAGCAAAATATGAAGATTTGTTTCCAAATAAGATGTCAAGTATTTCTTCTCATGATTTTTCACTTTATCTATCTTACCATTTAGGTTTCCATTTGACCCAAAAGATTCTTGTGTATCCATTCCCAATATTTCTTATTGGAAAAAATGCTAAAACAATTAAATCAGAGGAAAAAGAAAAATCTCACCCACCCTCATTGCCTGTACCTCTCAGGCTTTATGTTGGTTAAAGCTTGGGGTGCAGCCTCCCCCAAGGCTTGGCTTGGGGGTGCTGATGTGTGGTGCAGCCCACTGGGCCTGGAGCAGCCTGCCGGAAAAGAGCTGGGGGCAATAAGCGGGGAGAAACGTCCCTGTGGTCTCCCTGCCTTCACTCAGAGGACATACTTCAGAGGTCAGGCCCTCATCCTCTGCCTGACCTACGCGGGGCCTTGCACCTTGCTGGCCCCCCCAGTGCTTGTTGCTTGCTGCTTGGCTGCCCGCCTTAACTCAGAGCTGCTCCATGGCTGGGGATGGTGTAGTGGCCATGGGTCCCTCAGCTGCCTCTAGGCACTATCCTGGCCTGACAGTGCTCTGCTTGTTGGGGTAGGGTGGGTCTGTACCCTTGTTGAGGCATGGTGTTTCTGGCATCATTGCCACCCTTGGCTCCTGGTCTTGCCTAGCGAGCAGCTGATCCTGCTGGTCCTACATGGCGTCTTCCCATGCAAGGTGGAACCTCACTGTTTTGTTTTCAAGAGTCCATTCATTGCTGAAGGGGACGTTTCTGCAATTTATGTGCAAAATGGAAAGGTCAGGAATCCATGAAAAACAGCACATCTCAGATCTCATTTTCATTATTTCTCCTTCATTGGAATTTTCTCTTACCCCTTCATCCAGTAGCAGAATGCATTCATTTATTTTTCAGAAAAAGTAAAATATTTAATTTGAAAGCTCCTTTAAGCTCTGAAGTTTTATATACTTGCTTGAGTTTTAAATGTTAGAATAAATTTTAAGAAATAAAATTCTCTCCTTCTGTGAGATCTATCATGAGCAGATTAGGTGCTTCTCTAAGGGGTTGCTGCTCTTTCAAGTGAACTTCAGAAGCTCAGATTAACAATTGGATCCTAAGGACAGTACTCAAAAGCTGACGTCGGTGTGTTTTCTTTGGTTGCTTAAGGCTGTACATTTTTCCTCTCAGTCAGGATAAATGTATAGTATTGTGAAAAAAATCTGTGCTTACTTCAGACCTGCAAGCTATACAGAATTTTTTTGCTTTGTGTTGGTAGAATTGCAGTTTCTCTGAATGCCTTCAAAAGAAGAAAAACTCATGTCATTTTTTAGTCACAGAAATTGGTTTCTAACTAAATAGTACAGACATACTTCAAGGAGCAGATTTCACTCTAGTGGGTTAAGGCTGGAAAGCAAGGAGCAAGCTACAGTCTAAAGCATTTTTGTACTGGTGTTTGTTGCCAAACTAGAGTATGGAAAATTAGGAAGATAATATTTCCTTAACTTTACAAAGTACTTTGAATTCTAACAATGAAAAACACATAAGAAATCAACCATAATATTTCATAAGGCTCTTTCTCTCAGAGTCTGTATGCTCTACTATTTTCTCATTGTTACTTTTTACAGAGAGCAAATCAAGCTCATTCAACACTTCTGGGATGTAACAAGGATAATAATAGTATTGCTAATTTTTTGACATTTTTGAGAAGTGCTTTAATTTTTTTTTTTTTNTTTTTTTTTTTTTTTTTTTTTTTTTTTAGTACTCTGACATTTTAAGCCATCATATGTTCTTTAACTATGAAACATGCAGGTTGAATTATGTTGGCCTGAAAGAGTTCACAGGAATCTAGTACGGGCACAGAGAAACAGCAAGTATGTGGGATATGCACAAAAACTGTAAAATATAAAACCATCTTGGTCTTTGCAATTAAACATAGTTCAGGAGAAACTGTACTGAAATGTAAAATATTATATAAAGAAGAATATTAGTTCTTCATCTTCTCTGACCCCTCCTTGTCTCCCCAGACATTACACTGTGTAATGTAGCTATCTTTTGGTTTCCCTTAGGCATTAAGGTGATTTATTTCTCCTGCATTTCTTATGAATACTTATTTCACTGAAAATTGATCAGAATGGGATTACTGCTTGTAGTCAAGCAATTTAAATTTTTAATTTCTGAGGAGATATGAATTATGTGTAATTTCTTTTTTATATTATTTTCATTTTCATTCCTAAATAATTGTATCTGAAAATGATATCCCAATTATATTGATTTAGATTATATTTCTTTTTGTTTCGTGGATCTTATTCTCATATACATTGATAAAAAAATGTAAATTTAAAAAACAATATTTTTTGAGGTAGAATATGCTTTCATTAGAATTGGATGTTACCAGTGAAGTAACTGGTACTGTAGCTGGTTGCTGTAAAGTTCTTTACAGCTTATATCTCATCAGACCTTTTTTAGTGACTCAGAAGTTCCAGAATAGTCCTGAAACAGCCCAATAAAAAAAAATTTTCAAAATGAATTGAAGTAGACAAGATCTCAGATTTAAGTCTCTTATGTGGATGCATTAAAACAAGCAAACAAACAAACAAAAAAACCCAACCTTAATCTGAGGATGAGATTCTTATTAAATGCTCAGATCCCTTTAAAAATGTTTTAACAAATGAGTTAGCTTTGAGGTATATGTAAAACAATTTATGTTCATTCTAATGCCTCTTAATAGTGTAATTCCTGTTCAAATAATGTAAAGAGGCTTAAAAAGAGAATTAGACCTAATGGTCCCAGAAAATAAGCCTTTCTTGTGCAAGCACGCTATCTTGGAACAGGAAAAAGCAGACATACCCAGTGTGCTTGTAGTGATGTCTAGCTACACCAAACTGCTTTGGACCTGAGAGGAAGGAGTCCCTTTCCTGACAGCACACTTTGCTGATTTCAAAAGAACTTATTGCTTCAGCCAGCAAATGCTTTAAATCATACTCAGTCTGAGCACAATGAAGCAGATGGTAATAATTTACAACTTACAGTGCATTGCCATTTATTTTTTTTATTAGCTTATCATCATTTTCCACAATTATTTCAACTTGCAGTTGCCTGAAAAACAAATTATAGTTTGTGGATCATCAACAAATGAAACACACCATAAATGCATTATGCAAGTTGCATATGCCCAGAATATCACAAGATAACATTTCTATTCTTTCTTTGGTTGATATATGCTTTCTAATTAAAAGTATAGCCTACCAAAGAGCTTTACAGCTCTTGAATAAAAACAATAATCAAGATAAAGACATGAGAGAAGCTTCATTGACATAGTATGTTTTAGAACAGAATGGTTACATATGTGTAAGTCTTTCGAAACTTCTATTTCGTCATGCAAGGAAGAAAGTATGTTAATCAGGTGCTTGATGTTCTCTCAAGTATTAAATGCAATAATCTCCAGTCTTATGGCAAAAAAACAAAAACAAACAAACAAAAAAAAAACAAAAAAAGAAAAGAAAAAAGGCTAGGCTAGCTTACTTCATAAATTTACTCCTCTCTTATTGCTCTGTGTAAGTTATAAATAATTCAATCAGTTCTATTTGAAGTAGTCTTTCCGGAGCTGCAGAAGCTTTCTGTTTCAGCCAAAACAGAAGTTTTACCCATAAAAACAAAACAAAACAGCAGCAACAACAGCTCTTTTAAGGATTAAATTATTTGAACACTCCTGTTTAGGACAGTGCAGTAAAAACAGATTGACAACCTAAAGCTACTGATCTAAATTAAGCTTTTAATACTCCATTAAGTGCTTTTGGGAAGAGGCTAACATACCTCAGAAGTAAATTTAAATGACATCCCTGTTATGTAACCCTCTAAACCTCAATTCTAAATCTAAAGTTTGTTTTATAATGTAGATGTCTCTCAGAAGCAGGAGAAGAGAGAGTAACACAGTAGCTGAGAGGCACGGCAAGTACAGCACCGGCTTCCAACCTCCAGCATCAGCAATGTGCTATTACCTTCAGGTTGTTTTCATGTCTTCCTCTACACATTTTATATGAATGCATTTTTTACAGTAATTCCATTGAAACCATAATACCGTCCTTACACACAAGCCTTGTGCCCTTTATTGCACCATTTACATGCTATTCAGTGTTCAGTGTTGAAAATGGGCTAATCCAGGAATCTCTGGTAATACAGAGAACTGTGGCTGAGTGCACAGATTTGGAAACCTGTTTCTGCTCTCTTGTTCTTTCTAGTTGTTGTTGAATACAATTTAAGGGCATCTTAAAATGGAAAACAAAAGCAGTCAAAGACATTATCAGGCAGCTGAGCCCTTTGTAGATTTTCTTCCAGAAATATTGAGCATTTACTATCTTCATTATTCTTAATCATTGTACATAATATTCAGTGACTTTACAAAAAGACCTCTGGAGAACAGTTTAATAAATCTGCTATTCCCAGCTTTAACTTAGCTGCTTTAACTCATGCTCCATGCGTACTGTCTTACTGCATAGCTGCTCCTTATCAGCTTTCTTCAGTGCATTTGAATGCTGTAAAGCCTAGGAGCCAAGAGCAAATAACTCAGTAAGCAGGATTTAAATTCTGAAGTTCTTCAGCTTTACTCTGTGGTGTCACATGGTAATTATAGTAAATTGCAATATTTAAGTGATCATAGGTTTTATAATGCACATTTACAAAAACAAACAAACCCTGAACAGATACTTCTACAAATTCAAAATATACAGGTCTTAAACTGTGAGTAGTATGACCATGCAAATAGCGTAAAAGAGACACTTGTAATAACTTTTGCAGTTTGTTTGACAGCTTAGTCTCAGAATACTATGCCATATACCTTTCTTCAATATCAGGCTACTTAGTGTAATACCAAAGACAACTTGGTTTTGTCAAATTGATAACAATTATTATTATCATTTAACAATGATTATCATCATCTTCTATCTTTTGTTGGGGTATATAGTTTAGGAAAATATGCTCTTTTCAGTGCAATGCTGTATGCTCCAAACCTCTTAGAAATAAATACCAGACCAAGAAAAAGAAGAGTAACTATACAAGTTGGAGATGCTCTTGGGGTTCTTCCAGCTCATCAGGCAATCTTAAGCCAGTGGTGCATGTTATTCGCTCTGTTATATTCTTGGCACATGCTAATGATGACACTGAAAGACTATTTTTCTTGCTTTTTGAATAAAGAGCAAAATATTATAAGGAGCACATGAACAGATTATAGGATATGCAGCAGGAACTTATGTCTGTCTGTGGCAACAGCAACAATATAACACCACAAACAGGCCTCCTTTTTGACTCCCCACTCCACAACCAGAGTTTTACATTGCACAATCCAGGAAAATGAAAACATGGAATTATCCACCGAGGTGCGTGACGATAGGGGATGGTCTAGCAGGTGAAAAACAAAAATCAGGCTACAGTAGTAAATTCCGGTGTTCCCCCATTGGGGAAGATAGTTGAAAGATAGGTGTCAACAGGCCCAGCCAATTACCATCCCCGTTTTGTTCAAGAAAGCATCTACAAAACTTTCACCTGAATTTGAAATAAATTATCTTTTGTAAAAGAGATGTTCATGATGAAGTAGATACCAATGATGGTGTTTATTAGCCCAGGAAACCATCAATGAACTTGAGTATTTTCTGTCCTTCTCCTTGTCTATATCTGGTCAACTCTAAAGCAAGCAAATAAAAGTATTACATGAGATTCTTGGTGTCAAATATATTCCAGAAAAGAAGCAAGCAAACTCTCAAGGCAAGCAGCTATTCTGCCACTTCTAATTCCACATAAAAAGCCATGTAAAAACTTCTGGAAAGCAATGAAAAGAAAGTGGTGATGCAGACAGAGAATGTGGATAACAGAGAGCGGAGGAACATAGATGTTGAATGAACCTCTAGGAAAAAAAATCTGATGCCAATTAATATGCAATTTTCTACAGTAGGACCCTGCTTTCTCCCCGAGATTGATATGAAAGGTTGCAAATCTTTTTCTTTCTTTGGAGCATGAAACTACTTAAGAAGCATAAAGGGCAATCCGAGTTATAATTTGTGCCCAAAATCAACAAAGAAAATTTCTGCAGTTAGAAAATATTTTTGCAGTTTATATTGTGAACATACTGAGTGAGGTTTCCATTATGGCAAGTCATGAGCCTTAATAAATTCTTGCTCCATACAACTGGTTTAATGGGGTGACTAAAATACTGATTTTGTTTGTTTAGCCATACAATGCATAACATGATAGCAGAATGTCATGAGGATCTTCAAAGACTGCAATAAAAGCAAACAGTATATACTACTTAGAATTATTACTTAGACTCTTTTGCTGACTAGTATACTGAACTATGAAAAATATGGATGCCACATCAATTCCTACATCTTATATGTACAGATCTATCAAAATAAATGTTTATAAATGTTATTGTCCTCATCAGTAAGGTACTACGTTTTGAATAAAACTGGTACTACATCATCATCCTTTTACTGAGTCTAATAATTAGCTATGACATAGATCATATGCTGTTGTCTCACCTTTTTATACCTGCCTCAAAAATGAAATGCAACTTTTTTGTGGGATTTTTTTCTGGCTTGGGGAGCTGTTACATTAAATACTCAAAGCATCAACCAAGTATGGAAAGATAAATCAAGCTGACATCAATCAAACATGAAAACATAAATCAAAATGACATGAGTTAAATTACAATACATATATATGCAGCCTTTGATTGTAATTCTTCACTGTACTTTTCTAAATAAAGGGGCTTAAGAAACATGCCGATATAGAAAATTTCAGTGGGCTGGAGACTGGAAATCTTGTACAGATTTTTCTTATACTATTTTCTCCCCACATGTACTTTTTTTTTAAGCTGCTAAACGGCAGTAACTCCAAGCCTTCTTTGTCTGAAGGACATAGGTGCACAGATTTGATAAATGTCTAAATGAGATCCTGTCTCCCACAATTTCTACCCTGGCAGCCAGGAGGGCCAGCTGTGCCCGGGGTGCATCAGGCATGGCACTACTGGCCGGGCGAGGGGAGGGATTGTCCTGCTCTGCTCTGCCTGGTGAGGCCTCACCTTGAGCACTGGGTGCAGGTTTGGGTGCCACAGGATAAGAAGGATGCGAAACTATCAGAGAGTGTCCAAAGGAGGGCTACGAAGATGCTGAAGGGGCTGGAGGGGAAGATGCATGAGGAGCGGCTGAGGGCACTTGGGTTGTTCAACCCAGAGAAGAGGAGGCTGAGGGGGGGCCTCATGGCGGGCTGCAGCTTCCTCACGAGGGGAGCGGAGGGGCCGGCGCTGATCTCTGCTCTCTGGTGACAGCGACAGGACCCGAGAGAATGGCATGGAGCTGTGACAGGGGAGGTTCAGGCTGGGGGTTAGGAAAAGGTTCTTCACCGAGAGGGGGGTCGGGCACTGGAACAGGCTCCCCAGGGCAGTGGTAACAGCACTGAGCCTGCCGGAGTTCAAGAAGCGTTTGGACAACGCTCTCAGGCATAGGGTCTGATTTTTGGGTGGTTCGGTGTCATGCCAGGAGTTGGACTCAATGATCAACACCCACCTGGATGCCATTCTGCGCAACGTGCTCTAGGTGATCCTGCTCGGCAGGGGGGTTGGACTAGATGATCTTCAGAGGTCCCTTCCAACCCTGCCCATTCTGTGATTCTGTGATCCTTGTGGGTCCCTTCCAACTCAGGATATTTTGTAATTCCACGATTCTATGACATCATAAGAACCCTGTCGTAATTTCCAACAATTAGGTTTGATTGTACTTAACATTGCATTTAAAAAGTGAAAACTCTGTCAAACTCACTAAAGTTATATTTACTTCTAGTAATGACATTACTACAAAGAAAACACCTCTCCTAAAGAAAACAACCAACCATTCTCTCTTCTGTTACTGTGAGAGTTTGTTTGGCACACTCCTATCTGTGACATTATTTTTATTACATGTTTCAACACGTGCAAAGTATTTTACGGGACTGTGTATATATCTAGTGTTGCAGCAGTTAAGTGTGATCTCATTAATGCGCTACAGCTGAAATTTTAAAATGTTTGGTTTTGTAAGGTATCCTTTTTACATTGGAAGGCCTTGTATTTAAGATTATCTAGAAAGCATGGGTCAATGGGTAAAGCATGGTAAGAGGGTTCACAAAGTTGGGGTTCAGTGCCATCTCTCATTTGATTTAGAGGCTTGATCAACTCATTTCTATTCCTCCTTTTGCAATGTGTTTGTTTTGTAATTTACATTACAAAATCTCTGAGGTGAAGACCGTCTCTTAGTAGTTCTAATTTCAGTTGAAGCTATAATATAATTCTCTGTCAAAATCAGATTTTTGGATAGCAGATTAATGGTACAACTCGAATGGATTGCACCTGAGTACTAGTTGCAACAAGATCTCAGGAAAATCATGTGTGCGATGGGACAGTGATCTCTTGATTTCTTGATTTATATGTTTGCATGAGGGACTTTCAGGTGTCACACTGCAGCATGTTTCTTGCAAATATTTCTGCATTCGGATAATGGTTTACTAACTTCAATAAAGTAATTTTATTTGAGCTTAAAGCCAAGTTTTTTTGCAAGTAGAGTGGAAGAATGTTTTTGTCAGAATTTGGTTTGTGAACAAGACCTAAGTCTCTTGAAACCTATTTATCTACAGAACAGGTAATTTTAGTAGATTTGTAACTATTTGCTTTGCTTTCCCCGCAGTAAAGATCTTAAATTTATTCCTCCTGAAATGCTTTGCTTTTAAGCAGCCTCCTAAGCTATTAATTTCTATGCAAGGCACATCTTTCTGAAAGTTCATGTGAACTGTGTAGAAGGAAACTGACAAAATACATGTATGAAAGTATTTTAAATTATTTTGTTTACCATAAGCGTCTTATACTAAACAGTGTCTTCCGCTTTAAAGTACTGAGAGGTGGAAAGAAAGTATGTGAAGTAAGGAGAATGTATGAGCTAAATAAAGATTCACTGCAAGAATATTTTAGACATGATTTTTTTGTCATTAAAAAATTATAGTATGGAAAATTAACAAAAAGAAACGTTGAAAATTACATCTGCCATATTTGAAAACTTGAATTAATATGGTAGATAACATGTGTGCGTAATAAAAGTCAGGCTTATCCTAACGCTGTGACATCTTTAAACCAGCCATTTTTACCAAAATGTTTATCTTCAAGTGCTTTTAGTTTTGCTTCACTTCACTCTCTCCTTCCTAGAAGAAATAATTCAAAATTAAGGTAAGTGCTTTCTAAACCTCAGAATGCAGGCATATCTGTCTTACCCTCATTGTAATGATTGCTGTCCAAATCTAGCCTGTAAGCCAAGGTTAAACAGTCCTGGTGGTTGATAGCCAGTTTACTGGGATATAAGTGTGTGATAGACAGCATAGTTGAGAAACACTAGCAGGTAAGAAATTATAAGATGCAGCTTTCTCTGAGCTCAGGCTGGTACTTGTAATGAGCATCAGCTTGCAACTGTCATGCGAGACTCCCCTTAGCTTTGTGTTTTCTGGCACAGAAAAGTGCTTGCAGCTTAGTGGATAACACTCTGATCTTTTCATATTTCTTTGTAACAATATGCATTCATGTAAAAGCTGAGGTCTTGGTGGTATGTTTTTGGAATCGAAAGAGGGAGAAAGTACCTTCAGTGCAAAAAATGTGGTTAGTTCAGTTATGTCAAATTCAGTTTACCACACTGCACATTTTTTTTGCACAGTGCCATGAACCTAGATGTACGATACATGTAAATCCAATTTAAATGTATATCCCTGTGTGAGGGAGGCAGGGACATCTAGGAAGTGATTACAGTGCTCTAATGGAAGACTGCCGTTCCTTCTGCAGGTTGAAGTCACAGGATATTAGTGTTAATTCATGGCACTGATATAAATTCTCTCCAGAATTTACGTCAAACAAGAGGCGTACATAGCATGGTCTTTCTTCTTAACGTTTTTTTTTCTGTTCTTCCTACTATCTGTTCCTTCCCTACCCTGTGTCATCCCTTCCTTCATTGGGGGAGCAGTTTGTGCAGCAGACAATAAAGCTGTCTGGATATTTTTTGCACCGACCTTTAATATGCACTACAAAAGGGGCGTTTAGTCAAATTCTCTTTTAAAAAGACAAATACAAAAGAAAATGCTTTATTTTTTTCCTTCTTCTTCTTCTTCTTTTTTTTTCTTCTAAATATTAAAGTATTCTATACATGGAAGGGTAAATTCAGGTTTTTGATTTGTTTTGTTTTGTTTTGTTTTGTTTTGAATTAACATATAAGTCCTCCAGCACATTTGTTTCAGAAATTAATCATATGGATAAAATGTGTGTTTTGAACTGGCTTTCAGTACACAATGATATGCATTTACCCTTATCAATTTTACTTCTTAGATAGCAGATGGTCAAACACTTTTTTCCAGAACTTTTCAAACCACAATTGCTTTTAATATATAGTGGCTCTGTGTTGCATCTCTAGCTGTTATCCTGTAATGAAAATATGAACAAAAAATAAAATAATTGCTTTCTGATGTATTTTCAGTTAAAAGCAAAGTCATTATTCAGCCTATAAATCATTTGGGCTGGTGAATATCCCTGTGTGTTCTGCTTTCCTTTTCAGACATAGCATGTTCCTGAGCCATGAAATAATTAACTAACTTTGGGTTTGTTTGATCTGTAAATGAACAGAGGTCCAACTTCAGAAACCACCAGGCTACAAAGGTCTTGATGCTGTTTTCCTTACATTTCAAAATGTTAGATTCTGATTTCATACATTTTTTTTTTGTTTTTGTCTTTTTTTTTTTTTTTTTTTTGTCCCCTCAGTCTTATTGTTTTTCTTATTGACAAAATGTCCACCAACAATGCCGGTTCCCATTTTAACCCTTTATGCATTTCCTTTCATGTTCGTAACTAGCATGATCACTGTCTCCCTTTTTCCATTACTTCTTAGTATGTGTTGGCTATTTTGGCTAGTAGATGTGTTCCATCAACTTAGAAGACTGAAGCATCAGGTAAGAAGTAGTCACTTTTCCATTTTCCTCTATTTCCTAGTTTCTCCAGGTTACTTCATGGTTAATATTATAATTGTTAGTCTCTGATGGCACAGGCTGGCCTTAGAGATCCCAGCCCAGCCATGTATTACTATCACCTGTTACCTAATCATCTTGTGTGCATGTGTGATGAGATACCTATCTTATCAATAATATGTACTTTGAATCTAACTCTCAAATTTAAATTCAGTACAAGTCTCCAAGAAATTTCTCCAGAACACTAGTTGGGTAGCTTGGCCATTTCTGAGTGAAGAAGGAGCCTCAGCTGATCCCACAGGATGCTCCATCTGCTCTCTTAGAGAAAGCAGACTGCTTCAAACTGTGGTCGAACTGCCAGCCTCTCCTGCTTGTAGACTCCATGCACAGCAGAGTCCTTGCAGATCCAGCCATAAACTTCCATTGTGATCTCTGTTGCTACTCAACGAATACAAAAGTTAATGTGGATCCCAGCCACAGCAAGCTATTACAAGGGCAAATGCAAAGCCAGCAACAATCTGATTTCCAGTGTCCCATTGCCTTGGCCAACTCAGTAACAAATCTCTTCGCTGCTGTCACTGGTTTGGTAAGAGAAGGAACATGAAGGAATATATACATGCCAAAATCCACAGGTCTTGTAACTAAGCAGCTTTTTCCTCACAGCTGTGACCTAGTGCGCAATTAGGTGATTATTCTCCTAGTAAACCAGTACCCATGCACTCTAAAAGTGTCACAGCTTAGCTGTGATATATCCATTGACATGAAAATTACTGTATTTCTGTTATGGCTCTGTGGTTTCTTCTGTCCTAGACTATTGCTTGCAGGAAGACTACAGGACTGCAGATCCCTAATTCTGTGACTTTTCTGCTGTCCATTTTAGAGTCAGTGTTTTTAACAGAACATTACTATTGATGAAGGGACATTTCCCATCCAGAGAGTGCCTCTAATCCAATCCTTATGTCCACTTGCTGGGGTGACCCCAGAGTTAAACTGTAAAAAAGCGTCAATATTAGGACCTGAGATTGTATTAGCAGTACATTACAATTATGCTACCTGCGAGTTTCTTAACAGTTTGAGCTGTATCACTTAACCTGCTAAGATCCACTATTAAATACAAATATTGTCCATACATATACCAGCTCTGAAATAGTTCAGTATAATTAAAACCTGTATTTCCAACCCAAAACTTTGCATCTAAACTCAATGAAAAATGTAATTCAGGATCTCAACCTGGATTTGGATTCTTTGTACATAACAGATTTATCTGTCCAATGAGAAGGAAACCAAATTGTAATTCCCTCTCCCCTTCCCCAAGTGGACTGATATTTTAAATTAGATTTGAGACTCATACCCTATCTTGACTCTTCACTTGTGCATATGCCAAGCTTCTTTCTGGAAATGCTAAGATAGTTTTTATTAAAATTATTCTTCCATCAGTGTGAGATTCAATAAAATTATTTAAGTAGCATTAGGTTCAGCTCTGAACTGTTAAAAGAATCATTTATGTTACTTTGTTAACTCTTTGCTTAATTTCATCTACTTAGGTTGCAATCAATAATGCTTATCTCCTCTGGAATACTTCATAAATTGCCTCATCTTTAATTCAAAAATTATCAAGAAATTTGTTTTCTTTTGAAATTGCCACTGCTGTTGATTTCCTTCCAGGATGAGCACTGAGTAGTTTTTGCATAGCGTTCTAATAATCTGATGAGATGTTACTCCATAACAGCAAACATCATAGTTTTCTTCATTAGCTTCTTACACAAACATTTCTCAGAAGAAGTTCAAATGCTCAGCAAATCAATTCACCAGTTCTCCCTGGTGATTCATTGTTTTGTTCAACCTTGCAGAGAATTCCAATGGGGCTTAAAACTAAGATATTTTTGGAAACTACATGATGTGTCATCTAGCAGCAACACTAATCATTTTCCATTTCCATTCCATTTACACTTTCAATCTATATTCTTATTGAAAAGGCTAATGATTTACATTTCCCCCCCCCACCCAAAGAAAGGCTTAGACTCGGTTGCCCTGCAAAAGAATCTCCATATGGTGTGAAGATACGATCAACACATCAATTGTTCAAATGAGTTAATTATATATCTTTTTAATTTTTATTTTCTGTGTTCTCTGATTTCCCAAACACTGAAAATCTACTTTAACCTTTCAAAATGATCTTAGATAGAAGTTAACTGCCTGTTTGTATCAAAGCTGAAGACTAGGATGGCTGTACATTAAATAGTGTAGTTAGATGATATAGATCAAGAACCCATGCCAGATAAAACAGATAGAAATTCTTCTAAAGTTAATAAGAAGTTGCAATGCAATCAGTCTGATTCCCAAAACATTACTANAATAAAATAATCGACTTGATTACAACACTTTAATTGAGCCAACTGGATTAACAGTAAAAAATAACAGAACTTTATTAAAGCAATTCTGTTTACATATGACGTGATAAAAAATTCTTTCCTTTTCTTCATTTGTGTAAAAGCTGTTTATAAGTACAATGTGGTCCTGCTCTTCATTTGAATTTGCTTAGGTTGCATTTGCTAAATGGAAGAAATAAAGAAATGTAGCCCTGATTGGAAGCCTACAAGCGTGAGATGCCTCAGTGAAATCCTGCTATATGGACGCCTACTGTAGAACACTGCTGGGAACAGGACGTGTTTGCCTCCTGCCTGTAGGACATTCTCTCAGTGTTGGCTGGCTAAGCCGAAGGGTTTATGTAGAATAGCACAAGTAGAAAAACACAGTTTTTGCTTTTGTGCTTTTTATCCTTTCTGTGATCTTTTTTTTTTCTTTCTCATTTCCATTCTATGTGTTGAAGCTGAAGTGTTTGTCTTGCTCATGCCTCTTAGCACTTTAAACTTCACAGTCTCGTAGCCATTGCAACCAAGGGATGCACATAGTCCTCACAACCCCAGCCACTTTTTCCATGCTCACTGATAAAATGTCCACCAAAGCACCTCAACTTCAGCTTGCTCACCANTAACAAACATATTTTACAACAAAAAGTCATAGTAATTGATATTTTGAGCTACTTTAAATTAAGTATTGTAAAATTTAATCAATTTTAATAAATTATAATAATGGATATTTTATATCTATATTTATTTTATAGTAAAATAAAACTAATTTGATTACACAATTTTAGTTAATAAAATAATCGACTTGATTACAACACTTTAATTGAGCCAACTGGATTAACAGTAAAAAATAACAGAACTTTATTAAAGCAATTCTGTTTACATATGACGTGATAAAAAATTCTTTCCTTTTCTTCATTTGTGTAAAAGCTGTTTATAAGTACAATGTGGTCCTGCTCTTCATTTGAATTTGCTTAGGTTGCATTTGCTAAATGGAAGAAATAAAGAAATGTAGCCCTGATTGGAAGCCTACAAGCGTGAGATGCCTCAGTGAAATCCTGCTATATGGACGCCTACTGTAGAACACTGCTGGGAACAGGACGTGTTTGCCTCCTGCCTGTAGGACATTCTCTCAGTGTTGGCTGGCTAAGCCGAAGGGTTTATGTAGAATAGCACAAGTAGAAAAACACAGTTTTTGCTTTTGTGCTTTTTATCCTTTCTGTGATCTTTTTTTTTTCTTTCTCATTTCCATTCTATGTGTTGAAGCTGAAGTGTTTGTCTTGCTCATGCCTCTCAGCACTTTAAACTTCACAGTCTCATAGCCATTGCAACCAAGGGATGCACATAGTCCTCACAACCCCAGCCACTTTTTCCATGCTCACTGATAAAATGTCCACCAAAGCACCTCAACTTCAGCTTGCTCACCACCCATATTAAGAAATTTTAATTACTCCAGAAACACATTCCAGAACACCAGAAATCTCCCACATTTCTTGCACTCAGCCATACTGTCCTTGTAGCAAACATGGAAGTGGATGAAACCTCACTGCGCAGTCATGAGGTGTTATCTACTTACTTTCTTTATCAGGCAGGCTATAGCAGATGCTATATCACCCATGTTGGCTTGTGCCCTGATTTTTACCCCTAAACTCTTAACTGGCTTGTCACCTGTCCTAAGGGAAGGCTGTGTGTACTCACATCACTCCTCCACATAGACTGTAATCTCTCTTTGTTGGCTTCCCAGGCTGCCTTTCCTGAAAGGCTGGTACCCATCCACTGCAGCACTCCAGCCGTGCAAGCTATCCCACCATACCTCTGTAATCTCAAGAAGATCATTAGTCTGCAGCTAATTCTAACCCCTCCTGCTTGTTTCCCATGCTGACGCTTTTGTGTGAACAGTTGAGATGAAGTCTCTATCCTACTGTTTTCACAAGGGCAGAGCAAGACCTTCTCTACCACACTGCTCCTGGACACTTCCTACTCCTTGTATTCACTTTCATGCATTTTATTCAGTTATGTTGTATAAATACAGAGCAGAGCACAGAAGTCCCACACCATATCTGTCCTGGCGTGGTTCTGTGGCAAATGATTGCACTTGATATCTGCAGTGCTTTTACGTCAGTAATGTACTCATTGCTGTGAAGGCTTTCACAACTTTTACTAATGCAACAGCTGTTTTGAAGGAAGAAAGAAACTGAACAATAGACAGAAAAGACACTAAATTTCAAATTATACTGCAAAGGCTTAGAATGTATGTAATGAGTCTGTACACAGTGATATTCATCATTGGTAAATATCTCAGAACTACACTTTTAGGAAGATATTTTTCAAACTTGATGGCATCATAGAATCTTATGCAGTGCCTATTGTGGGTCCGATCATCAGCGTTCCATACAACATGCAGACAGTGTTGTACATATCCTTTGTACAATGTAATACTGCCTTGTAAATTTAATTGCCGTTTAAATATGTAAGAGCCCAGTTCTGCCACATTTGTAGACAATGAATATCTTGCTGTGTATAAAAGCTCATTATGTACACGCCTATCTTTTCTGAGTGCATTAATGTAAGTATTCACAATGGAACACTGACTTTGCATATGGCAACAAAAAACACAATAGGACTAAATTTTCTGGTGAATCTATTTAAATTTCCCCCATGACAGTAAAGTCTGACATGAGAGATATAATACTCATTACACCACAATTACATAAGGTAATAGTTCAAACACCGTCTCATCTTAAGTTTTCTTCTTTTTTTTTGTAATAATTGTTGAGGGAAGAGCAAGGGTAGGCTGCTCCCTAAGGAATGAGGAGCTGAGCAAGACACCACAGCCAGCATGGCAGACCTGGAGGTGGTGGCTGGGTTCAGCAGTGGGGCATGTTTGTGGTGGTGGGACAAGTCCAAGGTCAAGAAGGGAAGTCAGTTTGCAGATCAAGATCAGGCCCATGGCACTAACCATAGCCAGACACAGCCCAGACACCAGACAGGATCATGGTGACAATGGAGGTCCAAAGTCAAGGCAGAAATTCAGTCTGTGGGGTCATGATAGGCAGGGGTTATGGTCAGGCAGAGGCTTAGCTGTGACTGAGAGGGAGATCAGCACTCCTGCAACATGCTGAGACACAAAGGGTTCCCCAGGCGGAGATTAACTGGGCCCATAGGCAGAGATGGAGTGTGGATGGAAGCCCACAGTAAAGCTGCTCAGGGCCATTAAGGGCTATTAGTGCTCACAGGGCCTGACACTATCCTTGTGGTTATCCCTGGCAAATTGTAGAAGATGTATAGAAACTGGTGACTGAGAAGGAGACTGAGAGGGGTGTTTAAAATCCTGAAGAGCATGAAGAAAGTGGATAAAAACCAAGATTCATTATCTCTTCCAGTATAAGAACTCAAGGTAAGCAAGTAAATGAAGTGGTGACAAATGTAAAATTTGCTAAAAGAAGTGATTCTTCACACAAAACATCTCTAAACTGTCAAACTCATATCATTAATGTGTCTCAGAGTGGTCTCCTCTTTGGTTCTTGAAAAAGGAGTCAAAAGGCCAACAGGCTGTTTGCCCAATGAGAATGGGAGGGAGAGGGAAGACAACAGTCATGGACCAAAACAAAAAAAAAATTTCAAGATGGGGAATTTAACTTAATTTAATTTATTGCCAATTAGCAAACATTGCTGATTTTGATGTTAAGGAATAGAAACAAACAAATAAACAAACAGTATGACTAACACAACTCCCAACCTCTCTGAACATCTCTCCTTCCCCTTTCCTGGTCTTCAGTTCCCTAAGGAGCAGGTTTTGCAGAGTAGCGTGTGTTGATTCTGACTTTTCTTGGCTTTTCCAGGATGGCTTATTGTAGGTGAGGACACTTGGTGAGGCTTGCTTGTCTGAGGTTATGGCAAAGTTGAGGGCATGGGTAACAGCCTGGGCAAGTCTGACAGAACAGCATACAACCATACTTCTCTCTTGCCTGCTGTACGCCTCCAGCAGTAAGGAGAGGCATGGTGTCAGTCAGTGAAAAATATTTGGTCTGTGGAAGAGGTAACTTGTATTTGCTGTTTCTCAGCAGTGGATAATTCTCCAACACAGGGCAGGTCTGAGAGTTAAGAGCTGATGTTGTCTTGTGGCACCAAGCTTGCTATGGAGGGCTGCAGTGTGAACCATCTCTAGCTGTTCTGGGGTGGCAACTACTGTCTTTTGAAAGGCCATCCAACCTCATCCTCAAGAAGCTCAGAGCTCCAGGAAAAGGGCTGTTACTTTACCTAGTCAGGAAGCAGCCAGACCTAGCTGTTCCATAGGGAATGGTGAGCCGGGAGCTAAAGGCAGCCTGCAGGAGATGGCAGTGTCTTCACTGATAAAGGGTGCAGTCCAGTGGCAGCTATACCCAAAGAAGGGTCGTTTATGGGAGATATGCTATCCGTTTGTGTGGAGTTGAAGTCAGGGTTGCTGTAAAAACATATGGTAGCTCTTTAGGTAAACTTCACATTGCTTTTCTGATATAAGCATACATATCATGATTAAAAGGGCAAGTCATAATTTCAGTCCTGTTGTGAGGAGCTGTTGAAGCTATGGCTGTGTGTAACATGATTCTTTGGTAGAGGATGACCAGTAGTGCTTCACTAAGCATCCAGAAGTGTATAAACATGCCTTAAGTCTTGGAAAAAATGAACACTCATTTTTTCCTTATTCTTCAGAAAACTGTCCCTATTTTGTTTCCCCATTTCATTTTATTGGGGTAAAAACAGTGTTATTTAACCATTGAAAAACTTCTGCTGGTTTTAAGAAAGTTTCTGGTGGAGGTTACGTCAAGCTCCTTATAGGATTCTGATTTTGCAGTAGTAAAGACTTATGGGAGAGCAGGTAAAATCACTTACTTCTTTTTCAATAACAGGACTCCAGCAGGATTGCTCTGCACAGATGCGTGTAATTTACACTGAGTGCCTGGCTCAGCTCCATAGAAGTCTAGGCATGTGAGAAGTGAACGGAGCTCAGTTATGAGTTACGCCGTTTGCCATATTCAGCGTCTAGCTGTGTCTGCAAAAGAGCAAATCATCACTGACTGCAGGAGTCAGACACCATGAGGGTCAGATCAGTGCAGGGCAAGATCTACAATACTGCTGCTTAAATGCTATTTTTGAGGCCCTTCTGTGTCACTTTCCCCATTCTCAAATATACACAGAGGTTTCTAAGCATACCCATCCTGATCAAGGACTTTTATTTTCTTCAAGACAATACTCAATACTGGTAAAAATGTACACAATACAAGCTGAGCAGTTTTGCTTATAACTTTTAGAGAAGGAGGCCACAATATTAACTGCTGATTCATTTTATGTGGAAGTTAAGTTAAACCATCTACTGGAAATGACTGCTTGTGGAATTGGTTTTAATAGCCATTTAAATATAACAAAGTAGCATTAACATGAAATTCATTAATGAACAGAGTATGTTTTTATGTGGAGTTTTATACATTTTTGCTCATCTTTCTGAGTAATGGACTTCTGTGCTAGCCTTTTGCCATTTAATATATCGCTTTTTTCCAATTTCCAGGCTTTTTAATACTCAGTTTGCAAGTTCTGCATTATTTAGGGAAATTAGGCAGTTGAGTTTCTTGCCTTCTGAGGCTCTCATTTGTTACTGCTCTGGTTATTGGTTCACTAAGCAGAATGTGGAAATGGTCAGAGCTATACAGAGCTATGTGGTAGGAATCTAAAGGATTTTAGCAGATTGTGTTCAAATTACATTCAGTAATTACCAAATCTCAATTAGAGAAAAAAGAGTGATTTCTTTTGTTTTGTTTCTTGACCTTTTGTAGGTAGTTTGAAATTAACAAAAAAAATCTAACTTAAAAAGAATTAGGAACTACTAAAATTTTTGACCTTCAGGCAAAGATCCTGTGTTTGGGAGCTGCTTGGAATTTTACCTGACCAGGCTTTTCAGTGAATACATGTATAATGAAAGTACACATACAGATATTTATTGTAATGATTTGATTGATATATGTAGAATTATTTTCTTCCCCCAGTATGTAAAATCCTACAAGATCTTAAAAACATCATTGTGGCAATAAAGAGGAATAAAACATTTTGAGTCATAGCCAGGGATTTGAATCCTCCAGCAAACACATTATATTACTATTTTCATTTCCACTTTTAAAACCCAATCCTTCTAGTGTACATGGTGAGCATGGCATGTGGTAGCCAGATCACGTGGAAGCACTTTTCAGAAAAAAAACTAGAATACTCACTCTGCTCTCTGCATGTTCTCTCTTTTGTGTTTCCTCTTCCTCCCATTATTTCCTACAAACAGCTAAACTTCAGTGGCAGTGGCTGAGACAGGGTAGGCTGGAAGAAACCATGAACAGGGATGGAATACTGTTGCTGTATTGAGGGGAGGGGTGGTGTGCAGTGATGGAAGGGTGCTAGGCCTGCTAGTGTCTGGCCTTTGAAGAGCCTCCTCAACTTTTTTTCTGCCTTCAGCAGTCTCATGGCTTCTACAATATATTTTCCATCTTTATGAACATCCTATCTCCCAGGCCCAAAGGCTATAACATTAGGCATTTGAAAAGTGTGGACAGGCTGGAAAATGAAGGGATAGCAATTAAAATATAAAAAGCATGTGTACAACAGCAACAGCACGTGACTTTCTAGCAACAACTGTGCAGTGTGAAACCACATGAGAAGTTCAAAAAAAATCTTAATTTTCGTGTTTTCAAGAATATGGATATAGAGATTTTCAAGGGTACTACAATCTCAGTATTTAGGTGTCTGATTTCAGACACTTTACAGGAACTGTTACTTAAAGAGTGCATATTTTATTGTGAAATCAAGTTTAAGCAAAGTATTATCTTGATTGCCTTATTCGTTAAATGACCTAATGTCTACAGTGACACTGGCTCAGGAAGTTATCTAGTCTGTGTTGTGTACTTTTATAAAACAAAGTACTTTACTTTTGTAAAAAGGCTTCTATCTGTTTATTTCTTTTGCTACATGAAAGACCAATGGCAACTCCTCATCCCCAGATATTTGTTGGAACACCTGGGTGCGAAGAAACAGGGACTTGGTGGATTTGGTAAAAGAGATAAGGTGTGCTGAGGATTTTCAAGACTATATCGAGTCCCAGTGGATTAAACAATCTTGTACACAGAAGAGGTTTCTTATGAAGACTGTCCTCACAGGACTCCATCAGAAGCACTCCCTGTCCAGGACAATCTTCCTTACCTCCACAAGAATATGAGTGATCCCTTTAAATGACAAATGGAGACAGTTGGCTCAGTAGTCCAAAAAATGCCTCAGATTTTCTTCTGGACATTTACTGGCTGTGTTCCATTAGTACACTTTGTATAACCAAAAGACCTGAAGATATTCCTAGAAAAATGGATACAGTTTCGGGCTGAAAGGCCCAAAATAAAATAATCCTCTCTTTTCATTTGGATATCTATGAGTTTAGCCAGTGGAAGGAAAGAAGGAAAGACAGAAGGAAGGAAAATCATCATGAGAGTGGCAGACTTTTAAAATTGTATGTATACATGAATCTGTTTGAAAATTAATATCATGAAATATGACTGAATATGTTAAGATTATTTTGCTGTCTTCAGTATTATGATAATAAGACAATGAATCTTTGTAGATAAGTTTGTCCAGTTGCTGCAACAATAAGTAATAAATATTAGAAAACAGATTTGGCATTCCTGTAAAGATTTATACTGAATTTCTGTCCTTAGGAATTGTACCAAATATAGGATAAGATACCTTTTAAAGTCCTTTTTGAAGCTTCCATTTACTGAAAACCCAGAAAAGTCAGTGTGGTATTCTCATGCTGATTCAACCTGGTATTTCACAGTTTTGCATAAGTCAACTAAAAAAAAAATTGGAGATATTGATATTCAGCAGGCACCTCAGTAAAGCAATTTGCACCAGTAAATACCTTTGCAAGCCTGTATTGGGCAAGGTCTTTCCGTCCAAAATGTGATACAGAATGAAACAGTATTTCTTTAGATGGAATGAAAATTTTAAGAAGGCAAATGTTCACCACTTAAAAGGTCGATTAGGACAAAATAACTCAAAGTGGCAACTTTATTTATGCTTTAATTCACAAAAAAGCAAAATGTACTAATGAATTAAAATAATGGCTTTTGGTATTGACAGATACAGAACATCTAGTGACTTGTTCCTCTATTTCCTGTAAAAGCCAAATGAAAACTCACATAGATTTTAATAAGTAGTCTGCTGAGTGCTATAATGTACTCTAAAAGGTGACGTTTATGTAATTCATATGCATTTTATATAGATTTTATATCAGTTTAAGAACATTAATGATGTATCAGCCACCATAGGGTGTAATGCAATAAGTATGTATATTTTTTGGTGTTTAAAACTTATTAGGGTGCAGTAATGGCTTCTAATGTTGGCCTGTTTAGATAAATAACAGTTAAATAACAGATAAATAACAGTTAAACAAATATTGGGAGTGAGCAGTCCAGAAACTAGACAAGATCCAGGAATGGGTTGCACTGAATATTACTGATGGGTCTGCAAGTCATTCAGATCTTAATTTTTAGATTTTTATACTTTATTTCCTAGGGCTTCTATTTTTCTAGTAATTCAAATGGAAATAAGTCATGATTACCTTTGGGAGAATATCTTAATAGCTTCTTTAACTCAGGGCAAGCATGTTGCATATATCCTGTTTTTTTTTTTTTTTTTTTTAATGGACTTCAGTTAAATAGGAAAAGGAAAAGAATTTATTTTTCACATGTATCATTTCTGCATCTACTTACAAAAAAGGGAATGTAAAAAGAAGTGGGAATGAGTGACAGAAGTAAGAGATGCAGGACAGCTTCTACTTGCAGCACTACAAGAGTATGGTGCTTTAAAGAGCTCATGAGATTATGGCCTGAGGTTCAAACTCTTAACTTAAGGTTCAAACTTTTTCAGTTTTAGCCATGTTTTAACACAACAACAGCTGTCTTATAAATACCATCCCTGACAATTACAACTGATGTGGTTGTCTAGATGTTCTGCAGAATAATCTGCTTCTGAAGGCTACTGCAATTACTTTTGTGAATGGTTAATTAAGGAAATAATCTTGTATATTGTAAACTATCTTTTATTGTATTTAAGAAATAGGTCAGCATCGTATTATAAATGTGTAGAGCTTTCTTCTTCTCTAATGACTATTGATACTCTAGTGACCATTATTAAATCAAAAACCATTTTAAAGAGATTACTAAGCTTTCAGTCAATTAAAGATTATCTTTCAAAATATTTTGTGCAGTTGTCTGCCTAATCAGCAAGAATAATTACTTTTGAATTTGCCTTATTATTTGTCAACTTATTTTTATCCATGTATATTTTGTATACTTAAATTGAATTCAATATGTAATATTTTACCACAGGAATGACAAATCCATCAAGAACAATTCTGTGTAGAAAATCTAACACACACACACACACACACACACACACACACACACACACACACACACACACACACACACACACACACCCCCCCCACTCGCAGTTNCCCACACACCCTCCCCATTAGCAGTTTGTGATTATTGTTATTGTTTACCTTAAGTTGAAATGATCTATCTTCTGGTTTGTCTTCCTAAAGACACTGCAAATTGTTTGAAAATAGAAAAACATATTCAATCTGTTGCAAAGCAAAGCCCTTGATATTAACTTGAAGAGTAATTTGGAGAACAACTTGATTATTGAGACTAAAGGAAACAAACTACTAGTCATTCAAGAGTAATTTATTCTTGTAAAGAGAGATCTCTGTGGGTGGGACTGAGTAGGGGCTAAGTAGGTTAGTGGCAGGTTGTTACAAGTGTCCTAGAGGAACAATATAATACCTCTGTCAGCTGAAAATATAGGTTGCGATGGGAGCTGGGAGCATGAAGGGAGATGAAATGTCAAGAAGAAACTCAATCAAGATTATATAAATAACTGATACGTAGCTAGTCATAGGACAATTTCAGTCTGATATTTTCACACTTTATTGGAGAATTTTAAAAAACAGTTCCAATTTAAACACAAATCTAAATAATTAGTTTTCTTGGGACTAGGTATTTTATTGCAAGATATGCTGAATGGACTAAATCAGATCTGCCTTATATTGGGATAACAAATAATTAATAACAAATTTCATCAAATTAGTAAGTAATGTGAATCTAGTATAGCTACTGAAAGAACTAATCACTAGTTGTCTTGTTAAAAAGATCTCAATCCAATTAGTCTCCTTTTTTAAAAGTTGTGTTTTGTCTCATTTTTATTATTTACATCTTGTCACGTGCTGTGGATAAAATTAACTATATATTTCAGAAGGTTCACAACAGGTCTTCCAGACCACACAGATGTGTGCAAGTTAGCATAACAAGGAAAAGCATCTGGGTGAGATGCTGGTACGAAAAATACCTGTCAGATCATTTTTATGAAGACAATTGCAACTTTCTGGAAAAAACAAACAAACAAACAAAAAAGTAAAACAATATTACTTTTGAATGTGAAATGATAATGTTTTGTTTTTCAAATGTTCTTTTTCTGATGAAAAAAATACACTCCTTGGGGATAACAACCTTATCATAGTGATGTCACATTTATGGAAACTTAATGAAAAGACACAGTGTTCCATACTTACATTGGTACACTCGGGACAGTATTGGACATAGATCAATGAAGTTATGGTTTTGTTGTTGTTGTTGTTGTTGTTTTTTAACAGAACAGGAGAGGAAGATACTGTCCTCCAAAACTTCCTGGAAGATGAAATGTTTAGTAAGTTTGAAAAACTTAACACTATGGTGTTAGCTCTGACGCTTGGATGCTTAGTCTGCCTTGGAGTTCTCCAAATCTTCCTTTGCAAATATAAGATCTGTGACTTGCCTCTCTAGAGAGAAAAGGTAGCTAATGGAATTTAGGTGTTTGTTACATTATTGCAATGATCCTAAAATTCTGTTGATGCATAACTTTTCAGTGGCAAGACGAATACTGTGATCTTAGCCTGGTATGCCCTTGGTAATTCGATCTGTGCTTAAGCCATTGCTTTATTCCTGCGTAGACAGGATTACATAGCAATGATGATGTCACATGGACTCTTTTCACATCAAAGAAAGTATATTAATTTAAATATTTGGGTAAGAGAAGAAATTACTCTGTAAGGAATTTCTGAGATGCTTTTGTGTTTTGTTTTGGAGTTTTAGTGGCAGGTGTGGCAAATGCTAGGTGAATAAGTGCAAAATAATTCATGAGTCTTCATGCTGTTTCTGATGAAATGACATTTTTTTTATGGCTAGAAAAAGGTTGACATTTGCCTTTTCCCCCCGCCGCCCCCCGCCATGGAAATGCTTATAACTAATTAGTTTTAAGCTCCTAATAATAAACAAAAACAACACAATTTTGGCTTCTAAACTAGACAACTAAAATGAACTGCTATGAAAAAGTCAGTATTCAACTCACAACATGGATTCACTGAAACAATCAAACAACTGGTTTCCTTAATGGTCTCAGTTTTCATAAGTAAGAGGTATCTTTCAGAAAAGTAAGCTAAATGCCAAAGCTGGCTGCAATATATCACTGTAAACATATTGCTATTTTTAAAATTGCAAAATTATTTTCTGATTATTTGTAATCTTTTTCCATTTTGATCACAGATGAAATCAGATTTCTTCTCCAGGTAAGTAATTCATAAAAATTTCCTAAATCAGGAACTGTGTTGTTGTGGTTTAGCCCCAGTAGGCAGCTAAGTGCCACACAGCCGCTCGCTCACTCTCCCCAGGTGGGATGGGGAGAGAATCAGAAAGGTAAAAGTGCGAGAACTCATGGGTTGAGACAAAGACAGTTTACCAGGGAAAGCAAAAGCAGTGTGCGCAAGCAAAACAGAACAAGGAATTCATTTGCTACTTCCCATGGGCAGGCAGGTGTTCAGCCACTGCCAGGACAGCAGGCTCACCACGCGTAATGGTTTCTTGGGAAGACAAACGCCATCACTCCCAACGTCCCCCCTTCCTCCTTCTTTACCCCAGTTTTTATGGCTGAGCATGACGTCGTATCGTGTGGAATATCTCTTTGGTCAGTCTGGGTCACCTGCCCTGGCTATATCTCCTCCCAGCTCCTTGTGCACCCCCAGCCTCCTCGCTGGCAGGGCAGCACCAGAAGCTGAAAAGTCCTTGGCTCTGTGTAAATACTGCTCTGCAACAACCAAAAACATCGCCACTATTTTCATCAAAAATCCAAAACACAGCATTGTGTGAGCCTCTATGAAGAAAATTAACTCTGTCCCAGCCAAAACCATGACATGAGTAAAAAGACTTAGTTCTGAAATATAATTTAATGCTGTAATAAAATGTGTTCCTTTAATTGATTAATCTATGCATTCTTAAGAAAGAATAAAACTTGGTCAAAGAAACTGATAATTATAGTTCTTGTTATGGAGAGGAAGTAGTCAGGACTGACCAACTGGATATGTATTTTTTCTAGCTGTGGTTTAGTACAAGTATTCTCAGATTTAGTCTCAACCCTTCTTTAATCTCACATTTAACTCTTATCACAAGACAAATACTAGGCTGCCTCAGAGCCCTCTTCATATTTCTTATTTCTGTCTCCTCTTGTCACCAATAGCTCACCTCTGAAAAATCATCTGTTAAGCCTCGGGGCACATGGAGCATCCAGGAAAGCGTAGCAGTTACAATCATGTAACAGTGTACTACAGGTAGAATAAATTATGTTATTTTTGCATTGGTTCTGGAAAAGTGTACAAGATAACATATTGAAGATATACATATATTTTACTTATCTGAGAACTCTTAATACCTTGCTTTGCCCACTGCTCCACGGGTCAGGTTTCAGCTGTACATATTTGGCACCAAATGATAAGCTTACATATGTGACATATATCAAATCAATACTTTGCTTAGAGCTAGGAAAAGAACCATAGATACCATTTTTGGAAAAGATTGATATTTTCTGTCTTTGAATTGTCACATTGATATTTACTGACACACATATTCTACAAGACAGACAGAGAAGGTTTGTTATTACTGATTTGGAGAGCTTTTCCTCCCTTCACTTTGCTGTTTCTCTGTGTAATACATCTTTTTTTATTTGTTAACATCTTTTGCTTCTTGTTCAGAGCTGAAATGAACTGGTGTGTTATCTTTTCCAGCAGTTTACTGTGTTATTGTTGATTCTTGCTCTTCATTGGTTCTTCGATTTTGAAGGCATTAAATGTAAAAGCTGCTTCTTTACTCATTGATGGTACCTTGGGTTTGGCAGAGAGGTTGAATTAAAAACAAAAACAAAACTACACCTCTATAGCTAAAAAAAAATCTCCTAAACATGTAATAATTATAATTTGTGAGCATCTTTAGACAGATGTTATTTTAAATGTGTCCTCTGGTTCAATTTCTTCTTTTTAAAAAGTGTGTATTAAAAGGAACTATCCAAGAGTGAGTCTGAATTCCTCACAGTTGCATTGGCAATTGTGAAGTGTGAGGAGTGTTTTCAATATGCATTATATGGGATAGATATTTAGCAAGTGAACCTCTAGAAAAGGCAACAGAAGATAGCAGTTAGCGTGTTACTGAGGATTTAGCAACTGTGGAAAAGCAGAGCTGGTGTTTGTTATGGCACATCTCTCTGTGCCTCTGTTACAGTTCCATTTACATGTGGCATTAAAGTTTGTGAGCTTTCTGGGGCAAGGGCTGTCCACACTTCATGACTATATAGTGCTTTGCTCATTGTGGTATAACTCACAAAGTTATTTATTTTTGATATTTTTGGTATGCAACTGTGTAATCTATATTAAGGTATGTGACTAAGTGTGTGTATGAATGTATCATGCAAGCACATTTACCTATGTATACATATTTACAGAAACCCATACACACCTAATAGCTAACAACTTTATTTAACACTAAATAATTCAGGCAGAGACCCTTTTTCAAACAATTTTTTGAACAGAGGTAAAGGTTTTCAGAGACTAGGAGAGTTGTGTGCTGACAAAACTACTCAGCAAGTCATCAGGTCAGAGGTGTTTACATGGTCTTATGTATTGAAAAAATCTTCTGCAGTTTATGAACATGTAAAGATGACTTCAGTCAAAATCATATTACAAGCAGAAATTTAGTATTAACACTGTCACAGTTACAGGCTTGTCACATAGTTCTTTCAGAAAAATTTGCAGTGAAGCATCAACAAAAATTCCCTGTTTTTTTTTAGTATCTGTGGTATAGATGATTGTGGTCATATCATTTATTTGTGCTAAGTCTAAAGGATGATTTATACGAATAACAGCAGTTATTTCAAGAATGCAAGTGCCCAAATCATTTACATCTATATTTTATGTATTTATTTAATCTATTTATATAGATATTTTATCTGTGTCTTTCATTTATGTTTTTAGAAATAGAATTTAGAAATAGAAAGCTGCTTTGTTTTTAGATATTTATGGCACATATAATTCTCCTTGGAGTCAGTGAGAACTGTTCATCTGTTTCTGAGAATAATTTGTCAGTCTTGACACTGTGTCTCAAAAACACCAATCCACTTAACTATGATCTTTGATGTACTTTGATTTTACTAAAATTTCTTCTTGCACTGCAGGAATATTTATTATTATTATTATTTTATTTTATTCTCCAAATATATATGTTTTTTAAATTAAAATATCTCAGCTTTTGGAGAAAAAAATGGTAAGAAAACCCATGCATAGTAATCAGAGTTCTTAATCTGGTAATTCTTTAAATGTTCATCTGTACTGTGGTCAGAAAATTCAGCTCTTGAAGCGAAGCAAATTAGGTTACATTGAACCAGATACTGCTGTAGCAATAGCCTTATCAGATTATTTAAATCTAGCTTGAATAAATCTGCAATATATCACAGTAACACTGTTGTATACATATATATCCTTATATTAAAATATGTATTGTAAATTATTGCATTTAATAGTATGTATTGAATAGTATGTGAAAAAAGATATGAATATGTTTTTGAGGCCATAACACAGTGAGCACTCTGTAACAACAGATTCTTTCTCAGTTAAAAATTTTCCTTCAGAAATATTAGTTTTTTTTTTCTCTAAAAAAATCCCAACCCAAACTTCACATTGGTGGGCTTTTGCTTTACAGAAAAGATTGGAGCAGTGCTTAGTGACTCCATAATGGGTATATAATCTCCCCCAGAGACAGGTTTTAGAAAGGCGAATGAAGAACCTTGTTAATTCCCTTCTTAGTTGTGTCAAACCACCAACTGGAAACATTGGCTATCAAAGATGTCAGACCAGGTAAAATCAGAGCAGTTTTGATAGCTAAAGGATGCATTAGAAATATGATATGAGATGTAGTTTAGGAGGATTTTTACAGAGACTGCTGAGAAGGGGCAGTCTAACAAGTGAGGTAGGAAAAAAAAGGTGTGACAGGAAGAAAAGCCCTTTCACTGAGCAAAAGGGAGGAAAGTGCATCTTTCTATCTGTACTCTCTGTTTAAGAGAAATGAGGGCTTGGATATAACTTTCTGGATTCCTGCATATAAAAATGAATTTTGTCATGTTGAGGGGAAGAGTCACTAATTTGAACAGGTGGAAAGAGAATGATTAGAAAAAGCATTGTCTAGGAAGACCTGGTAACAGTTAAGTGCTGTGTGATAAACTGGGAAGCTCTTGATACTTTTGTAGTTTCAATTGGATAAGATAAAGCTTTATCAAAAAAGACACCAAGATCTTAAAAGCTAGTCTAACAGTAAGACAGCATAGTGTAATTAGTCTGTTGAATTAGACTAATGACTACAACAAGCCAAGACATGATACAGACATGAGGTCCTCAGATTTTTCAAATATTTGTAGCCCTGCCATGTGTCAGTGAACTACTTGCTGGCAATTGTTCTGCTCACTTTTGCTGATTTAGGGCATTTCACCTCCTCAGAAGCTTTATTTTTTATTACAGCAGTAGGTGCTTAAAGGTGCTTTACAAATGCACACAAAGAGTCAGACACTGATTTGTATTGGGGGTGGGGTGGGGAGCTGTTCAAAGACAAAGGGAGAAGGAAGTTCATAAAACTAAAATGTCTATTGTAAGTGGTCTCTCTTCCAGCGATATGGATGGAAATTAAATGGCTTTAGAGATCATTATATTGGGTTTACATGGCAAAATTTTGGTTGCAGGGGGCTGCAGAGGTGGCCTCTGTGAGAAGAGCCCAGAAGCTGCCCCATGTCAGATCAGAGCCAGCTCCAGCCGGCTCCAGAAGGTACCTGCTGCTGGCCAGAGCTGAGCCAGTGAGCGATGTTGGTTGTGCCTCTGGGAAAGTATATGTAAGAAAGGGGGAAAAAAAAAAAAAAACCCTGCTGTGCAACAGCAGCTGGGAAAGGGGAGTGAGAAAATGTGAGAGAAACAGCCCTGCAGACACAAGGTCAGTGCAGGAGGGCAGGAGGTGCTCCAGGCACCAGAGCAGAAGTTCCCCTGCAGCTTGTGGAGAGTCCCCTGGTGGCGTAGGAGGTCTGGTGGGAGCTGCCACCCGTGGGGGACCCGTGCTGGAGCAGTTTGCTCCTGAAGGATGGATCCCGTGGTATGGACCCATATTGGAGCAGCTCTTGAAGAGCTGCAGCCTGTGGGAAGCCCACACAGGACCCGTTCAGGAAGGACGGCATCCCGTGGGAGGGACCCCACGCTGGAGCAGGGGCAGAGAGTGACCACGAAGGAGCGGTGGAGACGCAGCGATATGGGCTGAGCGCAGCCCCCATTCCCCGTTCCCCTGCGCTGCTCGGGGGGAGGAGGTAGAAGTGAGTGGATGGGGGGAGGGGTTTTCAGTTTGCTTTTTTTTTTTTTCCCTTACTGTTCTGGTCTGTTAGTGATAGGCAATAAATTATATTAATCTCCCTATGCTGAGCCTGTTTTGCCTGTGATGGTAATTGGTGATCTCCCTGTCCTTCTCTCAACCCTTGAGCCCTTGTCCATCATATTTTCTCCCCCTCTTCCTTTGAGGAGGGGGAGTGAGAGAGCAGTGTGGTGGAATTTAGCTGCCCAGCAGGGTGAAACCACCACAATTATCCTTCCCCTGCACCTCTACCCTCTGCTTCTTTCTCAAGTATTCCAAGCTGAGATGCTGATGTGGCAGCTGTTCAAGCTTGAAGGACCAGAAAACAAGTCTCTTCTGCCTTGAGAAGTGGGAAAGGGTGCAGAAGAAACAGACTGACTGTTTTTTCTCTTGATTTGAGGGAGGAGGAGGGGTGGGCAGCTGAGGTTGTAACCTCCCTGGCTGCTCAGGTTTTTATATGCTTCTGTTTGTGATGTAGAAGTTGTTGGCGGTTGGTCTTGCTCGGGTTTTGTGCTGCTTCACAGCTAGGTTCCCAAACGTAATTTTGTGCATTCCCTCAGTCAGTGGATGTACTTTTTTGCAGTGAACTTCTAATGCTTATGTATGTGCCAGTGCTCTGATAAGTTGGTATCACCTAACTTGCAACTCCTACGGTTTTCATGGAAGATATGTGTAACCTCTTGTGAAAGGTAACCTGACTTGCAGGGTAAGCAAATATCCCCTCAGCTTTTATACTTTTATAGGCAAACACATTTCTCTAGGATGAAGTGGACTCCTAGGTGTTTAGACCTGTGACTAAAATAAAGACATGAAGCAGAATAGCTATTTGAGTCAAATGTTTACATTCTTTGAGTGCTTAGTGTAAGGCTTATGAAAAACAAATAAACAAAGAAAACCCACAAACACTAGCACACTATGCATTTAGTAGATGAGATAATGGGTTATGTTTCTAAGCAGCCTGCAAGTCTATGCTGTCCTCAGATTAGGTTTCACAGTCAAAGTTGGTCTCCTGTCATCTGCACTAGTTTGTCAGCTGCTGCGCTGAGGCTGCTGGGCATGGGCATGTGTTTCCCTGTTCAAGCATGGTTGCTGGTAAGTGATAAACTGGGGAAGATGACAGCTGAGGACTATGACATTTTAAACCAGAATTTGCCTTTACCCTGAAAAGGCTGTTTTAAATTATTATTATTATATTGTAACTCAATTTTGTGCTAAGAGTAAGAACTTCCCTCAGGCTGCCGTGGGTCTTCCTGTCTCCTGTACAGAGCTGCTGTGTCTTACCATGGAGTAAAGCAGGTGAATCTGTTCTCTTAGTGCTGCGATTAGGTCTGGGTGTAGGAGTGTACATGTGCTTTGCTTTGATTTGCTGTGGTCTTTTCTCCCAAACTTGCAAACGATCAGTCTTTAACTAAGAGTTTGTTTCAGTTTATTCTCTGTTTGTTTCTATGATGTATGTAGACATACTGCTTCCATAAATATAATTAATATTTTGATACTGCCTGAAAGCTTTCACCAAACGTTTTTTTGAATGTGTTGACTGGAGTTTGAATTGCACTTGTTTGCGTTGATCTCCAAAGAAACGCAATTGCTTCCCATTGCTACTAATCAACTGTGGTGTGAATATTGACATAATAATTATTTTAGAAATGATTCAATTTTATAAAATTAATGTAGTTTTGACTTCTGACTGTCTTTGGAAATTAATGGGACTAAATGTCAAAAGTCCTTTTTGGATTTAAAGTGAAAACTTATTATAAACTAGCCCTGGTCCGAAATATCGGATAATTTAGTTATATTGTAGTCTCAGAACCACATTAAGTCAATAAGCCACTTAAGTCAATACCACTGCTACAAGCAGTAATCCTGGTCTCTTCCCCACTTGCAGGGATTCAGTTCTCCCCTCTGTATAGACCCTTCTCCACACCTGCACAGCTGAATGTTCATCAAACCAGATATAGGAAGCAGGACACATTGAAAGGCTAACAACTTATCCTCCCATGACTTTAAGTCCTTTTGGTACAGCTAAGTTTTGCAGGTTTGGCTTCAGAAATGCTCATGTTGCCACAGAATGGGAAGGGAGAAGGAAAGTAGTGGAGATAGAACAGGCCTACTGCTTATGGTGGCAGTATCTCACACCATATAAAAATTATTGAAATGTCATGAAACAGTAGTCTGGTAATATTTCATAATGAAACTATTATACTCTTTCTGCAGTGAGTGGAGACAAGGACCAGATATTTAATTCTTGCTGAAATCTTGTATGTATACTTGTTTTCACATGTAAGTGATTGTTGTTGAAAATACAAGTATATTATGCAATGTTTAAGTACAAATCTAGCTAGTTCGAAGTTGCAAATAATTTGATATATATATATACTCCCATATGTATAAGTAGGGTGTTTCTTGAACAGGTGTTTCCTTCTTACCTTCTGATCTATCTATCTATCTATCTATCTATCTATCTATATTTGGAGAGAAACTGTAGAACTAAAGGCTGAATTCCAAAATTGCTGGAAGACAGAGAAACTACTTTTTCCTCCCTGTATATGACTGCAAATCAGCTGTGGAACTGCATTCTGTTAATATTCTTGACTATTTAGGACAGTATATTAAGGACTTTCCTATAAAGGCAGGTGTAGGATAAAGCTCTAGATAAAAAGTCAGATGCATGATTACACTCAGGACAGCACAAGTTGATGTTATCATAGCTGAAATAAGAGAAAAGTTTTATACTAAAAGCACTTATACCAGAAGTCTATTGGATAATTTCTGTAAAAATGATCTAGGTGCCCTCTGTGAACATGGATTGCATATGCCACTTGTGAAAGGAAAAATATAGCCTTATGGAAGCAATCAGTGGAAGACAAAATGACAGTGTTCAGCTTCTAGCATTGTCTGATACCTACAGA
>VXAL01000144.1:2277-19380 GCA_013399475.1 Chauna torquata
ATCACTATCTAAATCCTCGAACTTTCACTGTAATCTTTTGGCTTAAGTAAATTTGGAATAAGATTTTACTCAAGACTAACAAACATTTCTGTTGCAGAAAAACTTGGCAGAAGGAAATAAAACAATTTAAGAATTAGTAACATGATTTTTTTTTCCTCCTATCATAATATTCAAACACAACATTCATCAAAAATTAAAATTGAATGTCTGCCTTATTTCCTAGAGACACTCCTAGAAGTACTCAGAACACAAAAACAAACAACTGTGTTTTCAGAGCACCTTGTAATTATTATAACCATGATCAAAGCAAAAAAAAAGGTTTTCATAAATCCACAGTTATACTGTCAAATACTTTTCATCCCTGAATGAGACGAAAAGAAGATAGAGATTAAGAGAATCCAAAGACTCAGCAGTGTACTCCTTTCTCCAGGCACACACATGCAGACTGTCTGCCAGTCACAATGCAGCGCATCACTGCCACACTGGGTACTGACGGAGACTAACAGCGGAATTCAGTAACTGCTACCAGTTACAATTCTTTTCCATAGTTACAAAGGCAACATTTATCTCCCCCCTTCACACATTTCCCTTCATCAGTCAGTGCCAGCTAACACTCAAACCATAATTACCCCTTAAAAATAAGGAACTGAGGTTTCTAAACTTGGCACATCCACCAAACCCCAGGCAGTGACAGGCGTCATTCCACTGTGATTCAGAATATCAAGCTCAGGGCTGAGCAAGCAGAATAACAATCCAGCATCCTGTATGTCACTTTAGGTCTGTGCCGTATAACTGGCACATATAACTAAGAATGTGTGAAAAAGATCATGTCTAGATAAAATAAAACTTCTACATTCAGACGACCCTCTAACCTTAACTGCCACTTCTGTGGTTGTTAGAGTTCTTGCAATTGAACTAGTTAAAATGTTGCTTGACACAACAGAGGTCGCTACAGAAATCAAATACAGCTCTTCAGATTCTCAAGTTTTGCGGGTTTAGATTCTTCCTCACCTCCAATAGGAAGGGAATACATACCCTTTGAGTTTAACGCTTACTGAATGGTATCAGATGAACTGGAAGACAGCACTTCAAATCAATCTTTACCACTGACTGCCAGAAGCACTACCGAATATAAATAACATTGACTTTACCTTTAGGACTGCTATTCAGGAATGACAAACTTTTCTTGCTCTCTTTCTTAAATACAAACCACCCTGTTTTGCACGTTACAGGCTTCATCTTCTGCTCCACCAACTAAAGAGCAGAAGGAACACTATTGCAAACTGACGTCGAGAAAATTTGAATTACTTCGCATTTAGGAGACTACGGCTCTATAACTCATTGACCAGAATATTTCAGTTATAATACTCATCATAGATTGAGCACTTACAGGATCATTTACTGTCTCAGAAAACAAAGGCGGTTGTTCTGGAAAGCAACACAGTATGAGCTGTACAAGTAACAGGATGAAGTAGGTGCAGAAGGTGACATAACGAAATACATCCACTTCAGCATCCTACAAAGGAAGGTAATATTGCAGTTAAAAGGCCTGAGAAATTTCTTTAAAACAACATGTTGTTATTAACATAAAACAGATCCTTACTGTAAACTCTGCAGACTACATAGATGTTACACTACCTCCCCCCTCCTTGCAAATGAAAGTCAATGTCTGTTTTGGTAAAAGGAAGGTAAAGACAGCAGGGAGAAGACGAAGGATATCACACATGGAATCTCCCAACTTCTGTTTTCACTCGATCACTGCTATAAATACACAAGCATAAACTTCTGCAGAGATGCGCCCCTTAGGACATGTTTTGTACCAACAAAACATGCCCCAGTTGGAAATCAAGGTGTTCTGCACAAGAGCAAGGCATTTTTGCTCTGGATAGAACGGAATTCCCAAAGCAAATTTATTAGTATGCACACAAAAAAATAAGAAGTATAGAAGCAGAACTTTGATTACACAATTTGTTGTGCTCAAACTCCAGAGGTTCTTCCATTTTTTCTAATGGGACAGATACATAAAGCATACTCCACAGAAATCAAAGCACAAGGATGGACAGACACACATAGTTAAAGACAAAACCCACCACCCAAAAGCCAGACAAAAGTTGGATGAAAGTTCTCAAAATTCACAACATGGCTTAAAGTTTTCAAGAAAGAAAAAAGCTCCATAATTCAGACAGTATTTCAGGTGGCTTTACTATAAAGCGGACTGACATAAAAGTGTTTCACTTGTACACTTTCATTTTGTCTCAGCAGATATGAGACCACGTCATCATCAAACCAAGTGTTTCAGGAAATCCATTGTATAATCAACAGGAAGAAGACGTAAACTCCCAGAATAGTTTCATATCAAATATTACACACGTTTATTGTATTCAAGCAGACATGTCCCCTTTCTGGAACAGCCAGAACTTTCTTGGCAACTGTTGCTACAGTACAATCACTACGAATTTCACTAGCATTTCAAAACCTGAAAAACAAAGGCCATTAAGTCTTGCTTGTTTTGCTTTTATAACCCAAGGAATGCAGGTACACTGAATGGATCATTAACTGACTTGACTGGCATAATTAGCAAGCAACTACTTTATTATTGCAGAATTGGGGATTATTTTCAACTGAATGAGGCTAGCAATCACTTACCGTATTTAAGGCAAGTATTATTTTGGATCTAAACATTACTGTGGCACATAGCAATGAGATGAGCCAGAAAATCGTCATTACACCTGAAGACTGGACTCCTTTCATTCTTTCATATTGTATTAAAAATGTGGCAAGCAACTGTGGACAAACAAGATCAAAATATATTCACAAGCTAGGTTTTACAACAATACATACACATGTACAAGGTACCACGTTAGAGTGTGATTATTAAGCATTTCAAATCCAGCATCTCCCAGGTATTCTAATACTCAGAGATTTCAAATGTAATGCAAAAATACATTTAAATAGGAAATTCCCTGGAGCAGTAAAGATAGGTAGTGGACAACGGAAAAGGCATATGTATGACAGAAGCAAACCCCCACGTACACAAACGTGCTGTCAAAAGCTGCCAGTCTATTTCTTTACTTTTCTAGTTTCACATTACAAATCAACGTGCAATTATAGTGACTCTACATTCTTTCCAAGTATTTCCTGATTAGTTCGTTTCATAATATAAAGATTTCTTTCCACATAACAAGCCTGACAAAAGTTTGATATCTACATCATTAAACAACCACAAACTATTTAACAGGTCTTGCATCTTTCAGTTTGTTTCAGGGCTGCTGGGGTTTCTGCTTTGGTGGTGGTGGTTGTTTTTCTCTCTCCCCCCATCACGTATCATGTTTAATCAGTACTATTCCAAGTCCGTGGTAAATGTAGGACAACTGCAAATAAACGAATAGGAGGGCATTTTCCTTGAAAAGAAAGTTCCAGAGATACTGTTGTGAAAGATGACAATACTTAAGCACCAAGGTAGAAAGGGGCTAGATGGGGACACCTATATGCCTTATGTTGCGTTTAAGACTTTCCACCATGCCATCAAATATAACAAAGAAAATATGCACTGAAGAATGCTACATGCAAGAAAGTTTGTAATAAAATAATAACACCTTCAACAGTCTGTTATGAAGTTCAGTGAAATTTGTATCATCTAGGTTTCATCAGTCCTCCCAGCTTGATTCTTGCACCCTATGCTTGAATCAAGTTATTAAAGGAACAGTAGCTCAAGCCTACCAAAATAAAGCGAGGTAACTAGCACTGGTTTGCATGCTGACATGCAACACACCAAGCAAACCTGTTTTTTTTTTTTTCCTACTTTTTATCAAAAGAAAGCAGATACTTCAGAGTCTACATTTCACAGTTCAACTGCAAATTAAGTCTGTTTGTAAGGACTGTAGCTTAAAGAACGGAAGCACTGTCCATAACAGTAAGATGTGTGTTACCGCTTAAGACTTTAGGTCGCCAAAGGCCATAATAGAAGAACTTACCATTGTTGTACCCAATACTGTAGGGCTAACGAGAAAAAATGGAGCTCGAAAAATATTTTGACTTCTTTCCCAGAAAGAGTAGAAAAGGTCTGCCCAGCAGACTATCCACAGTATTAAACCCAAAGCCTGCAATACAAAAGTGTATTTTATACATCAGTTCACACAGATTACGCAGCACAATATTTACATGAACACTACATATAACGTGTTAATGCAAGAGGAGTCACAATCAGATCACTTCTTTTGGATAATCCTATTTAACAACAACATGCACAGAAGAAGAGTAATTTGGTTTTACCTACTGAATCCCACTAACAAGAAAAAAGTTTAACTCTTAGTACCATGTAATTCATTGTATTATGAAGCAGAAAGCTGGTGAATCCCACGCATGAACAACAGATTGTAGAGACAAAAACTTTCCAATACACCATGTTATTATAGCCCTTCTTACAATTTTTCACTTATTCTACAGAAAAACAAATGTTAAGAAAACATTAAGTACCTATTTCACAACAGAAGTAGAAAGAACACCTGTAGTTCTAGAAATCTATGCTATATACCTCAAAAAGTTGATGTTTTTTCTTTTGTTCTGTTTTGTTTTTTGTTAATTATAAAGGCTTCAAGATGGAGAAGACTATTTTAAGGCAATTTAAACTGGTCTTACAAATGATCTGCATGCTTTTTTGATGTCAGTTTCAGAAAGCCTACTGATAAAAGGGCAAGAGAAAAAAACGACTTGGAAATCAAATGCAAGTAGAACAAGTAGGTTACAGCTGAATTGCGTGCACAGGCAGAGACTGATGTTCAACAAAAATAGTTGTTCTAAAACGTAGCTGAAAACAGAATCAAGATGAACTAAGAATCACAGAATGGTTAAGGTTGGAAGGGACCTCTGTAGGTCATCTGGTCCAATCCCTGTGCTCAGGCAGGGATACAGATAAGCTTAATAGGTTATGATTTTAAGAAGTTGCATACCGTTTTGGCTTTGTTGAGGTTTGACATTTGGATGTATCCCCTGTCATGACAACGAAGGTATAGGAAGTATACTGGGAAGCAGACCCACAGGTAAACGCAAGGAATCCAAACCAGGACTGTGTTCTGAAAGCACTGGGTGAAGTCTGGATTTTCTGTGTGCCATGTCAGGTTCCAGTCCTGGGGAGAAAAAGCAGATTGAGTTAAAGAACGCACAGAACTTCAGTATATTAAAAAAACAGCTGCTATCTGCCTTGTTCTGTAACTTATTGCATATTTATTTACACGTGTATTAGACTGACTCCATACTGTGATGCATCTAATTTTATTGCACTTTTCACAGCTTCCTTCACAACCTTCACAAGAAGCCATTAGTGCCACTTTTGTTGGCTATACACAGCTATCATAACAGATAACTCACTCAAATGTAAAAATTGGGATCTTTGACAGTATTTATCAGGATTTTCATATTATCATCACAGAAAAATAAGGTGACAATGCTAGTCATCTCCCACTATAACTACTATCCATATATGCATAAACACCCAGACACACCCCATTCCCAAACTTAAGTGTGGAGGTGTTATCTGGCACACAGCAAGAGTGAATAGCATGAGATAACATCACCTCACTATTTGCAAAATAGCCTGACAGCTCCAAAGTAGTCTCAACTGGGTTTGCTGCAGACAATCTGGTAATTCATACAAACAGCATGTAGAAAGAAGCATAACGGGCTTGCCCTTGCAGCCTATTTCCCACTCAAAAAGAGGAAAATATACATCAATATAATTCAATGTTTCCCTATTTCTCTCAACACAATTCTTGAAAATGAGAAAAAAAATGTGATCAAACCAAAAGTGACACTTGCAGTAATGAAAACATGATCACCGTTTCCACTACTGGTACAAGGGCTATTTACAATGACAGACTATTTAGTAAAATTAACTTTCATACCACATTTATCATTGGCTTGCATTAGGGAAATTTCTAGCAGGAAATTTTACCTTAAAATTACTGGCTTTGCTGCAAAATTTATTACAAGGGACACTTCTTATGAAGTGTTGTGTATTTCTGACTCTCCAACAAGCATACTGCTGCTGCAAATGAACTGCAGTATTCAACAGCCAAAGCATAGCTTAGAGGTTTCTGTTTAAAAGCCACAGAGCCAAGATGAGCAGTCACATGCCCGAAGGGTTGTTAACTACAGCGTCATTTTCAGTTGCAAAGCATTTTTTCAGACTGTTGCATTGCTTGCAACTGCAGCAAACACCAGTACCACTACTGGAACATAATGGCAGTAATCTTTCTCATCTATAAAAGCCCAAGCATGTCACAAAAACAAATGCCATCATCCACATTTTACAGATGAGGAAACAGAGCCAGAAGGAGCTGTAGCACCTGCCCTCTCTATTCCAACGTCAAAGCAGGAAACAGATCCCACTGCTCAGAAACACCACACTTCTATCCTTATTTGTTCCCATCTTCCACTGGTTAAGCAGTTTCAAACACAATTATAAAGGGAGGAAAATAGATCTAAAGAGAAAGGGAAGATATTTTCAATTTGAGGATGACCAGATGTTATTTTATCACAGAGCAGGTTTCCCCCTTAAATTTGACCATTTTTTATAAAGGTGATAATTTTTACCTTTTTTTTTTCCTCCCCTCCAGAAACTTCTTTTGAAAACATATAAACAAATATATTTTCCTTCCCTACTTTCCTCCTATTTTCTATTAGAACCTTGGACTTCTTTCTTGGCTAGATACAACAAGATATGCACAGCTGTTATTTTTCCTCTGTAATTCGACAGCATTCTAAAAATTCTTCTCACTTCATATCATTTTTTTCCAGTTAAAAAATAAAAGAACCATCTCCAAACTTAACACAGCTGATTCAAGGAAATTAACACTGGTAGAACATGAAAATGCCCAATTATGTTTTAGCATGTCTGCATGTGAATCACAGAAGGCATTTGTGACAAGGCAGCAGCTGTGAGAGGCTGTGGCGAGCCACGTGCTTGTAAGTTCCCCAAGAGCATAACATTACCAGGAATTTCAGCTGAGTCATCCTTACTGTTAGCCACTACACAAACGTTTTTCAGCTTTCTAAATCCCAGCTGTTCTGCTCCAGCACAACAGCCAAGAAAAAAAGTCTCATGACTCTGCAAGAACAGTTTACAATTCACAAATTAAGACAGTTAATATGATTACACAAGTGAACTGACAGGATTTAATCAGCTTTATAAAAACAAACAAGAGATCTGACATTTTATTTATTTATTTTAGATCTACATACTGCTTAAGAAAGTCACTACCTCCTTTTCTGGTGTTGTTTTAAACTGCTTGCAATAAAATGAATCAGGCAACCACCGGAAAGGACAGAACAGCCATTGCAGGTGTCACTGCCGTGTGGCTAAGTGAAAGAAAGTAATGCTGTATGCATGACTGCTGTACGCATGACTGCTGTGCACGTCAGCTGGAGGATACTCTAAAAACATGCAATCTTGAGTTCACTGGACCTTCATATTCACAATTGACATGTTTCTGCGTGAAAGACAAGAGGGTGCCATGCAATGGTACCTCAGAGTTAAGAACAGAAAATCAGGACAACTGGGCAGGTTGGGGTAAGATTACTGCTAGAATTTAACAGCTACAGCAACATCAGTGTATCCTCTTTCACACTCTTCCAGGATTTCATCCAAATAGGATATTGGAGCAAATAGGCTGTTGATATCAAACAGGAACTTGCTTTGCGTAAATACACTGTACTTCTCTGTGCGAAAGAAATGGCTACACACAGGTGAGGTGCAGAACCCCTGCAATTTTATGTTCATTTCAGGTGACAAAAGGTGAGGAAATCAGGCATAAAGAGAGACACATGGCAGTATTTTTCCCTACTGATTCTCTGGGTGCAATTCTCTTAGGCTATGTCTACACAAGGCAGTAGCACAAACAGGAACAGAGCTATACATCGAATACTTGCAGCTTTGGACCTAATGTCCATACCAAATGTTTTTCAGCAGGTTCACCCAAGACGAGCTGCAGGCTCCCCTGCAGACTGACTGGAGCGCCCACCAGCCTCTGGAGCATGTTCCCCAGTTAATGCCCGTCTGAAAGGTGCTCAGGCTACACTAATGTGAACCAAAGCACAGGACTGGGGACTACCAGGAGATTGCGTCTGAAGCAGGCCCCCCATCGGAACTGTGATGTTAAGTGGGCAAAGTCAAGAAGGACTCACCTTTGAGGATCCATTTGTTTGGGTTTATGTAGCAACGTTTTGGTAGCAGGGGGGCTGCAGGGGTGGCCTCTGTGAGCAGAGCCCAGAAGCTGCCCTGTGTTAGAGAAGAGCCAGCTCCAGCCGGCTCCAAAAGGGACCTGCACTGGCCTGAGCTGAGCCAGTGAGCGACACAGGTTGTGCCTCTGTGAGAGCGTATTTAAGTAAGGGAGAAAACTGCTGGGCAGCAGCAGCTGGGAGAGAGGAGTGAGAAAACAGAGAAACAATTCCACAGACAGCAAGGTCAGTGAAGAAGGAGGGGAGGAGGTGCTCCAGGTGCAGGAGCAAAAATTCCACTGTAGCCTGTGGAGGTGCCCACAGTGGAGCAGGCTGTCCCCCTGCAGCCCATGGAGTACCACAGCAGAGCAGATATCCACCTCCCATCAAGGAGTCCATGGTGGAGCAGGTGGTTGTGGCCTGAAGGAGGCTGCAGCCCATGGAGAGCCCCCGCAGGAGCAGACTCCGGGCCAGAGCTGCAGCCTGTGGAGAGGAGTCTGCGGTGCAGCAGGAGGTCTGGTGGGTGCTGCTGCCCATGGGGTACCCGTACTGGAGCAGTGTGCTCCTGCAGGACTGCACCCATATCGGAGCAGTTCTTGAAGAGCTGCAGCCTGTGGGAAGCCCATGTAGGATCAGTTTGGGAAGGACGGCATCCTGCAGGATGTACCCCATGCTGGAGCAGTGGCAGAGAGTGACCATGAAGGAGTGGTAGAGTTGAAGTGTTACGGACTGACTGCAGTCCCCATTCCATGTTCCCCTGCACCACTCAGGGGGAGGTGGTGAAGAGGACGGATTGGGGGGGAAGGTGTTTTTAGTTTGCTTTTAGTTCTCACTGCTCTAGTCTGTTAGCAATAGGCAGTAAGTTATATTAATCTCCTTTACACTAAGTCTGTTTTGCCCATGACAGTGATTAGTGAGTGATCTCCCTGTCCTTACCTCAACCCATGAGCTTTTTTTTCCCCCCCCATCGTATTTCCTCCCCCTGTTCCTTTGAGGAGGGGGATCGAGGGAGCAGCATGGTGAAGCTTAGCTACCTACCAGTGTTAAACCACCGTGCCATTTCAAAAGAAAGGCATACCCTAAATTCTGCACAGAGGATACCACAGCTTTAGAATGTTCAGTCTCAGCTGGAAGACATGTCAATCTCATCGTGAAACCAACATGTATTCATACTCAAATTACAATGTTCGGTTACAGAAGTCTAAACTAGTTCTGCCACTTTAAGGTACATGCTTCTCCTTTGCTTTACATAAACAGAGTTTCAGAATTTTTTTCTCCCAACACAAGACAAAATTCTGTAAAAATCAATGCAGAAACATTCACTGAAGCAGACCTTCATATTTAACAGTCCTTAATTAGCAAAACTAATTGTTTTTCCCTGACTCAAGTATTAGAAGTGATTTTAGCAAGTTCTTTTAAAGCAAGAAGTTGTCCCATTTTCAGATCTCAAAACCTAGTAAAAATTTTCACTCTGATGGATCATCTAACACTTCTATTTTGAAGAGCACACCAAATGACAGAGATCCAAGTATGCATTAAAAGCCTACAGAAACAAGCAGCCTCCTGCAATGCAGAAGGAAGGAGAAAAGGGGGGTTAGTTCTACAGTTTTAGACAGTACAATCTGCAAGCAGCCTTTAGATTGAACCATGACTGCAGGTACCTACAGGAGAAGACTCACAGAGTGATCCTTGTTCCTTTCTTGATGGAAGTTAGGATGATTTGCTGCTTGCTTAGTCTAGTCCAGAAAACCCACATCCTAGATTTTAGGGTTTTGTTTTTTTTTTCTCTTCCCCTTTCCCCTTTTTAAAATCCCTTGGCAACAATTTTCCCAGAATAGCAAACGGGTATTTTTAAAATTGTCTGACCTATTTCTCAGTTTTCATTTGGAAAGTTTTCATTTCCATCTCCAGCACTATGGCTGAAAAAATACCAGTACAGAACAGTTTTTGTGCCCAAAACATGTCTTCTCCTATGGCACAAAAAGGCTTCGTATCATATTTGAAGTGAAACCCTCTATCTCCAAGAAGAGCACAAAAAATGCTTGGTGTTCCCTGGAATCGCACAGATCTCTTCACAGGTAAACCACTTATTTAACAGTGCCTGAAGCCTAGGAGAATAAAGAACAAGTTATATTACTTCCTGTCTAAAATTTCAGGAACAAGCAAGATAAAAACATTAGCAGTAGGACTGTAAGACAAAATCACAACACAAAGGATCAGTTATTCTGCTGCTGTTGAGGGAAGGAGGACTACAGGCATGCTGTGTGCCTCCAGTGCATCTAGCCTAAGGAATAACAGTATTTGACACTTGCCAGGACCTTGCGCCTGGCAGCCAGGAAAGGCTGCTAAATGAACAGCCACCGGCGCCTGTTCTCACATCAATAATCCTGTTTGACCCACGGTACATTTTAAAATTCTCACTGGCAGAAACAGAGAGTCCAAAATCACTCAGTTTCACACCTGCTGTGTGCAAATGTGCTAGAGATGCAGGCTGCCAGCCACACTGTTAGACCCACCTGAATGAACCAGCTGTGACGGAAAAATGACCTAGACATTACTATGCACCTATGTAAAAAATGAAATTACGAAACCACACTGGAATCTTAATATCAAAGTCAACACTCCCTCAAATGGAGTTTGATACTGGTATCATTGTGTACTCACTACTTAAATATCACCCACAGAAGAACCACCTCCTTTGCAATACTGAGATATGGCTTCTCACTCTTATTTTCCTAGCAGCAATAAAAATAATTTTTTGTTTAATGCAATGCTTACATTTAGTAGAATGCAAGTAATTAGCTCTGGCATCAACACTTATTTCTACTGACAACTTTTGTTATAACAGCATCGCCACTTTCTTACCAAAATAGGAAGTCTCAGTCTGACATCACTAGATATCACACAAAAAAATTCCCCACTATAGCACCCATACAATCCACGAGCTGACTCAACCATTCTCCCTCAGTCTGCCACAACAACATCAGCCTTAAGCCTACACTGATTAGGAGAGCAAATTTTCTGCCTGCCTCTCCCCACATCGAAGATTTTCCTGATCTGGCTAAGCATACAACCTCAGAAGAGCCAGCATCAGTGGACAACATGCGGTGGAAAAAAGGACCTCTCCCTTTAAGGCTGCTTTAAAGGAACTCTGAATTTGCTTTGAAGGTATCCAATATCACCATTCTCCATCAAAACCAATAGTAAAAATGGTGACACTGTTGTCTACGCTAAAAATTAATGAAAACAATGAATTCCAAAGTAATTCAGATTTTGCAATAGGTTAGAAGGAGGTCTGTTTTCAAGTCATGACTTGAAAGAGCTCTTCAAAGTTACTTGCTAAGCTGAATAACTTTCATTAAATTCGGCCTCAGGAGTTTTGAAGAAAGACTGAAATAATGTTCTCAAAGCACTGTAAATACATCATCTTTATTCTGTCGTTCACATTCCACTGTCAGATAATGAAACATGGACTGAAGCTCAACATTTCTCTAAGATAGCATATTTAGACTAGAGCCTGCAAGGAGCACAAATACATGTGACCTTCACCAGTGTAACATTTGCCATATTGTGCTAACTGTTCAGACTAAATCACAAGAGGTGACAGGTTGACAGAAAACAAGCAACAGATACTCATATAAAAAAAATTACTCCAGAACTCCCACAAAAAGCAGCAGAAATACCCACACCTGCAAACGAAATGGCAATTGCAGCTCTCCTGCATGCTCAGTAATATTCACTGGAAACAGAAGCAGACAATCACAATAGCCCTAACAGCAGGGAACAAAAGACCAAATTTGATATATGACACTACACGCAACCATCACAAACTTCCTTCCATTCACATGTTTATAAATCCTTTAAAAATACTACGCACGTTACATCAAAATTACATTTGAAAAAGTACTGCTTGCATTAGAAGATCCAATGGCTCTAGAATCAATTCCAGATGAATTCATATAACATACAAGGACAAATGTATTTTTACACCTTAGTTACTTATTTCCTCTAGTGTTTTTTTCTTAATAAACACAAAAGTTATCCAAAATGCATTGATCTCTGCTGAGACATATAAATTGCAAGCTGAACATCTATGTTAAGTTAGTGCAGAATGTAGAAGTAAAATTCTACTTTGCTGCGATGTACACAAAACAAGTTCATGTTGCATTTAACAAAAGCTTTCAATATACTGCCAATTCCTATGAAGATCTGTACTACCGGTAAGAAATAAATGGTTTACTGCATCATCTAAGGGTATAGGCTGCAAGTAGGGAGTAGAAGGAAAAAAAATAAAACAGATCTTACAATAATACCTGTCCAGCAGCTACTTCCTATGCTCAATGAAAGAAAGCCAGAAGTGATTTTTTATTAGTAAGACACAAAAATGGGATTCTACTAAAATATAAAATCCGCACAATCAAATATTCGATCTCATTCCCAGACCTCCACAGACTCTAAACACCGCTTCTACATGGAGAAATGGCAGTTATGCTCCTACACAGAACTACACCATTTACCACAAGTAGTGGAACAAATGAACATCAAGTGTGGTTAATCACTGATTTGGGAAGAGAATTCAGGACTTGCCTTCATGGTCACATGTGAGGATAGGTGCTTATGCCCTCACAAATTTCCCAAACATTAACAGACCAGTAACAGCCTAATTAAGTCAATACTTCTCTGCCTTTTTGTTCTTCTGCTGCCACAAGGGTGAAACAAGAAACATCAACAATAATTACCAAATTGGGATGTAGGAATTAAGATTCAGATCTCAAACTCTCATGGCGATCACATCTTCGCCCACAGGAAAATATAATTTTACTATTACCACAGGAGAATTAAACCTACTGTGCAATTGAGGATCTTCTCTTACTTGACACCAGTCTTGGTTGTTGTTTTTTTTTCCTTCACCGAACAGTAAGAACAAAACATTTCTCCTTGTAAAAATCATGAATGATGAATGAAACAAAACCACAAAGTTTTAATCTTTAAACGGTATTAAACTACAGTTTCTTGGTTAAAATACTAAACTGTAGTTATGGAAGCAAGGAATGGATAATACAGTTCAGTAAGAATTAGAAGAAAATACAGGTCTCCCACTAAGATTTTGCCATGTAAGAAGTCATGTCTAAATAAAAAGCCTTAAATCATTCACAGGCAAACCTTCCAGCCCAACCTCCCAAAATATCGCATTCATACCCAGACTTCAGATAGGGGAATAGAGACCATACCCCTTCTTCCTCCTTCGTTTCAAAATAATTCTGAAATCTAAGCTTTATTCTTTCAGTCTCTTAATGTTGTCACATGACAAGATTGTCAGAGCAAGAGAAGGAACACTGAGCAAGAGAAAATCACATAAGATAAACAGGGATCCCAAAAAATCCTAAATAATTTATACAAAGAAGATTAAGGGGGGAAAATATCATTAAGTAAGCTACGGGGAAATATCCTTAGTTTCTCATAACACTGTCTGTTAGAAACGGTTTTAGTGAGACTAAGTTCTCAACAGAAATGACTTGCATAATGCAGATTTGACTTATTAACACAGCTAAGAAAAAGCCTCTATCTTTCATTCCTGGTCCTGAACTTAAATCAGGTGTCTGCACCTCCTCGTCCAAATCCCAAACATTGGTATTTCCTAATCTTAACAAAGAGCTGAAATCCTTTGTGATAGGCAGCACTGCATCAGCTGAAACTGTGTGTGGAATGGCAAGAAGCAGGTTTTGCCTTTGTGTCTGTTTAGCCTAAAAAAAGAAGCTACTGCCAACAATTTACCAGAAAAGGGAGCACCTGCAGCTGTGGAATTTACAAGAGCTGATCTTAGTAATCCAAAGAAACTAAAAAGCCTCTAAAATATGGCATTATTTTTGTGTGCCAGGTAAACATAAGACAGATTTTATCAGCACTTGCAAATTTAAAAGTTTCTGTGGATGTAACATTTCTGCAGCCTGCCCTGTCTGCAAGTACCATGAAACAACATTTGGCCACATGACAACAAAATATTGTTTATCATTGACAGTTCCAGAATGAAAAGGAGAGCATTTATCCTTCTGTAAAGTTTTAAGCCGAAATCAGTATTATTTAAAAGGATACAGGAAAAAGATTCCTCTTCTCGTTTCCTTTTTGCACTGAAAACAGTATTTTTGCTTAATAACACAACAGCCTGTATATTAAATTCAAATCACTGTGGGAAGTTTGAACACACCTGCATACAAATCTTACAAAGGGACTAAGATAACAGCTTCCATTGGGATAGGCTGTATCCGAAGCTACCACAGATGCAAACAGTGAGAAAAAAGTAATGCAAGGAATTCTGACTCTATTAAAAGTAAGCAAAAGGTCAGTACCCTGCAGTAGGCTTTTTAGGGATGTGACCCAGAATGACTCCAGCGCAGCCCCGGTTAACCTCCCCTTAGTCCGAGTATAGCACAGTGTTTCAATGCAAACTGCATTGTAACTGCATGGAACAGCATAACTTATTTGGGTGTTCAACTTTTCTGAGCAACCTTGAAACATTCATCTTGAACTGACAGCTGTAAAATGACAGACCATCTGTTAAGAAAATCCCCATCAACACCACAGTATCAGGCTCCATTTTCCTGTATTTTCCTTAAGCTGATCTATCCTCGATCAACAGAGATAATTTTAATTTCTATGAAAAGGACACAGACAAAACTCTTGTACAGATTTAAATGAGAGAGATGACAAACAGCAACTAGCTTTCTTGTTAGATGAAAGTGCAACTAAGCAATGAGAGTGAGGCAATTAGCTGCTAATTATAATAAAGGCACCACCTTGTGTAAACGTTTTCCTCTTTAACCCTCTGCTCCTTCTCTGTTCCAAATCCTGTCCACAGGACCTTCCTAGATCAGTAAATGTAATTAGTTCTAGGATCTGCATACTCGTTTAAATTCTTAATACCAAAGTTGTCACAAATGCATCCATAAACTCGATTCCTTTACCATTAAAGGAAGAACCTAAACTCACAACTTTTAGCAAGCCCACAACAGCACCACTCTCACAGCACCTGAAGCTACCTACCTTCCTTGCTCTGCCACAAACACACTGAAAAAGTACTATCAAACTACAATGAAAAGCAGTCAATAACTACTAAAAGATACAATCTGTCTTCAAACATCCCTAAGAAAGCCCACATAGAAAATAATGCCAGCGTGAAAACAATAGGTATAAAAAACAAGTCTTATTACTACTTAAACTAGGCAAAACCTTGAAATACCATTTTGCAGGAACTGCCTCCAGTTAAATTAAACACCAACCTGTCTTGTTTTCTATAAACTAAGACTACACATCTCTGCCAGAACATTACTTTTTTCCCCTTTTTCTTCTGATTTATGCATTCACTGATCCCCTTTGTGAAGGACGTGTGTAATATGTATCTGTTATACTGCTTTATTTTAGCCATTCTCTGCATTAAACTTCTTTGTTCTTCTGTAAGTGTCTTTTATTTACCACTAAGATATTCTTGACCTTCCACTCTTGTATAAGCCTTTGAAAGGAGGGAATAAACACACAAATTAAAAGCAAATGAAACCCATTAGGTACAAACCTCACACTGCATTCAAGCTTCCTAAGCCATCTCTGTCTACCTGCCCAAATTGCATTTACATGTGAGATCACTGGATTCAAGCTGTCGTTTGATAGTGCCACACCAGTAACGGCGCATGGCACACTCTTGCTGTACTTGTTATAATGAGCTACCACTGCTTACAAAATTATAATACTATACATTTAAAAAAAAAAGTTACCTGCTACAAGTTATTTTGTAAGTCACTTTATGTTTAAGTATACACACTAAAGACATTCTACAGTGCAAAAAGCCTCAGGGTTCCAAGATACGTACTAAAACTGCTTATCTAATACATGACAGCATGAGCCACAGAACTTCAGAACATGCAATTACTCCTTACATAAAGAAGTCTTTTTTCCTTCAGAACTCTCAGGAAAATTATCAGCAAGTATAAGCAAGCACCTCAAAGTTTCAGATTGTACTTAACTTACAAAGATCTTCTAATGAATAACTGAGACTCCATGTAAAACCTGGCAGAGCAGCTGGGGAGGGACTGTAAGGAACTTAGTTTGAATTGGCTTTTTCATATCTCCTACTTCTTTTTCATAAAAGATCTACTGCATGTTTGCCTTGAGAACTCATCAGTGTCACAAAAATTAACTTATTTCTTTAGGAACTTCAGACATAAAGAGACTTCTTTAGACACGATACCACATAGCTTACAAACTGAAAAACTGAAGCTACCTCAAAACTATTCAGAGGAAAACCAGCAGACTACTTCAGAATGTAACTGCACTGAGACCACTGATTGTGCAAGTGTGCATGTATCTATACAGCTAGGTCAGCAGACAAAAATACACATTAAGTTCTGACCTGCCTTGACTATTATTCTGGTTATCTAAAATGAAAGCATTCCTCACCCCACTTTTTTTGTTGTTGTTGTCGTTGATTATTTTTGCAAATTGGTATTGAAACAAGGCAGACTGCACTCACACACTTGTGACACTAGGCAAAGCTATCTCAGCCCTTCAGGTCACAAATGAGTTTTCCAGTTTAAACAGGCCCTTAAAGTCACTGAACTGAAATGCAAGTACTTTAAAATGTTACCCCTAACCCACAAGGTTTTTGTTTTTAAGCTTTTGCTATCCTCAACATCTTACACAGCTGTAATGTTACATTACAGATGAAATACTCATAGTGAGATACTCACTGATGCTACAGAGAGCAAGGGTGAAACAGTACCCTTTCAAAAAGGAAGTCTGGTTCAAAGAATAACAAGAAACAGTTAAGTTCTGTATACAAATCTGATCACAGCGAAAGTTAATATGCTGGGTACCAAAGATAGGTTAAACAGTAAGGGG
>VXAL01000144.1:22131-84427 GCA_013399475.1 Chauna torquata
GCGGGCCCGGGCCCGGGCGGTTGCGGCCGAAGCCCCCCGCGCCGAGCCGTTCGGTTCACGCAGAAGCCACCCCGCGCCCCGGTCAGCGTGACCCGCGCACCTCCGCCCGTCTGGGTCCCGCACTGCCGGCCACGCGCTGCTATTAGGGCTCGACCGGAGCCACCGGCGGATGTCCCGACATCCCCCCTCCCGCTACGCTGCCCCGGCCCCCTGGGCGCAAGGGCCCCACGCAGCCCCCTTGGAGAGGCCGTGCCGGCACCCGAGCCCTGAGAGCCAAGGCACTGTCTTCGGGGAAGGCCGCAGCAAAAGCCGTCTCACTTTCAGATATTTCACTTTTCCACGTGAACCAGTTAAACTGGTTTTAAAACCCTGAACTAGTTCAAACTGTTGCTAGCACAAACTGAAACTGAAGCAAAGTAACTTCATCCACAACCAAGTTTGCACCAAAATACAGGCTAGTTGAAATAACCGCATGGAGCCCGCGGTTGTACTTGGTTGCATCTCACTCCACGCTCCTTGTATCTGACTTAAAATGCATCAGTTAAACCTGCAGGACAGCATCAGTGCTCAGCTGACTGCAAATGTACTGGCATAGACCTGCTGGGGCGCAGATGGCCCACATATAGGAATGGCATCATACACTGCAGGAAAGAGCAGGGTGGTTATGTACTACCCTACGCAAAGCTGCAGAAACATTTGAAAGCTTCATCACGCAAGTTACATATAGAACCTCAATTTAAAATGTTCTTTTGTGTCCAGAGCAATTGTGGTAATGGAGAAAGTTATTCAGACAAGGACAGGTCTCATTTGCCCAGTGTATAAGTAAAAAGCAAGCATCACATGTATAAAAAAAAAATATCACAGATTGCTTCTTTACTCACCTGCACACCTTCACTGAAGTTTCAAAGCCGTGCTTGGTCAGCTCCAGCTCTGGCCAGACTGCCCATCCAGCTGCAGCATTTCTGGTCTGGGCAGCACATGTGCCTCCTCGGTGCTCTTGCTCTCAGGCTGCCAGGTTGAGAAGCAGAAGCAGCAGTGTTCAGCCCACACCGAGGTCACATATTCCTCGATGAACTGAACAGAATAATCACAGAAAGATCAAACCAAACAAATTGGGTGTCAGAAGCTACACCCAATGTGTCAGTCTAACCTTAGTTCATACCATGTTAAAATATTTACAGAAATACAAGAGAACAGCCAAATGTTGATTCCCTTGACTTATTTTTAAGAATTTCTGTCCTGTTTTGCACACTCTCTGAATGTATCTTAAAATCCTATTAAATACATGGGTGGGTTGTTTTTTGATGCCTCGATGCTCACTACAACCCCTGTTCAAAAAGTTCAGTCATAGTTCAAACCGTGTTACCCTGCTGCCCCTTGGCTGTGAGGAATACATTTTTTCTCCAGTTCAATCTACAGTGCATATCAATCTTAATAGCTCTGACAGTCAATAAAAGCTAGTAGTTCCAGTAGTTAAGCTGGAAGAACTTTTTTTTCTTAATTTAATAGCACTATTAATGGCATTGTAAGCCAGGAAAAAACGCTAAATAGATAACTATCTCTGAGAGCTTACGCTTTTACACATATTCTGTGTGCGACAACGGAATATGAGCTTATAGTTGAAATGATACAGCAGAAATTTTTTCAGGAACTCATGTAAGCATGGAGAAATGTGGAAGGATGTAGAGAAAAATGTTCTGACTGTGAAGATGCCACGCACACTGAAGGTCAGCAATCGTGCGTGACTGGAGTCGCAGCGGGGACCCACACAGGAGACACACGGTGTAGGCATGCTTACTGCTGCCGATTCACTGCAGGTGACTGTTGGCTGAAAGGAACAGATTAACTTCACTGTTACTTCTGAAGAATTCTTTTTTCTCTGAATTGTATTTATTGCTTCCTTTTAGACATTCCTTGGAAACTCTGAATATAAATGTTTGCTTTGAGAGGAAACGTTGTGTTTGGTTTGTTTTTTTTTTCCCCTCCAACTTCTTTAAGGCCGTGAGTGGCTTGCTGCTTGAGACTACTCACATTTTCCTTCAAGCCCAGCAGGCTGCTCTGCTCCATCTGGACCATGACAAATCCAGTTTGTTCATCCATACTGACTACATTTCCTTTGGGAAATATTTAATACATTCACAAAATAAACACAGTCAACTCATCACGGCAACACGAAGCACGCACGCACGCGTGCCTCTACAAAAACAGACACACCGGGGCCCTTCACGGTCTTGCAAAACACCCAGCGTACAGTTACATTCTGGCAAGTCCTTTTTACTTAAAAGCTCGTCTTTGGCGAGTCCTGTAATTAAAAGTTTATCACCCTTTGCAAAACCTATCAGGGAGAAACTCCCCTTCCCCACTTTTCTTTTGTCAAATAAAGCTTTGAAATCAGAGAGGAAAAATAAGTACAGCGACACTGAAACGTCCTTCCCTGACCCCCACTCCCAGGCCTGAGCTCTAGGCAGGCACACGCAGGAGACCCGACGGTAACTCCGTGTATGCGTGCATGCACTGCTCGTTATTTATCCCGGCTTGGCCAGCGGACATCCTGGCGGCACAGGGGACCACCCTCGGGCTGGAAACCGCTCCCAGCCCGCCCGTCAGCCCGCCCGTCCCGTCCCCTCAGCTGCGGCGCTCCCGCCCCTCCTCAAGCAGCGCCTCAGGCAACGCACAACCCCAACCGCCGTTCGCCGCTCGGACGTCACGCACCGCCCGCCGCGCAGCCCGATTGGCTGGCGGGCTCTGGGAGGCGGGGCCGGCAGGCGCCCATCTCCCGTCACCGCGCGTGCGCAGTGGCCGGCGGGCGCGGGGCTGCCTCATCCGGGTCGGTGTCGGGGCGGCTGGGCGATGGCGACGGTAGCGGAGCTCAAAGCAGGTCGTGGCGGCCGCGGGGCGCCGGAGGGGGCGGCGGAGGCTTCTCGGGCCGCAGACGGGGCGGGCAGCCGGCCGTTCCTCATACGCAGCGCCCGGCCGGGACTCGGAGTCGCCCCGGGCGCTAACGGGCGCCGTCGGCTTCTCGGTTGGGGAGCCGCAGGGAGACGTCCCTAAGCCTCCCCACGAGCACTCTGCCCTTGTCGTTTATCTCAGACTGTTTTTCACTCATTAGAAACATCTAGTAACGTCCCCCACACTTCTGCAATTGCTGGAATCTATCGGTACTACTCAAAAAAAAAAAGTGATTTCATTAATGGCTGCGTTGTTATCTGTAACGATCCCAGCGTTGCTGCCTGCTGGCATGTCCACAGGCGCGGATATCTCACCTTAATTTCACTGTGAACATGCTGAAGTTAGGTTTATATTGTGGATGATGAATGCTGCTTGAGCACAGTTGGCTTTATATTAACTGACTTTTTTATGGTAACAGTTTTAAAGGACACACTGGAAAAAAGAGGTGCTCTTGGACAAATAAAAGCAAGGATCAGAGCTGAAGTTTTTAATGCCTTGGATGACCAAAGTGAACCGCGGCCGCCGCTGTCTCATGAAAATCTCTTAATCAACGAACTAATTCGAGAATACCTGGAATATAACAAATATAAATACACAGCATCTGTTCTAACTGCAGGTATTGGGCCTGAGTTTTTGTTTTCATCGCTGTTGTGATAGGTATTTACTGTTTGGTTGAGTAATTCCACTGATGCTGTGAAATTAATAAGTGGGAACAAACTGCACAAGCTTGTCTTCCCTTGGAAATAAATGACATGAACACTCTCTCGTCTGCCTTATTTGCAGCATTAAGACAAATCATACCATTAGTTTTCAAGAAAATGTATTCTTCATTGCATATCCTAGAGGTAAATAGTATTTACACTGATAGAACAGTTGATGTAAGAGCAAGGCTAGCAGCCTGCAAAACCAAAATACCTTGCTTGAAATGTGCGCTCTGGTTTTGAAGAATGGCTAAATATTTTTAATGTATACATCACAATTTGCTCATTGGCATTTGGGTAAAACAAAAAAACAGAAATCATACAAATTAAAAAAATTTCTTTGCAGAATAATTTAAACTAAGGTAATCAAGTAGATAGTCTGAATTACAGCAATTCATGCGTATAAACTATCAGAAGTGTGATTAGATACACAGCTTACATACAAAAAAGGATATGAAGAAGGTCCATATTTTTGAACAATTGCAGTTAATTGTTACTGGCTGTGCTAAAATACTAATAATTGAGAGCTACAACATCTCAATGTTAGCTATAATTTATATGGTTCAGCATGTATTTATGTTTGCACCTATTGCTAATTTGTATTTGAAATTTGAAGTTCTGTAATTGCACTTAGATACGGTAATTACATATGCTATATAAGAATTTGATGCATTTTCATACTATTAAAATTAGAGGCACAAAGGTTCCTCTCGATGAGAAGAGGGAATGGAGACAGTTTTGTTAATGTATGGAATCTGTCTGACAGCAGTACTTCTTCAGAGAAGTTTGCCTGATTAATTTATCTTTATACTGTAAACTTTAATTTTTCTTGGATTCCTTTAGAGAGAAGATAATTGTAATATGCCATTGTAAATTATATTAGTATGAAGCATTAATATCTGTGTTCCCTGAAATTACAATATAGGGTTAGATAGTAATAGTCTAAAAGTGAGGTGTGCGGTCTCATTCTTTTGAAGTCTCCTGAGCAGTCTTAAAAAGTTAATTGGTGATGCTTTTTTTTTTTTTTTTTAACCATTCTTAAGAATTGTGGGGAAATCTCTTTTCCAGAAGCTGGCCAGCCTGAAGTGCCCTTGGATAGACAGTTTCTTGTCAAAGAGCTGAATGTTGTTGAAGACGCAAATGGAAAATCAATGTAAGGATTGATTTTGGATTGTGCAGTATATTCTGTTCCGCATATATTTCCCCAAAGTGTTTGTATAAATCGCATATAAATGTTCTTTCACCAACTGCAGTGTGACTAGGTCACATGCCTGCTGTAATATGCTAGATTCAAATTCACAGTGTGAAACATGGTGCCATTTTCAAACATACTCAAAACTAACGTTAAATTCTACGAATGCTATTAAATACATTTTATAGCTAGTGTACTTGCATACCAAAAGACAAGTCTCTTACCGGTATAGCCTTCTCTTCAGTCAGAAGCAGAAAACATGTTCTTTGCATATCAGCAAGTTGATTTGTAGAGCAATAAAAAGATTTTTGTGCTCTGAGATTAGATATAAATTCACAGTGATACAACTACATTCATGAGCTAGGGTACTGAAGCAGGTTTAAACATGTTTGACAGTTCTCTGTAGCTTGGGCTCACAGAATCTGTCTCATGCTTAGTAAAAATCAAGTTTGGGATATGTGGTGGTGCCCTGGGCTGTAGCCTGCTGAAGTGTGGTCCTCTGTATTGTGTGAGTGAGAATGTGGCTCTCTATTCACGTCCTAAATATGCTCCAATTCTTCGTCTAGGAGTGATCTGGAGTTTAGTTGAGAGCATCTCTTAGTGCAAGATTTTTGGGGGAGAGGTGGTCTTCACAAGGGGCTTAGGTCTTTGCTTATGTATATAAGTACACTTGGCATAATGTATTTTAAATAATTAAAGACATCTGAACATACTTTAGAAGTGCACATTAAAGTCTAAGAACTTCTGAGGAACAGGTGTTGTTTTTTTAATGCTCAATATTTCATATATGTCATAGACTGCTTTTATCATTTCTATCTTGAGCAGACCTCTCTTGTATGGAATTATATCTCATTTCTTACGTGGTGGTAAAGAAGAAAGTAACCAGAGTATCCTTCCAAAAGCATCCTTGCTGAGCTATCCAAGGCAGAACCTTGCCAAACCACCTACTGAGAGAAATCAAAAAGGTGGGTATGAGTATGAGGTCATTTTTACAGAATTTTGTTTGCAACTAGATTTTCTATGAGATACAGGTACTTATAACTACACAAACATGCGGGTGGACACAGGGTACCTCCTTCTCTGTGCAAGTAATGTTTTGAACTGAGACCTTTTTTATAAGAAAAATCCTTCAATATAATAGTTTTTATACCTCAAAATATCATTAAACTGTGTGACGTGACCATACCTGTTGCTCATGTATTCATTTAAGAAAAGTCCTACTATATCCAACTTGTGATTTCTAAAACTACCTCTGTACGTTGCTCCAAATAAGTGTCCAACTTACACAAGCTCTTAGGCCTGCTTCTCTTCTGCTGCTATGCTAATGGGACAGCATGTACAGCATACAAATCTGATTGCCCTCAGAAATGCATGACTGGCCTTCAAATGTGTCAGTAGCAGAACTTTCATTCTAATATGGAAAGGTATTTTATTTAGAAAGCAGACATTTTTAAAAATTGGAGACAGCAAAATTTGTGTCATTTTTCAGCAGTGCAAGGTACTGTGAAGCTGCTGTTACCTTGTGGTAGCTGTAGCTATTTGTTAGTTACTAGAGGGAAGGGGAAAAACCCTAATTATCTAGCTTTATTCTTTTAAGTCTTTTGGACTGTTAAAAACTGAAAACTTACTTCAATTAGACAGTTGTGCTAACTAGTAGATGGTAGAATATATGACATGCCATTTATGCTTTTAGAAACAGAGATTTACTGCTGCAGTTGCTGGTAAAGTCCAGAACATACTGATATCCTAATTCTCAGTATCAGAAAAGTCATCTACCAAATTGCTTTCCCATTTTCCTAAAAGTTAAACTGGCCAAATTGTACTTCCTTATGCTATTACAAATCTGGAATGGGTCAGCTAGAGATAGTCTTATTACATTGGCAATTTAATACAGGAATTTAATCTAAATTCTCAGTAAAATATATTAAATAGTAGGCATATGTGTTTTTTTCTCATTTGTTCTAACTTACTTAATTTCTATAGAACATTCTTAATTCTTTAGCTGTAAATTCTGTGTATGGGCATAAACTTTTTCTGAGGATGTAATTCACTCCAACTTCACTGCTCTATAGTAGAACACTGATAAATCTTATTTTCCCTTTCTGGTCTGCTCTTTGCCTGGTTACTATTAATACTGCCTAAGCCACAGAGTGAAAGGGATCATTGGTCCATTTTTTTTTCCTTCGAAGAGTATGCTTGGCATATTACTTCAGTTTCTACTCTGTGGGAATTTGGACCATATAGTACTATCATGTCAGTATTAATAGTACTAACAGCTATTCCTTTTGTATCAAAAAAATTGAAAAAATCTGAGGTCTGATATATTATTACAACATCTAGGAAGTGTGAGAGAAGTACTGAATTAACACCTTTTCTTAATAGTTAATTTATGGATACAATATTGTTGCTCTTCTGCCAGAAGGGGGGGCTGAAGAAGTAAAATTTCAATACCAAAACTGCTATAACTGATCTGTTAGAAAATTCTTATTCCTATCAGAAATTTCTCTCTTTTTTTTTTTTTTTATTTTTTTGGTAAATAAATTCAGTACTATAGAAGATTTTTTTTATAAGTATAATTTCGTGCCTCAGTTTTGAAATCGAATTTGTGTGCGGTCACCTTGCCCTGTTGTCTCCAGTGCAATTTGACATAGGGATTTAATTGCTTAGAGTTAGTTACAAGACTCAGAATTAATCATAAGACATGACAGCACATTGCTCTTTGAACTAAACAAAAATATAAAAGTAGAGTTGTAAGGTTTTTAACCTTTAGGTAACTATAGTCTGAAATTACTTTCTGCATGCGTTTGTGGAATATGTCAGTGGAGACCTGAAGCCAGTGGGTTTAAAATATTAACTATCTAGCTATTTTAATTAGGGAGCACACTAAGGTAATCAAGTCCATTCATAGACTCAACCCTCACAGTCCGATATTTAACACCTATCTTGCTTTTCATGTTAGAAATTGTCTCACTTATGTTGTTGAATGAATATTCCAATAAACTGGTATACAGATGGGGGATCCTGATACAAATTGTGCAATCTGATATTTCTGTTAATTGATTTACTAAAACTGAGTTGTAGCTGTCTAAGATCTAATCTTTGGTCATGCAAAGCTCTTTCCTCATACAGTTGTATGGAAAAATATACTTGTAAAATTGCCGGAGCTTCCTATGATGGTATTTTGTATTGAAATTCATAATAGTAGAAACTAACACTTATACCTTTGGATCTCCAGATGTGTGAAAACATTTATGTCTATGTTTCGTTTTTAGATAGAATTCCAGAACCAGGAAGGATGGCTGGCACGAGCATTGAAGAGCCCCTTGTTTTACAAACTATAAACAGATGATATCTTTCATATGTTAATTTCTCATGTAAAGCTCTTTGAGAGTTTTAGGAAATTCTTCTTTACATAAATTTCTCCATTATGTCCAGTGGGACCATTTCAGTTTTTTAGAGCTTCCTGTCATGAGACAGGAAGACAGGGTCATACTTATTGCCAATGAAAAAATACTAGCAAAGGCTTTCTTCCTCCAAGGCTGTTAGAAGGAAAACTGTATATGAAGTCAGATTAGTCAAGCTGGTGTCTAAAACTGGGCTTAAAATACTTCTTTTATAAAAATAAAAACTTAGTAGATAACTTAAAATTTCTGCACTTTTATTATTATGTTATGTTGTCATGTGTCTTTCCTGGTTTCTGAATAATTTTTTTCAGTTTTATTGTGTTTGGTATTTTGAACGGGTTCAAACTAAGTATTTTAATGGTTTTTCATTAAGAAGAAGAAGCTGCTACTTTCAGATAAGTATGGGAAAATAAATTTGAAAATAAAATTAAAGTGCTTTGGAGGAATAGTTGTTTTTAATTCTCCGGAAACAAGGACTATATTTATCTTCATGCCAGCAAACAAATGAGGGTAAGTCTTTTCCATCTGGAGTTGCTATAAATTGTACGGTGTAACACTAAGTATATGGGAGGGGGAGGAACTTCTGTTTTTTTCCCAAATGACATGAAAGTCAAAGTCAGGCAAAGTTAAAAATAAAGTTGATAATAGACTACTGATTCCCATAACTTTTTTTAGCTGAGGTATTTATATGTTTTGAGATGGTAGAAGCAGACCTTGTAGGAGTACATCAGAAATACCAGGTTATCTATTTTCCTCTCTTTAACAACATTTATACGTGTTAATGTTTTCAGTGGTACTGAGAGGAGTTTTGTGTAAATAAGGTTTTAGGGTTGGGTTCCCAAAAATCCTTTAATTGTTAAATGGTACAGGAAGTATTTGGGGGGAAAAAAGAGAAGAAGAGAACATGCAGTTTGCAAATTTTACTGAAAGTACCCTGAGTTGCACAGACTGTACAAAGTTTTGCCTTAGTCATCATTTGAACCAATTAGCATTATAGGTATTTTTCTATTTTGATAAGCAGCCAAGGCTCTACTCTAATGCGAAATTGCAGAGAACCCTTATGGCTTTAAAGGGGAAGCTGCATCTATCCATTTCAAGCCCCAGCAGTGAGCTCATCCCCTTCGTGTGACTGGCAATGCTGCCAGTTCCCCATTTGCTTATTTATAAGTATCTCAGGACTGTTTCCAAGAGGAGAGGACGTATGTTTGCAAATTTATCTTAATCAAATGCACCTTTTAATCTTTTGTAGCTTCACATCAATTATTGACTATTGGGTCAAGCAAGCAAATTTGTGTATGCCACAAATGTTTGCTGTGTTAACACCACTATCACATTCAACTGCTTAGCTGAAGAGCCGTCTGTAAAACATCTTTGTAAAACATCATGGGAATCTGCCTCGCTACCGGGGCTCTTTCCTGCCACACTAGTGCAAATCACTGTTCTATCTCTTCATTTCTCTGTCTAAAATACAGCAGAAAAATGATCTTTAAGCTATTATTTACAAATCACCTTCATTTTGGAATGAGTTGAAAGTGCCTCTGTGAAAAGTTGCAAGAACGAACTTTTTAAAGAAAGCAGATACGATTGCTCTGGCCACAGAAATCCCTCGATTTTTAACTTTGGTTTTTCAGAGGTTAAATATTTGTATGTAACCTATTTTAATGTTTCTCCATAACCTATTGGGTGAAACTATTATATGTATTTGGAATGTGAACTGTCTTTTCAAGGGCAAGGAAAAGGCTCTGCTAGAGAACACAGAAGCTATAACCTTCTATGCTATGCAAATCTTCCAGTGTAACCAAAGCCATTGTGTCTGCTTTCTGTCTTCCTATCATAGATCATACAAAAGCTGCCCAGGTGCCATGGAGCTCCCTGGGAAAAGGACTTTTACTAGCTGAAATGAAATACAATTTTTGTTCTGGTAGAAGAAGACAAAGGGAAGTTTGGTACTTGACCTTCCCCAAGAGCATAGCATGCTCGTGGTCTCCACAGCCGTGAAAGCAGAGCTTGTTACAAGGGTGTGCTTCATTGAGCTCTGAGGTAAAGGTGTGTATCTGAAATCAGAATAGGAATGTGTTTAAGATAGAAAGAAATCTCAAGACTATTTTCTTTGGGAACTGCAGCGTCTGTCCGTTTTTCAAGATTCTGTGCTGGTATGGGAGCAGGAGTTGGTCTGTCTGCTCTCTGGTGCAACGTGCGTTTCACCTAGTTCTCTAATACCCTCACAGTGCAGATTTGGGGTTTTGGAACAACCTCTTATTCTAAAGTACAGTCATTGTACAAGCAAATTGAAATCAAATTAAAGTGCATTTCCCATGGTATTTATTTGTACAGTGAAGCTTTGAAATATGTGTATGAAAATGTAATGGTATAATTACATTATTAATGGTCTAGCATTTATCCTGACACTACATGAAATAAGAGAGCATCTTTCAAGATGTGGACATGTAGTGAGTCCTGTGAATGCCAGACTGCCTTTACTTGCTCAAGTACGAAGACAAAGTACAAATCCTGTACAATACGGACGGACTTGCAAAAAAAAAAAAAAAATTCATTAGAAGTTTAAACTAAGCTAAGTCAGTATTTAGATGAAAGTAACTCAAAATCCTTGACTTGCAGGTTCAGATTTTAGATTGAATTTCCATCTAGATGAGCACACGCAAAAAATATTTTCTCAAGTAATTTAAGAAGTTCTGTCTAGCTTAATTACAGACCGTAATGTTTTGCATTAACTGCCCTTATTCTTTCTACTAATATCAGAAAATGAGAAACAGAAAAGTATTCAGAAGTTCAGTGTTTTTAATGAGCAAAGTGCATTTCTCAATTTTGTTGGAGTTAGAACAATGTAAGTAAGACTGTTATGCAGGGGAATTACATTGAAAGAGGCTGATCTTTGTCTGAGTGTGATATCAGAAGTGAAGGTGACAGCCAGTGCGGTTTGGTGTGGATATCAGATCTGGAAAGCAATTTGGAGGAACTTGACCCATGAATTTAAAAAAAAAAAAAAAATCTTTAAAACCAAATTTTTGCTCTCCCCTAAAATCAGAGGAAACTATGTGTATATACTCCACAGCATCAGTGCTATTGCAGAGGTATTAGTTTCTGTCATGCACAGGGGAAATTTTTTTCTAAGTAAATTTTATCAACACGCCCCACGGAGTCAGTTACACTTTCCTTCCTGAGCACCCTTTGTGCAAGCTGAATCGTGGTGTCACTTAATCAGTTTTCCGGAGGAGTGATTACCATTTGGTGATTAAGTTTAGGAAGAGAAAACCAAAAATATTTGTTCACACTTTAAAAGACGCCCTTTCAGTAGCAGCTAGTGTCGAACTGATCTAGAATCGACCTCTCTGCCTCACCTAATTCACTTGACCTGGATTGAGCATTAAGCACAAAGCTTAACATTAAGCAGTTCCTGACTATTTGCCTCGTCAGACTATTCTCGTGATTAACTGTTCTAGTTTGGATGCAGACTGTCTCTCCTGTTGCAAAAGCACATCCTAACACGGGGTAACCCACCGTTACACTTGCTAGTTCCAATTACATCAGCTTAGAGCAATACTGTTGATAAACTTAGGTAAAATGATTTTTTAACAAAAAAATTGCTTACCTGACACAGTATTTAAGAAACTAACTTATCACCATGCGTGCTTTTCTTTTTTTTTTTTCCTGTGTTGTATTCAGGTTACACGGTGGTGAGACAGCTGAAAGATCATTTCTTGCCTGCTCAAGTCCTCTTTTTTCTAAGTACAATATTTACTGTGCAAATCCAGCAAGGATATATTTAAGGGCAGGCTTTATTTTTTTCTAGAAAAGTAATGAAAAAAATGGGGGGGGGGGTAAATAAAGCTTATTTTGTTGTCACAAAGGCATCGTCCTCTGGGACTCCACAGCCTTCATTCTGATGCAACTTCTTTGGTTTAAAAAATACCACAGCACTTGGGAAACTCCAACCAGGCTATTTTGTTAGTATATTCTTACATCGACGTTTAAGTGAAGGTTGGAAGCCAGGCTTACACTTATCAGTTCCTAACCCACATGGCTCGAAAGTGCAACTGTTTCAGTCCCAGCAGTAATATTTTTTAGACTTTCCAGCTCAGTTTAATGTCACATCATATATCACCCTCCACCACTGCCTCTGTTAAACATACTACTCGGACAGCAAGCCTGCGTGTGCACATGCAGTGGTTTGCAAACCAGCAGGAATAATTTCCACTCCTTTTTAAGCTACTATTAAAATGCATCTGGTTTTGTGAAACAGCTGTGTGGGTTTAGAAGGAGCTGCTTGGGATAACTTTGATGAATGCTGAAATGATCATACTTTTCAGAGGATCCCCTTGCATTTCAGTATTTTCTCTTCATTATACTCCTATTTAAAAGCTAAGCTTGCAACAGAGAAACTGCAAAAAGAATAGGGTGAACTACACAGTGAGGAGCGTTCTGCTAACAAGGGCGAGTTTCTTGGATTGACGTCCTGGATATCATTTCCCCTGGCTTCCTTCCAACACAGTCACACATGCATGAGTCTGATATGACCCTGCTGCCTTTCTGATCCTGGCGGGGCTTTGCCGGGCTGCGTGGCAGCCCCACACCTCACCAGGCAGCGGACACTGACCCTCCACTTGAGTGCAAGTGCCAGAACCACGCAACTGGGTTAGTAAATCCAGTCTTCTCCAGCTAAGGCTTCTCATCTTCTATGGATGTCCGTAGCTGCTATTTCTGCAATGCGGTGGGGAAGGAGCCCCAATGCTCTTCCCCCCTCTCCCGTTTGCCCAGATTTGTTCACCACTGGCCAGCACTAGGAGCAGGGTCTGTTCGTCCATCACACCTGCAAGCACTGGTACACTGAGTGATGCCGGAGCTTTTCAGCCCAGCCTCCCCTCATAGGTATTTTTCTAGGATGCCGAGACCAATATAAGTCTCATCCATCTTCCTCAGCAGGGCTTATTTTTCAGAGAGGACAGGATTGTTGATGTCAAGAGAAGTTATTTCACCCAGGACTTGTGCTCTGATCCTTTGGGTATACACCATATTTAGCCTGTTGCTGAGAGGGGGTTGTTTCGGTATTTTGTGTTTGGCACGTTGATGGGAATTCCTAGAGGATCCTAGCTTTCCCTTTTTGGGATGTCTCCATCCACAGGTCTCACTGCACAAGGCTGTTGGCTACTCACGGTGCAAGGAGGGGGGACAGCTGGGGACTGAAGGTTTCGGGGGTGTGAGGGAGGTTTGACAAGGACCAGATCCCTCCCTAGTCCCGGCAGGTCTGGCTCCAAGCGTCCTGTCCTCCTCTCCCCCCCGGCACACAGTGCCTGCTGCCTCCTCTTTCCACTGCATCCCAGCGACTGTTCCCCCTCAGCTATTTATCACTTCTCTTCTTCCTTTTATGGACAGAGGGAGGTATTTCTTATATATGAAAAAGTATTTACAGTGCTTTCTCAGGAACTGAGCTGAGCACCAGCTGGCAAGAGAAACTTTGGCAAATCTGCTGGGGAGCTGGGAAACATCCCTCTTATTCCCCAGGGGCAAAGGAGGCCGAAACCAGCCCCAAGCTCCGAATGTCACACAAACACACGGAGACCCAGAGCCACCTCCCTGCTGTGTTAGGAATAACCCCCCCTCTGCCAAGCAGCTCCTCAACTCAGGAACTCATCTTAGCTCCAAGAAAAGGCACTCGCGGTGGGTGGGAAACCTCCTGTGCCCTGCGGGACCAGGATCTGCCCTTGGCGCACGGCAGGGGGCCACAAGGGGCGAGGATGCTGCCGAGGCAGGAAGGAGTTAAAAGGTCCATTTGCTTGGCCAAAGAGTTGCACCCCCAGAAACAAGCAAAAGCTCTGAACTTGAGGGTTGGGGGGCACCCCTTGATGCCTTCCTGAAAGCCAGGGATGCCAGCCCCAGCTTGCTTGCTAAAGGGCAGCTGGGGGCAGGGGTAGCAGCCTGGGGTTAGGCCCTGCTGGGAATGAGCTCCTTGGCTGAGGCTGGGTGTTTTAACCCAGGTACTGGGAGGATTTTCCAGCAGGACGTGGTTTACAGGGCCCCTCCCCACTGGCAAGATTCTCCTCCTCTATATAGGGAGGCTGCAAAGGAGGCGAGGACTTGGACTGTCCCGGCTGGTGGCCGTACAGGTTCCTGACTCTCCAGTTCCCTCCCTGCTGCCCTAATCGGAAGCCTGTGAGTAGCGGGGGGGCCAGCACACCCTGCTGGGGACGGGGCTGGGTGGGGGCTCACTGCGCGTTGTTTTGGAGCAGAGCGTCGAGCTGAGTATCGTGCTACTTTGCAAAGACTTTCAGTGAATGAACCTGCAGAGAGCACACAAATTAGAAATAGGAGCACACCTACCAGACATGCCCAAATGGTTTATCCTGATCTGTGTATTACTAATGGGGTTCTGTTTACAATGTGCTAGAGGCAATGCACGTTTGAGAGTGCACCTAGCGTGGTCCTTAGCCACTTCTAACACTGCTATTGCTGAATCGAGCCTTGAAGACACTGGCTGGGGAGCAGCAGTCGTGCTCTGAGCCCGCGGCAAGGCAGCCCACAAGGTGCCGCGTGCGCAGCCGGGCAGCAGCAGGTACGTGCTGCAATGAAGCATCGTACGGGCATTTGGTATTGAAGAAACCTGCTAGCCTGAGCAGCTGATCTTCTTTAAGCATTTCTACTTTTGCAGTGCACTTCCTAAGCTGCTTAATGAAAGTATTAGCAAATAATATAACTAGCTTGTCAGTTACTTGTTCTTTAAACAGGAAAAATGCTTAAAAACTAGAAGAAATGGAAGCATTTTTACAAAAATACCTTATTATTACATACGTGCATTTTAAATATGCTGGGAATAAATTTTAAGCGAAACTGATCTGATAATTCACAGAACTAGACTAATTGAAGTGATTTCAAATGTAACATGCCTTTTTTTAAAGGGAAAATAAAGAAACGAACTTCCAACTTTAACAAAATACTCTGAGTAAAGTAAGAAGACAGTAGATGGCAGCATAGAAAGCAGCTTCAGCATCATCCCAGAAGTTCACTGGCTTCTTTCACATATATATATGTGTGTATGCACACATATATACATGGAGATACGTACATGAGAGGTGTACATATGTGTTTATAACAAAGAAGCCATTTGAGATATTTTAAATATAAGGGAAATCAGAAGTTTTGTCATTATTATCTACTATATACTTCTCAACGAACTCTTTTTTAAAATACGCTTGTTTAAAAGCAAGCCCACCTTCTCTTTCTCTCAAAGTTTTGCCCTGGCAAGTAGCTTGCGAGAAGATGCTGTGTCTGGTCCGGCTTTCCAAACCCCCAGAGCTTTCAGTTCCCGTAAACCACTAACACAGGCTAAAAGGATGAAACCCCGGAGGGAAAAGCACTTGACTAAGCAGTCACTTCAGTTATTGCATGATACTCCTCTGGCTGTATTCACTTAGACGTAAACAATGATTTTTATTATCTCATTTGCAATTGACATGCTAGTCCCTAAAAGGTATTTGTTTTGAATTTGTTATCATTACATTTTTGTGGAACAGCTAGGATTGAGGAGAACATCACCATATATGGTAGCACGCATAGATGGACGCAGAGGATCCAGACTCTTTGTAGCTCACTGAGACTTAATAGTTGCAAATCTGTTGGCTTCTCTTTTGAGTATGTTAATTTTAGAAGAAGCAAAAAGCAAGAGGTAGCTTTCCAACTTGTGCATAGTCCAGTTAAAATATAGATTATTTATGAATTCTAATGAACATGCAGAATCCGATTAACTTCATAGAATGATATTTGAGGGTACTTGAAATAGCTGGTGTTTCCCAGATGAAGGAATCTATCCCCACAAAATGCAATTCAAGTCTTTTTTCCTTCCTTCCTTTTTTTTTTTTTTTATCAGTTTATAACACAGATAATATCCTGGGCCAATTTCTCTGGAGTAGTAAAGGACCTACCAAGTGTCTCATAGTTATGTATTAACTTGCATTAACAGAGGTGAGAACACCTGATAGGAGGCCAAGTCACTCACAGACAACTTGATTAAAGTACATGGAGAACGCATTAAAAACCAGCCTTGTGAAATTACTGAAAATGTTCTCTCTTAAAATACAGATTTTCCCTCTTCTCTGGTTGAACACATTTAATAAACTACTACTAATGATAACTTCATGTTCAGGTCAAGTTGTCTGTGATGAGAGTAAGCATTTGAGGGGCGGTCCCTGTGACCAGCAAGGATAGGCAAAAGGCCAGGAGGGATTGCTGGCAGTGCTCATGACAAAGCTAACCGTGTTGGGGAGCCAGATCCCAAACAAAGGTCAAAAGATGAAGATTCACACCTAGATTTTTTTTTTCCCGTTTCCCCCCAGCAACACTCACGTGGGTGATTTGGTTAAGTACTGGAAAATTAAAAGATGAGTAACCTGAAAAGACCTTAGTAAGGAGTGACTGTACTCCAAGAAATGCATTTTGAGTCAAGTAGCAGGTTCCTGCTAAATCCTTCCATCAGAAACCACTTAAGAGAGCAGGACTTGGTTTCTGAAAGTAATTCACGTTTGGTTATATGTTCCTCTGTTCTAATAATTCTTCCCTGCACAGATGCGATAAGCTTTTATACTGACATTCACATCCTGCAGAGGAAGGGAGAAGTGTCCTTTATATTCTCATTAGGACAAAAGAATTCCCTTTAAGCTCTGACCCAGGAAGCAATTCTGCTTGGCCAATAACCTTCTAATTAAAGTGCACTTCCTGGACATATTTATACTTCATCCTTAGAATAATATTCTCACGATAAACTGATTGTAAAGACAGCATTCAACTTCTGTTACTAACATTATAAGGGAAAGGACAGTGAAAATCAGCAGGATATATCTGCAGCAGGGCAGCAGAACGAGGAACAGAAAACAAGCTATGGAAGTGTGTGTGCCCCTATGTACGTGCATGTTTGGAGTTTAGACAAGTACAGCAGATGCATCCAGCCCCTGGTGTAATTTGGCATATTTCTGAGGCAAGAAACTTCATGTCAGTAGTATTTTTGTCTTTGCTTTTCCTCCTCCCTTCTTCAGGATAGCTCACCTCTAAGCACAGAACAGGCTGTGCTCTTGCCCAGATGATTTGGGCTATCACCTTCCTGAAAGAATGGGTGGGAACCTCTTACCACAAGTTTGCACTGATAAAGTATTAGTCTCCATTCCTCTTTGCCAACCCTATGGATGAAACCCTGGGGTTGGCTGAGGGCTCAGTTTTGCCTTCTCGGGGAATGTTCTCAATGGGCAGTTGGCAATCTTTCCCCTTGGCCCATTTCCCCAACACCAGTCATGTACTGGACGAGTGCAATACAGTCTAGATCAGAGATGGACCAGCAGGTTTACAGCCAATTTGGAATCAGAAAGCTTCAGCAGCTCGTTAGTTAAATGCACAGCACCTCACTAGGACAAATCCAGTTGAGTCTGTGGGGCTCATCTTTTACCCCTTCTGTTTAGAAACCTTTCTTTAGTTACTATGTTTATTAATCCACATTTTGTAACTGCATTTCCTTTGTTGCTACAGCTGTACTCAGCTACTACTCAAACTTCACCCTCAGATTCCAGACAATCATTCACAAAAACTTTTTAGACAAATCTGTGTTTTCTCCTCATTGTTTCAGAGGAGTTACTCCTGGTTCAAACTACATATTTCCTGTTTCTTGTAGAGGGTCTGCTCTTACCATGTTTAACCTGGTATCCACAGGACCATATTGTACTATGAACAGTCAAATATAGTGCTTAAATCTAGGAATAAAGACTCATATTTCCAAGCTTTGTGGCTCGTTCCACATCTTAGGTCTTACAACCTCACCTCATTTTCAAAAAGACCAAATTTAACCACAACAAGGTGCAAAAATTTTTACTCACGGGAAGAAGTAGGAGAACATAATAGAATACAGACAGACCAGCTCTCAGTATCACGCTGTAACCTGTGGAGGATGTTTGTAAAGCTTTGTGTTTGACATAGCACATAACAAGAAAAGGAACTTTCCCTTGGTCCCTGGGCAAAGAAAACAGCAAAGAACTGTTGGGTTGTCCCACTGGTGACGTGCTTTGTAGCAGGCCAAGAGTTTCATCTTCGGTTGAGTTTTTGAGGTAAATGGTCAGGACAATTTCTACCACCATCACTTTTGGGCAGCCTCAAAGGTGCAAGATTAGACTCTCGAAACTCAGCTCTGCAGTTCAGTCTAATTTTTGGTGACAGCAATACCAAATTCCAATCAATTTGGACATGCTGCCACTTGGCACTTAGCCCAGGGCAGCACCATCCAACCTTTCAAGATGACTACATAGCGCTCTCTCTTCCAGGCCTATGGCAAACCAAAATCCTCCCACCCGCCCCTCCGCGGCAGTTCCTTCCATGCTGCTGGGGCAACGGGGTGGAGAACGTGCCTTGCCCACGGCTACCACAGCAGGAGGAGAGAGGCCATAGCAGGCTCCTGCTGCTCCCCAAACCCCGCTCCTGGAGCTGCAGCCCTGTCCAGCCGGCTTCATCCTGCAGCTGCCAGCTGGAAAGCTCTGCTGAAGAAAATACCATCTCCATTATTGGAACTGTGCGGCTCTACCAGCCCTCTTGGCAATGAGGGAACATTTTCTGCCTTAATCCACACAGAGGTCAAATAGTTTCCTCTTGGAGCTCTCTTCCAAGAATCCTCCGGGAGCCAGCGAAGGGCCACATCTTACTGAGCTCCCTCGCAGGGGCTTGATGGCAGGGAACGCTGTGCATGGGCAAGCGGCGATGCACAGAACCAAGCTGTTAGGATCTCCCTCCCATTTATCCACCACACCACACACGTCGTGTGCCTGTGGATGACCTGGGTAAATTTTCCTGTAGGGGTTTTTCCAGGCTAGGTGGCTCTAGAACAAGCACATTTGGAGGAAAGATGGATTTTTTTTTTTTTTAAATGAGAGCATTGTCAAGGGAGTTTAAAGAGTCAGCGCATCTGATTTCCACTGAATTTCACTGGCATATCATCTAACCTCTCAGGCGCCTCTAAAATCCTAGTTTTGTTTTTAAGCTTTAGCTTAAAAGCTTCTGCATGACCCATGCTTCTCTCTCAGACCCCTCACACAGTCTGGCCTTGCAAAAAAATATTAATCTGTGGAAAGGCCTTGGGGACAAATACTTGGAAATCCCTCTCTGATACTCCCAGAGTACAGGGTGTCCGCTTGGCCACATACCACAGAGCTGGGTCTTTACAAATATCTTTCTACTTATGGGCTGATCACTGACATCTTTAGAAGTCAGTTCTCCAAAGTCCCTCAAGATTCATGTTTGTTTGAATACTGTAACTATTAAATTCACTCTCAATAAGGAAACAAAACAGCCTCTGTCTCCTGGTGGTGTTTTTCTCGCCCACACTCTTCCCCGCTCCCCGCAGCTGCCCTCTCTGCTCTGCTGCACAGCAGGTTTCCTGACTAGCACCACTCTTTTCCTGCCCTGTAGCAAACCACAAGACCTCTGTTTACCCCTTTTCTCACTGAGAGCTGTGCGTCCCACACTTAGGAACACTCCAGCATCACCAGCCCAGCTGTTGCGGCTGCATCCTGACTTCCAATGGCCGGGGCAGGGAAGAAGCTGTCTCCTCCCTCCCAACACAGTGCAAAGCAGCCAAAACCCTCCCACTGCTCTCACCTACGGAGCGGATACATCCAGCAGCTTTATCCTCATGCAACTGCACAATGCTACTTCATCCATGTGCAACTGCGTGACACAGATGCATCATCCTTCTGATTTGAGCACCACAGTTCAGGGTATCTAATAGCTGATGCAGTTCCCAAACTTATTTCTTTTCCCTCTCTCTCACGTGGTAGACAATCCTTCATGAATGATCAGCTCTCACTGTCTGAGCCATGGACAGAGAACAACTCTAAATTACTTCTCCTTCACCAGCACTACTGATAGAACTTTTTTTTTCTTCTGAGTTTGCTTTCAAACACCAAGTTTTTTCTTTTGATCTTCTCTTAATCTTTTTCTTCTCTAACTGAAATGGTATTAGAGCGATTGGAAATAGTCCTTCGCGAGAAAAGTTTGTTTCTGTTCTTTCTGGAACAGAGCCTGGGAAGTGTGCATCTACTAATTATTTCATTATACAGGTATTTCAGTACACACCCAACAGTATTTGGGTGAGGATAAATTTTGAATATATCTGAATTTAATCAACTTTGTGATGGACAAGAGATGAGGCTGGAGGAAACTTCAGATGGTAGTCTTGGTGCAATCCTGACAGTCTAATTGCATAGGCGCTAATTATGCTTTATGTTTCTCTCTAATCTTCAGTACAATATAAACAAAATGAAGGTAATAAGCTCAGGAGTCCTCATCTGTTTTAGTGCCCTGAAGCTTTAGATTTAGGTGATTTCAGACATGGTAACAAAGGAGTGGGACTCAGGTATCTAAACATAGATTCTCTAAGGTGTCTAAGCGGGCACCCAAAAATATCTGCATGGAAATGTAAGATATGACAGAGAACCTACAGTGCTTTGGATCTACTACATGGCACAGATTTGACAAATATGTTTTGCCTGGAACACCTCCACATTTACCTCCCTTTTTAAGCAGAATATTTTGCTTCCTCAACAGGTGACTACTGAGTCAAAATGGCTCAAAAACCTCTCAGTGATGATGAGAAATTCCTCTTTGTGGACAAAAACTTCATTAACAACCCACTTGCCCAGGCTGACTGGTCAGCAAAAAGACTGGTTTGGGTTCCATCAGAGAAACATGGATTTGAAGCAGCAAGTATCAAGGAAGAGAAAGGGGATGAGGTGACAGTTGAACTGACGGAAAATGGAAAGAAAGTGACACTGAGCAAGGATGACATCCAGAAGATGAACCCTCCAAAGTTCTCCAAAGTGGAGGACATGGCAGAGCTGACCTGCCTCAATGAAGCTTCAGTGCTGCACAATCTAAGGGAGAGATACTTCTCAGGTTTAATTTATGTAAGTAGAGTCAAATGCGCACACAGCATTTCCTATTGCATGCTACCACGTCCTGTGACGAATAAGGTGGATCCCACCCACTGTCAGGGATACAATCCTTGTGTGTAACACTCCCATGCACGTACACATGCCTCAGCAACAGTATCCCAAACCAAAAGTGTGTTTAGTTGACTTAATTCCCCATGATTCTTCTGCTTCTTTAATAATTGCTTCTTTATTCAACTAAATTAAAACACGTGAAGGTTTCTTCCCCAAAGCTTGCTAATTCTGAAATGATGTTGTTGGCTTGGAGAGTACCCTGTGACAGTTAAACAACACCTCTGTCCTGATGCTTTGAAAATCAGTAGGGGCTTTTGAATGACTTAAATGGAAACCCGAACAAGTTTCCGGTTCATATGCCCCAACATCAACTTACATAGAGATCATATGGAAAAAAACAAGCCATGCAGTCTTTTCTCAGGCAAAACTCCCACTGAATGGCAGCAGAAAAGTTCTGGTTTGGTGGGTGCTTGAGTAAAATCTTATGTTTGAATAAATGAATAATCTCACTGGAATTCATGGTTTCAGCATGTGAGTTTACTGGATTCTAAGTTTGCAGGTGAACAGAGGGAGCTATGCATTATTATTATTATATTAGATCACAAAGCATTAATTACTAAAATGGAATTTGTCTGGAAATGGTTTGAGCTGTTGCAAGATTTAAGAAGAATTACTAGAAGTATAGAGGGATAAAATGGGAGGGGGAGCATGTTTGTTTGTTTAAACAATGCTCTGACTAGATATTTCAGGACTTCCAGTCTCTTTACTTTGCGAGGTTTTGTGGAACTTCCACTTTCCACAGGAAGAGGAAGTTACTTTAATTGCATCACCTACTTTTTGAAAAGTTAAAGTTTGCTTTCATTGAGTTAAAAATGGAAGTGTATTTGAAATTTCTCTCTCAAGAGACTAGATTTGAAGATGGTGGTTAATTAACAGTTATAAAGAAATTACTTTGACTTGTAACACAAGTTGTTAGTATTTTCAGGAAACCCAAAACTGCTTAAAACTGTCCAGTCTTACACAGTGCTGCCCTACTAGACACTGTCATACCTTTCGGGGAAAAAAAAAAAAAAGGGCATCTGAACAGAATATTTGGCTTTGTTCTCATCTAAACTAACTGCAAAACTAACTGTAAACCACCATCTCCTCGCGTTGCCAAGCACTGCCTACATTGCCTCCCTTGGAGTCCCACACACAAGGAAAACATGACCTTAATATTCTTCCCTTTAGAGCATCACTGATGCAAGTGAGGATTACCAATTACGCTATAGAAAAAAGTCAACCTAGCTGAAAATTTTTTTAAAAAAAATCATGTGCTCTTGCACTTAAATTAAACATTATTAAATATAAAAGATTGAGTGCAGTAATTCAGAGTGACCATAGACTGGAAGAACACCCTGGCCTTTTCCTACATCAGAGTTTCTTAAGAAAGGCAAGAAATGCTGTGCCACTAACTCATGTTTCACATTGTTCAGAACAAACAGAATCTGCCTCGTCCACACACAAATTAGACCAAAAATGATGGTATAAACATTGATAAAATAGCAACTTAACTTCAGTGGATTTCAGAGCAGAATCAAGTTTCTCGTACTTGCGTTCATAGGCACCATTCATTCAGTCTTTGCTCAACAGTGCAAAATGGTTTCTTGTCTATAAAAAACTATGTGTGAAAAAATATATATACGAATGTCAGAGCCAGTGGTGGAATTCTTCTGCCCAAATTTAGGCATTTGCATACAACATAAATGTGAGTATTTGCATCAGTCTCTCTTAAATATCAATCAGTGGTGACTGTCCAAGAGACAGCACTCCTGTGTGGACGCTATCCCTCAGATACTTCAAACCATGTCCTGCCTCCAGATCCTCCAGGAAGGGACATAACAGCAGGCCCCCCTCCCTGGACAGATCGTACCCCAGGAGAATAATCCAAAGCACAGAAACTTCAAATTCCCCGCTTCAAAGCCCATGCTTAGCCAACTGGCTTCCTTGTCTTCAAAACAATGCATATATTAATCTGTTTTCCCCAAATCTTTGCAAAGCAGATACCTGGAACTATGAATGGTGAAGCCACAAAGTTTTGGTTAACTTCCCGCAGGTGAGAGAAAGTATCAGCCACAGTCCAGTTAGAAATGGGGATTCCTGAACTTTGTCAGCTCAGGCTTTTTCCCTGCTTCTTCTGCCTCCAAGTTAGCTCTTCAGTGTGCAAATAAATAGCCATACAGGGGCTTTTGGATTCTGTGCATAATGAAAGTCAGGAATATGCCTATAAATCTCAGGGAAGCAAAGCCTGAATAATTTCCTGAATTGGAAATTTACTCATATTATTTTACTTACTTGGGAATTATTAGTTGAGTGTATACAATAAATCTATTTCTACTGAAAAAAGGCATTATTATCCTTCCTATTAGGGCCTGGTGGTCATTCTGGTTTAAAAAAATAGCCATTTTCAGCTGTGCTGTCCCTGCAGCACTACAGTTCATTTTAACACAATTAGCAGAGAGTTTCATCCTAAACTCTGGCATCAGTGAAAAGCGGGCACAGTAACGATTTACTTTCCACATCAAAAGTTTTAGCTTAGGGATATTGATAGCTGGTGAAGATCTTGAACTCAATGTTCTTGTTATCTCACTTGAGAGCATGGAAACGCAGTCACAACCTGTAAAGGTAGGAGAGGCCCTCATCGACAGCCAGAGCACCCAACCTGCTCCTCGCTGCTGGGAGCTGATGGATGCTCTCGCCCTGTTTGCTGAATACCATATAAAGTGCTCAGGCTGTGCCGAGACTGTGTTGTGCCATTTCCTAATATGGTCAGGAAAGGGAAATCCCTGTGCCCGGATCCGAGCCTCCGAGATGGCATTTTACAGTCCTGTGCTGCCTTGGTTCCTGGAGGGAACCAAGGCAGTTTGAGCCATCCTTGGACACAGCCCTGAGGTTAAGGCAAGGCAGCAGCTGGGCACCACGAAGCACTCACTCGCGCAGCAGGGGAATACAAACAACTTATGTCTAAGTCGTAAAGAACACAATTTCATTATTTCTTTTTTTTTTTTTTTTTCCCCCAACTGGCGTGGTTATAAAACTAATAGCCATAGGCTGGCTTAAAGACTGCAACTATAATCTCACAAGTTTTTTTTTTTTTTGAGTTTTTGTGTTTGTTTTTAAACCCTTGCAAATGGCTTACTTTTGGTAACTGTGGGATGTGGCTCATCATCTATTATCATGCACTATTATTTCTGTTCCCAGTCCAATAGCTGGAATCTCCTGAAATAAAGGAAAAATTAAAACAATTAACAAAACCTGGATGAACAGCTATCAATTGGTAGCCAATGTTCTTGCTTGTTTACATATATATTTTTATACGAATATCTTCAGTAAACATAAAACACATTTTTCCTTGAATCTCTTACAGAAATAGTTAGACAGTGACCATTCTGATAAGACATCTATTTGGAACTTCAGTAATTTTTTTCAAGGACTCGCATCAATCATTATTGCTGTGTGGTGGTCATATAATTTTTTTTAAAAACTTTTGTAACATCAAACCACATTTCTTATCTAAGATTCACAAAATTTGACACCTGCCTGAACAGACAATGTATTCCTGTATGCAAATACACATATAAAGAAATACTATGAAGCATTAGTTATGTCATCAAAAGTAAGGGTGATTCACTATGTACTGAAAATAACTGAAGTCAAAAAACCTGTAACATCAAATCAAAGCATGGTACTTCTACAGGCAGCTAAATTCATATACTTTCTGACAGTTTGCTTATTAGATATAAGTATTTGTGCACTTGGAAACTGCATCCATACACGTACAAACAGAAATTGCTGCTTCATTTGTCATGCTAAGTACAACACAAAAGAAAGACTGTTATTTGCTAAAATCCCGTTAGTTCAATGCAGCTGATGCCTGGTTTCCCAGACTAGACACAGTACATGATATTAATTCCCATTTTTATTTGAATTTCCTTGCAGACTTATTCAGGTCTCTTCTGTGTTGTGATAAATCCGTACAAACAGCTGCCCATTTATTCAGAGAAGATTATTGACATGTACAAGGGAAAGAAGAGGCATGAAATGCCGCCCCACATCTACGCTATCGCGGACACAGCCTACAGAAGCATGCTGCAAGGTAGGCAAGTTTAATGCTGCAGTTCTTAGAAATCACTGCACCTCAATGTAGGAGAAAATAACTTATAGCTCCACATGTGCTCCCGCAAGAAGCAGTCAGAAAAGATCTGATTCAGAGGGAGACACAGGCTTTCGAGAAGTTTCGGAGGAATTCTTTGGCAGGAACGGCAGTCCACAAACACTGTGACTCAAAAAGGAAAAACAATCCTTTTACCCATCTGTGTCGAGGCATGTGGGAAGGTTTCAAAGTCGAGCAAATAGTTTTGGCAAATACGGGCATGGAAAATGCTCCCTTTCCACCAGTGGAGACTATTCCAAAGTTAGCTGCTAACGCCGCTGCCTCTGTCGGCGTTGCTCCTCTCTCTCTCTCTCCTAGCAAGCAAATTCAAATAACATTTTGGGGCTACTTTCATTACTATCTAATGCTTTGGAGTCCTGAGTTGTGATGCTGCTCTGTTTTTTTTAAACAGAGCAGCAGTGGGAAAGGAGTCAGACCCCAAACTGTACAAATGAAACCTTAGAAATTCATAGGGAATTTCTGCAGTCACTACTGACAGACTAAGGGGATTTTGTTCTAGGGAAAGATCATTTAGGGATGAAAAGGCCGCAGTGATGAACATATGAGGCTGCAATACCTACAGACTGTAGGGACATGACTAGTTGCCATCTTGCAGCGACCCTGGGTGCTCCAGGGAACCAGAAGTCTGCAGAACGCTTTGAAATTTAACTGCCCTTATTAGGGGCCTGACCCCGCAGAAGGTCTGCCCTGTGACTATGGCTCAGCAAGGTCTGCAAGCTCAGCCCCAAAGTTTAGGGCTGCCTGACTTGGAGCTTAAGGATTTAAGGGCTTAGGGCTTATGAGTTTTAGGTCTGACTGGGGAAAAAACAATAAACAGCATCTAGAAATGTCAGTTTAGCTGCTAGACAAGTACACAGTATTGATTTCTTAGCAACATTTACATACAAACACAGAACAGCAATTGTTATGGAGAAACAAATCCATTCAAAACCACTTTGCACTTTATCTGACTTCACAGTGACCCAGGTGCAGGTTGTAATCACAATGATTGCAGCACTCCTGTAGTTGAAATTGGAAGCGGATGAGTTGACTAGGACTTACAAGTAGTCAGTTCAGCTCATTGTAGATAACTCCTGTTTAAACCAAGGCTTGAGCCAGACAAAGTCCTTCCCCACAATGAAAGAAGGCCATCTTCTACGCTATAGGCTTCCGTGCCATCTAAATTGGCTGACACCTTGCAGACTTCCGCTGTAAATACCATTCAAATCTCTGTCATTTTGGAACAAGCACTACATATTTGTATGCACCCACACCAATGGTGACATATCAAAGATATTGAAACATCTCTTTTCTCCCCAAAAGAGTCCTGAGTACTCATATGTACTAACTGTAATGCTAAAAAAATAATCCAGATAACAAAAAACTTCAAACTCCTGAAGATCATTTACTTATTTAAGTTGATCAGCTAATTGCAACTTTGGTTCCTAACTTTAGAATCTTACATTTTCGGACGTACAAGTGCTTGAAATATAATTAATTCAGCTCTAAAAGCTGAGAACTAGGCATCTGCCTTACAATATCAACCTTTTCTCTTCCCTTTGCTTATCTGACATTTCTTTTCTGGAGCTACGTCAGCTTCTCTTTTTGAAGGCATCCCAAAAGGCAGAATTACAATGCAGCAAAGGAGGATTAATAAAGCACCAGTAACAGACATACTGAAAACAGACTTTCTTCCTTATTGTAACAGTAGTTATTCATGAAGACAGGCATATAAAATGTTTAGGGTTGAGGGGGCAGGTGCAAGCCTTTAGAATAAAATGATGCAGTAAATCTCATTTTTTGATGGAGCCTCAGCTAAAAAAAAAAAAAAAACCTTACTAAAAACTTACTTGGCATAAGCAGATCCCTGTAAACAACATGTATCTGTCTTCCAGATCATCTGTCGATCTCTGTGCTCTGCATACAGAGCTCTGAGCAGGCCCTGAAGTCAGAGCAGTCTTCTTTCCCCCAGATCCTTTAAGCAACAAGCCTCACTGGAGAGCTCTGCAAGAAGCTTAGCAGTATAGAACTCTGCTATTTGTCCCTAAAAATGTGATGGGGAGAAAAAAAAAAACAGCTAGGAAAGGGCTACAAGCTGTCTGCAGGAAAGAGAAAAGAACATAATACTATGTCTATATTGAAAAATAAGAATTGCTTCACCATGGCATTATGCATGATTTTTCTACTTAAGATGAAAACAGTTTCAGTTCTCTGCCTGACCCCAGCAGCATAAGGACCTCTTCCACTCTTCCTCTCTCCTGTTCTTCCTAATGTGCTCTGGTGAAGCCACCTGAGCTCAGCTGACCTTCACTGCGGTCATTAACTGCACCTGGAACAGCTGGGATTCAGCTGTGCCTCCCAGGCTGGGTGCTGGGGGGAGGAGGCAGCACGAGTGTAATGCTTTCCCTTCTTTCTCTTCACTTTTTTGGTGCTTGGAATAATGTCCCGACACCACCAACTCTTGGGGAAGCTTCATGCCTTGTGATTTATGTGCCCCCTTTGCAAAGAAAACTTCCTGAGAACAAAGAGGAGGGGAAGAACAAATAGGAAGGAAGGAGAAAGAAAGGAAGAGGGAACAGATTGTAAGCTGAACCTTTAAGAGGGGGCTCTTCCACTGCCTCCATCCTAACCACGCACAGCTGGCACGGCAGCCAGGGAGCCTTCCCACAGCAGCTTGCATCACAAGCCCAGGACACCCACGCTTTACTTGCTTATTTACTTGCACATGCCATTTTGGAGTCTCTCCATCTCTGAAGAGGGCCCCAGCTGCTTCTAAAGCTGTGCTTTTGTTTGGAAAAACAGACTCATGTTTTGTGCATAAAACTAAACCAAACCTCAAAATAACTCCAGTTATTCAGCCAAATTGTATTCATGTTGGAGTGGTGAAAGTAGGCATCAATGTAATTGCGTGTATGTGCACACAATGCATACAGACATAGAATACTTTGGCAGTCTTTGTGAGTATGTTTGCAAATGGAGTATAAACAGAAATTCATACACGTAGATGTGGATCAGGGCACCGAATGTCCTCCTTGTGAAATTTCAGTATTGCTCCTTATCTGGGAAACTTGCATAGTTTCTTCTTGCCAAAGTAAAATATATCTTAGGTTCAGGAGACTGAAGAATTACATTCTAGTACTTCGTGACCAGGGCTGCTGGGCCAAAAGCAGTCAGCTTGTTCAGATGTCCTCGGGAATCTCTGCCTCTCAGTGAATCAAGCCATAGTGTCTGCAAATTGCTCGTGCTATTGCAGGTTCATCAGCTGGGAATCACAGCCCTTCACATTCTCACCTTCTCTGTTGGCACAAACATCCAGCAAAAGGCATGAGCTGGGCACACTGTGCTCCTCCTCTGCTTTTGAGAACTACTTGGTTAATGTATTCATTAGGGATGTTTAAGTCCCATCAAAGTTGTTCTGGTAATAACACTTAGCCATGGTTAACAGAAATCAGATAATTGGACTTTATTCCAAATACGCAGAAAAGCTGACTTGTCAGAGGACATGGGAATTAATGGAGATGTTGGCTGGACATAGATAAAATTACCACATACGTCAAGCGGTTCTGAGCACCTGTGATCTTTTACAAATCACAGTCATGCTCTCCCATGCTCAGACCAGGGTGCTGGATGTCTTGTTGAATCTGCTGATTACTACGCGTCATTAATGCAGTATGATTATGGCCTAGGCATAGTCACTCTTTGATGCTCGTTTCCAGCCAAAACAAGAATAAACTTTATCCACTTTACTTTTCTTTAATCTAAAAGTCTAGGAGAATATAATTTTGTGTGCATCTGGCTCCAGGAGCTACCACACTGAACTGACTGCCTTTACAGACCAGCTAGCTGACTAGTACTGCACTTAGACTGCGATCATAAAAAGTCACGCTATGCTTCTGTACCCACCTCCCTCTCCTGTGTTACGGACGCAGTAACTTCCCAGGGGCACAGCTGCTATACGAAGGGCTCGACCCCCTCATTCCAACACTGCCAGCACCAGTCTTCATGCAGTCATCACACAAAACAACCACCCCTCGCTTTTTGCTGGGTTAATTTAAAGGGGGTTACCCCAGCCTGGTGTGCAGGGTGGCTGCACGAAGGCATGATGCAGCAGCAAGACAGGGCAGTGCAGGCCAGGGAAGAGGAGCCAGAGGTGGGTGGATGGATGGCTTCCGGCAGCGCTGCCAGCTTCCAGCGGTGGTGGAGCTGAGACACTGGTCCAGTAATTCTGCTGCCTTCTGCCATCTTCCCTGCAGGCAGCAAACAGCAAATGAGTGATAAACAACACAAATGCAAAAAGTCAGGTCACGTAGCAGTAATAATAGATATAAAGTTTTCATGTGGAATATTAGGCTTTTATTAAGTGCTGTGGCAATAAATGATATTGAGAAGATATATTGAGGCTCTCTGCAAATCCAAGAAACTTATCTATTTTTTGCAAAGCCATTTTTATGCAAGCACTTTGTAAGCAAGCTTGAGTCAAAGATGGAAAAACAAACAACCTGGCAGTTGCTGGGAGGTATGGGAGGGAAGCACAGTTCCCAAGATCCTAGAAAAGGAGGCTGCTGTGAAAAGCCAGCTGTTTACTGTGTCCTTAGCAGGACTGTACAGAAATGTCCCCTTTAGGCAGTGTAGTTATTAACAAATGTAAAGGAGCAGTAAGCGAGTGTTGGAGCGTGGCTTCAGTCTGTTTTTCCCTTTTATGGTAAAGCTGCCAACTTGCTGCTTCATTGTGATAAACCATCTGATTTTGTTTGTGATTAAGCAGAACTAGCTGGTCTATTCAGAACAGAGGGGCATATGATTCTTACAAGCAGGCTGGAGGTGTTTGGTGAAAAAGTGAAGCAGATTCCAGGAAAAAAAGTCAATTGCAGGGTTAGGAAAGCTGGTGTTTTTTTGGCTGTAAAGTAGGTCTGTATACGATTAAAATTGAGGATAAAATCCAAAAATGTCCAAAATGTCTAATATAGACGTACAGGGGGTGGATATGATAGTCTTCCGGGTAGTATAATTTTTTTTTAAAAGGCATTAACCAAAGAGATATTGGAAGATAAAAGCATTTTGTTACTTTGTAAAGCCCCTGAAATTATGTTTAAGGAGCTTTAGTTTGTGGAAGTCATTTTCTTCTGATAAATCTACCCACATAAAGTTGCAGACTCCCAAAACAGGGCACAGTCCTTTCTATACAGAATAAAATATTCTAGAACAGAAGTAGAAGCAATCAATCTGGAGAGCCCTGGAAAGTAAATGAGGCAGGTATTTGCATAACAGAATAGGGTTAGGTTTCCTCATACATTTCATCCTTACTTTTGCAATTTGTTAAAACTTCTGAAGGGAATAGAGCAACGTCGGTCATTCTCCCTCCATGAACATGCATAGGTCAGTTTGTCGGTCTGAGGTTTTGCAGCACAGCTGCAACATAGGGCTTAAAACTTCAGAACTTCATACAGCCACCAAGTGCACAGGACATTAGAAGGGGGTAAGTCCAGTGACCAAGAAAGGAGCCTTTTCTCACAGACTTCTGCAAGAATGCCATGGGGCTGCTCACCTACAGGGAACGATCAAATTGCACAGGTATGATCCTGGAAGCCATTCAAGATTACAAGAAAAAGCTGAAAACAAATAAATAGTTTTGCTTTTCCCTCCAAGGACCCCCAGTAGCCCTCAGGCAAGTCGCTATCGGAGGCACAAAGTGCTGCTTCACCAGAGGCATCTTTTCCTCCTTGGGGAGCCAGTAGACCTTGCCTCCAGCAGCAGACCAAAGACTCACCCTTCCCTCTGTTTCCCTCTTATTCCCACTTCAGCAGGAGTTGTTTCCTGTACCTGCACAAGGGGCTGGACTGTTTGAGTTTGAAGAAATTCAATAACTCATGATTGGCTTGTATGATGTTCACTGTCCCAGAGGGCACTTGGTGCAACTTCTGACCTTCCCAATCCTTCTTCTCTTACATTTCAGCAAAGCAGCCCATATACGTGCACCTGTGCAAACTCCTGTGGTGGGCCAGTTTATGAGACACCTTCAAGAGGGGTCTGTCACTTACTGGGGAGGAAAAGGGGCAGCAATCGGCAGACAAGTGAGAAAATACTTGGCTTGGAGGAAACTGACTTTTTCAAATGTCCCCTGAGCTCAGAATTTCCACTGGCAACTCTGTATCAAGGAGTCACTTTTATTTTCTTTATAGTATTTATGAGTTGGTGATGTAACACCAATATATGCCCATGGTTTCTATTTACACAACAGTGTATTCTTAGCAAAAATTCTACCATGTTCTCACTTTTTTTGACTTAAAAGAAAACCTAGCTCAGTATCCTGCAGTGAAAAACAAACATGGTTCATGGCTCCTCTCCTCCAAAATGTATATGTGGAAGAGTCCTGCTGTGTTGATTGCTGACAACTACCTCCAACAGCAATGTAATGATTCATTTTGCACCAATTTACCAACTAAAGTGGTTAAGTGGTGCCATTTGCTGTGTGAGTGATCGATAAAGCAGCAAATGTTATAGCATTTGCTTGAACATTATTGAGTAAATACAGTTGTTTAATATCAGTCCAAGCCAGAGCAGAATCCACTGCTGCTTTTCCTAGGCTGGCTGTGGTCCAGGCAGCAATTCCAACTTGTAAGCTTAATAGGTTGAATTAATCTCCATTATCTTTACACAGTACAGAAAGCTCGTTTATCTCGTGGCATTTATTACATACAGGGTCAGCAGCAGGGGCGAGCAACCAGATAGGTAGCCCTGCAAGTCATCCAACACACTGAATAAAATGAGGAACGGGTTCGTGTCTTAACCTTTGCCCAGACGCTTCACCGGTCTAATGCTTGCTCTGCATCTGGTAAATAATACCGAAAGATACAGAAACACTTGCTTCTGGCTTAATTAACTGTCTGCTTCAAGTCTCAGGTTTGTAAACACATTTCAAATATGTATTTGACCCACCTGGGAATTTATTTTCCTTATTCAGAAGATTTTTCTACAGTCTGTACAGGGCAGTCTGAGGCAGCCTCACGCAAAGAAGGGCCAGCTTAAATGGCAGGGCAGGTTGCTCAAAGCCTTGATCAAGTCTACCTGCAATATGTCCAAGGGTGGAGATACCGCACCTCTCTGGGTAACCTGTGCCAGTGTTTGACCATTCCCATGGTGAAAAAGAGTTCTCCTTCAGAAGTGATCACAGCAAACATGCTAGCCACACAACTTTCCATGGAGGCAAATTGTAAAGCTTTCCATTATCACAGACTTTTCTGGAAGTCTTCTTTCAGTAGAGCTTTGGGAAATTCTTCAGTGTTGAGGAGCACATTATGAAATTTCCATGTGTGTTCACTGTCTATCACAGCCTAAAGACCTTAGCCTGAGGTCAGCCTTTTGGTAGAAAATTCTGTGTAAAATTTCTGAAGGTAAAGAGAAACTCTGACTCCAAATGCATGAACAGAGAGGTACATGTCAAGATTATGGAGCTACGATGTAATCCTAAACTGTGCTGCAGCACTGCAGTGTATTGGACTGAGCAGCAGAGAAACTTCTTACATGCCTTACACAGTAGAAATGGAGATTTTGGCCCACCTTTTTATAAATTTTGAACAAATATGTGTTTGATGATCCCATTCCTGATAAAATATGAAGAATACTTATGTTCTTGCTGATATGCTTTTGTAAAATATGTAAAGTATCTTGTTTTGTCTCAGTCTTTGGCAGATACCTTAGAGAAATTATTTGTCCTCTTGATAAAAAAGTCATTTCTAAATATGAAATGAGAGAGTACATCATTCAGTTATTTGGACTGCTCTACTTTCAAAATCTAAAGCTTTGCATGACCAGCTTAAAACATCTAAGTTTTTGATGCCTTATCTATCCAGAAGTGGGCTGCTAGTCATACTTCATAAGCATAGTAAAAACTTGAGTGTCAGGCTTGAAATTATCAATTATAATCTTCTTACAGAGACCTTGATCTTTTTGCTGTCCTCATTACAGTTCATCTCTAATGGAATTTACAAAAAATATTTTTGAACTCTTAACCTTTTGTTCATTTTTTTGTACAAAATATTTCCATTAGAGATGCTTATTTAAATATGAGAGCAAATTAAATAAGATGTGAATCCTGTACCTTTGACTAATCATGAATTGCCAGATTTTGGAAGGTTTAGACTGCTCTATGTAAGTCCTTATAAATATAAGTGCTTCTGTCAGGACTTAGTCATTTTCCCTAATTAACAGATTTTTTCTTTATTCACAGATCGAGAAGACCAGTCTATCCTGTGCACGTAAGTAAACTCAGCTATTTTAGTATATCTCAATATTATGAGCCTTTCCTTATTCAAAATCAATACAAATTCTGATGGAACTGATATATTCTCACCTTCAATGAGCTTGAATTCCAGTCCCGGCAGAAGATTTTCCTGTTGATGAAATAAGAAGCAGGTATCAGTGCCATAGGGAGTTTTTAACGCACAAACTTCTTGCTTTACACTGACTCTGAATTCAGAGATATAGAGCTTACAGCGAGGCAGTGGGGACTGTAATTGTAAAATGGTGTGTCTAGGGAGAACAAGAGATTTTTAAGAGCTCCCTAAAGGAAACTGAGAAAACAGAGGAACATGGAGCATCCCGGATATTTACTGAGCTGCTTCTCATTTTTAGCTGTTGGTAGCTTACCATCATATCCTAAATTAGTTGTCATTATAGAAAATGTGCTCTTTTATGTTCATGTTATTTTGTGCTGTTTGCACATAGTGTAGCTAGAACAGCCAAGGCATGGCACCTCCCTGCTGGCACAGCCCACCTGGGGCCTGCGCGCGAGGCCGTGGCGCGTTGGCTAAGCGTGCCCTGCACGGGTTGAACCTTTCTGCAGTCTTGACGTGATTGCTTTAGACAATAGTGAAACGCCAGCCCTGTTCTGAAAGCCCTGATTTTTCTGAGTCCTGGACTGCTGAAGGCCTCCTCTTTGAGTTTTGGTCTGCCAGCACTCAGGCAGTGCCAGATGTAGGGGGACAGCTGTTGTACCATGGGTCAGGCAGTGATTTTATTGCAATAAGCTTTGCTGTGCACAACTTACCACTCCCCCAAATCCCCTCGGTTTATCATTCCTACCCACTTTTGCAAAACACTCAGACTATTTAATTGGATGGGGATCTTCTCTTTGACCTGCAGTTTTGACCATGTCTGCATTTCTCTGTGGCTAGTCAGTTGGTTTTATTTACTTGAATGCCACTGAGGATGCTTTTGACTTAATTTTGTAGTTGTTGTATTAGGCATCTTCCAGTTTTCCTGATCAAAGGTAGGATTGGATTCATGTAAAAATGAATTATTGTTTTCAGATGATGGCATGCACATTGTCTATAGCAGGATCATGCAGTGATGCTGTAGTCTGTCATATATTGCAAAAACACATCATAGTCCCAAACTGAACTGGTTTTGGGAGGTCATCCATAAAAATGTGGCTACTGACTGACTGAATATTTATACTACAGTTTTTAAAAAGCAGTGCTACTGATCACCAGCCATACAGGTATTTGTGAGTGCCATGGCTGACTGGAACAAATTCATCATCTAAGAAGTACAAATTATGTACTGTACACAGTACCATAAAGTCTAGCATAGCTCTGACCTTTTTTGTGACCAGATTTCATTACACGCAAGTATATCAGTCAAGAATCTGTCCAAAAATACATGAAAAACAAAAACAAATCTAAATTTGATGCAATGATGAAATAAAAATTGACCATCACTTTCTTCCCAGGATGAAACATGTCATGGTAATGAAGACTAATTTACAATATGCGTTTCCTCCTTCTATTCCTGTACTTCAGTTTATTTTTCCATTAATAACTCTTCAGATCTTCTTTTAACCTTGGAATATTAGGATTTTTAAGGAAGGAACTTTCTTTGGCAAATCTATGCCTTTTTGTTCATGAAAATGCTTTAAAGATTCTACTTCTGACAGCTACCATATATATTGAATATGAGAATACCTTTTTTTCCACCTGGAAGCTGGAAACATTAAGTGTTTCACACCACTAATACATAAAATAGAATGAAATGTCTTTCCCATTTTGAAAATAGCCACATTTGGAATAAATGCTGTATATTGGATGGGCATCGTGACCCATAGCTTGAAACATTCCTCTCACTGGTCTTTTAAATCAAGATTACTCAAGCTAAAATCAATGTACACAGCTTTAACCACTACTAGTTTATCATCCTTCTTGGCCTTACTTGGCTGCACAGAAACAAGAAAGTTCACTTGGCTTTCAGCTGGACAGCTTTCAAGCACAAACAATTCACATTATTTTATAATTGCTAAAAATTCTAAGAAATTACCTTTTTGCCTAAAATATAGAATAATAACTGAAGACCTCTTGGCAATGATCAGCTGTGATGTTTTCTTTAAAAAGCTGTAGATTCAAGCTTTCCGAGGCCTGCTACCTAAATAATAAAAAATGTAGCTGTAGGGATTTATACATAAATAGTTGTGGATGCTGACAGGAGCTCATGCTCAGTGATGTTGCAACATAGATCCTCAGAGTCTTCCACTTACTTCTGCCCATCTCCCACAATTACTTTTTGCTATTTCCCTTATGGGAATTCAGCTGGATAGCCAAAATACAGGTGAAGAAATGCAAGCAGAAATCATGCATTTTATTTTTAAATACCCTGTGCTGTGTGCTTTGTATACTTCTGCAAAAATATTCCATTGCTCACATGGAAACCAAAGGCCTGGTGGGATGCTCTGTACCTGGGGCTCCCCTAACCTGGAGCTGGGACATAGACAGGGGCACAGATCTGAGAACTGGGAGTGATTCCGTGTTTCTCAGTATAAATATACCCCTTCTAAGGACTTCACCCTCAGCTCACTGAACCCACCCTCCTGTGGTTGAATATTGTTTGCACTCTTTTTCCAGTTCCTATCCTTTCTGTGATTAATTGTGGTATGTTTAACATGCCTCATCTATCTTTAATGCTCACGGGTTCTTATGCTTCCTCAGAATTCCCTGTCTTTCCTAGATTTCCTTTTTTCCTCTATATTTTATTAACTACTACACACGTACTGCCTGTGATCTACTCTCCTCTGTGCACACATCCTTTCTCCTTTTAGCTGTCCCATGGGCAGCATCACTGAGCATCCTCTCATGCCATTCCCTGCCAGTTGCTCTCTGCCACTTTACAGTCAGCCTTAAAACCCCACACCCTAACAGGCATGTTTACAGGCTGCCTCTCTGCAACATACATTGGCTGTGCTTATTAATATATCTGTGGCTGCATTATTATAACATAACATAACATAACATATACTTCTGCACAAAGGGTATGAAATCTCATTATTCTGTATGTCTATAAATCAAGGTAGTTAATACTTCTCTACCCTTGTGTTTCAGTCCCCATGCTGCTTTGGGCAGCCTCCACCCCTCTGCCTGCCTCTTGGGATTCCCAGAAATTCCTGCCTGTGCTTACGCATCCCCCACTGTCGTCTCTCCTCTTTGATACCTGAGTTGGCCATGAAATATTCTGTACTCAGTCTTGCAAAGACCATGCTGAGGGCCTGGGTGCTGTTGACCAGCACATTAGATGTTACTGAAGGGAAAAAAAAAATGGGAATAACTATCCAGTTACTCAGGGACTTGAGCAACCTCAGTCCATCAGCAACTCAGTATTGGACTAAGTAATGGTCCATGAAGAGGCTTGTGACTTTTCAAGCTTCTTCCAACATAAGGCAACAGTTCTCAAAGGAGATTTCTGGCCTTTATATGTTTTGATTTTTAAAGATATAAGTGGATGCTGGTGGAGTTTTTAGAAGTTTTTCTTTACTAAAATTCCGCAGGTGCTTATTTGCGTAGCTAAGCATGTCAGTGCTTTAAAGATCTGCCCTTATACCTGTCTGATCTCGGAGTTACCGTATTTTAACCACTTCCCAAAAAGAGTGGATAGAATATTGTTTTCTAGAAAGCAGATGTGGCTAAAAGTACCAGGCACAAGCTCCAGTTAAACAAAAATCGGCCTTGAGTGAATGAGGAAAAAAAACTAATCAAAATTCTAAATGTTTGGGGAAATGCGAAGCCTGTGAAAAGAAATGCTTGTTAAACACTTGATTTGTACATGTAATCAAATAGTTTTTCATTACCTTTTACTTTTTTTATACATGCGCTTAGTTTGATTAGCTTCTATCAAGACATACAATAGCAGGGTACTGATTCCACTTAATTTGGTACAGCAACAGACAAAATAGTGGGCAAGGCAGCGACCATCCTGCCATTTCCCCCTTCCTCTCTCTTTTTGGACAAACTCTCCAGAGCCTCGCCTGGCCCCGTGACCTCCACTCACTTCCTCCCCTGACACATGTCAAGAAGCAGAGTCACCCAGGACATCCTCCAAATTGCAAAGTTCTGTTAGGCAAAGCCTCCTCCACGAGAGAGCTAAGTTCTTTTCTTTCCCAGCCCACTAAATCTCAAAGGCTGGAGCTGGCAGGCATTGCTGCCTGGCCCTTCTCCCACGTGGTTATCTTGTGTAGCTTTAGACCTGGGATGGAGCTTGGTGCCAAAACAGCTTGGTCTCCTTTGGGAATTTTTTTATAAGTAAACTAGTAGGATCAGTGGGTTGGCTTCTGAGAGAGGTCTCTGGGGGGATTCAGCTGGTCTAGGACAAAGATTTTCATTATTTTTGCACATCTCATACTGCAGGATGAAGCCTGCCAAGCCCTAATGTGATTTGGAGCACCTCATTGACTGCTCTGTGCACAGAGGCTTCCCGCAGTGCCAGAGTAGCCAGATTAAGGGATGTGTGAACGGTCAATTTTTGTGGTTCATTGCTTGCTGAAACAAATGCTGAGAATATATCCTGCTGTTACTTTTTAGATGTTTCCAAAAGCAGAATTAAGCTAAAAGTCTTATATCATAATATTAATATAGAAAGATTGCAAGTTTTCAACAAAAAATCCAGTTTTTAAACTAATTTTTTCCCAGTTATACCCAAGCATGCAGTAGTCCTAGCTCCACTCCAGGCTCACCCAACACTAGTGGGGCCAGCTTCCCACTCCCACCTTGTTGGAAACCTATTTGAACTGGGATAATTTTCATTTAAGGTGAAAGCAACGGAGTCATGAAGGATTTAGTAGCTTGTATAGCACAAAACCTCTATTATAGCTGAGCACTGTATAGGTGGGCTTATGTACTTTAAATCCTTTACCGAGTTCCTAAAACAAAGCCTGGCAAGAAATAAAGGAAGAATAAATTTAAACTATGCCATACAATGAGAGAGCGGGGGTTTTAACAGAGCAAGCCTGCAAGCCTAGTGAGCCTCTTTACTCTTCAAAAGCAAGGTGGTTTCTTAGGAGGAAAACATACATGGGAAGCAGATTAAGTACCGCTGTTGAACTGATCACAACTGTTCGATGGGAACTGATTTTGCTCTGTTTTCTTGCATTGCCCACCTGAGCTGGGTGCAAAGAACTGCCCTGGCAACAAACATGCTGCCTCTATGTATGGCAGGCAACAGGAATGATTTGAGATACTTCACTTAAACAAAGGATCTGTCTGCTCCCAAAAGATGATGATTAGGACAGTGGTAACAGAGTTTGCATGGTGAACTTCCCATTTGGAACATGATTTGGGGTACAAGACTGAGGAAAACAGGCACTCAGAAGATGCCTCCTGGGAGCAACCCCATTGTGTATAGTCCACGCCAAAATCACTGAAACGTGCTTGCAAGAAAAAGGCCCACCTTTAACACTTGAGTCACTGAGACCAAAGAAAGCATGCAGATTTTTAAACAGGTGGGATTCCTCATACCACCTCACAATAAAAGTTGCTTCTGCCATCCCAGAAATGATGGTACTTCAAGAAAGATACAGAGAGAAAAAAAACCAGCACGACCGATTCTGCTGCAGCTCAACAGTTCTAGGAAGAGTTTCATTCACCTATGAAGTGAACTGAGAGTCACATGCTCTCCTCCTCCTGGGTCTTTCCCCTTGTAAGCTCCTTGATGTTTAAAGGCCATTCCTCCTCATTATTTAGTTTTCAAACACATGGTATTTTATCACTGAGATGAAGTCTAGACCTTGTCATACAGTTCTGATACATCCTTCAGGGTAATATTGTTAAATGAATACTTGTTTATCAGACTTCTGTATTGTCAGGGACATTTAAAAATGATCTGATGTGTTGAAAAAATAGAAGTATTCATCAGCTCTGGACATGATCTTTCATTACTTAGTAACCTTAGAGATTTTTTTCTTCCTTGTAGTTGTTGAGATCCTGTCTGTTTTCCATTTTGTGTTAAAGCACTTCAATTTCATGTTGAAGAATTTTTTATTGTCCACTTCAAAAGGAAGTTAAAACCTTCAAAGAGTAGCTGCAGAAAATAGCAAAACCCTCAGCCTGTGCAGGAGCAAAGAGTTAAGGAAAGCAAGCACAGAACAAAATGTTAAGTAACTTTAGCATTACAGTATGGTAGGATAATTACAAGTAAAATGATGCCTTATATGGTGATACTCACAGGGATGCAAGGGAAAGCCAAATGATGGGCACCGTTGCCCTGGGAGAAAGGAAATGCACTTCATGTAGTGATGAACTACAAATAACCTTTAATAAAATAGAATAGTTCAAAGCCAAGGGTTTGTTTGAAGAAAGTTTTTATTTTTTTCCAAAGTATCAAAGTTGCAAGGTAGATTTATTAGAAAACTTTGTACGCATATGTCTTCAAATTGGTGTGCTTGGTTTGGAATTGTTCCCAGGACACTTAATTTTTATCAATAAAACATGGAAATGTTTTAGCACTGAAGTCCAGGCAGGGATGAATCCAACCTCTAAACTGCACAAATTAACCCAGGTCTGGTGATAAGGAACATATTCATCTCAATTATTTCTGGTTAAAACTCTAAAAGCCAGAAGAAACACTTCTTAGCATGTTGTACCTCAGGCAGGAATTGTTTCTGGTTTACTAAGGTTTACATCAATGTCATCCCGTCTTAAAAGTTCTGCCTAGCACTTACTCATATTTTTTACGTCCATTTTTCACTAGTCCCTTGGTAGGGAAAATTAACTCCTCTATTTCCTAATTAGGAAAAGAAGCAGAACTGCAATGGACCCAGCTAAATAGTTTCAGCTTCAAAAGAGTTGACAAATATCCATAAGACTTTCATACGTATTGGTCTTTTTATTTTTAAGTCCATTTTAATTTAAATCCAAAGACAAAGATGTCTCACTTATGTGTAGACTGTTGCCCTCCTCACAGCACTAGCTTGACAGAGTCAAAAGAAGTAATTTATTACATCCACAAGCACTTTAATGCCCTTTTTGACTGCTGAGACAGGCCACTCTAAAAACATTTTAGTCCATATAATCATCAGAGCCAAAGGTATCTAGAAAAAGTGAGACAATGAAACGTGACAGAGAGGGAAGAATAGGCTGGAAATGGTCTTACTTCTGAGAAAAGACTATGTAAATCTGGTCCTTGTTCCTGTACTTTGAAAACTAGCATTTTACTTTAAGAAAGAGGTTAAGAGTTGTAAACAAACTTAACCCTGGAAATCCTCTGGGAGGTGGAAAGTTAACACCGCCTTCCTGCTTCCCAAGAGACACTGCACAGAGCACAGCCAGGATGACAGTTCTGCTGTTTGGAAATGTCCCTACATGAGAAGTCCCCTGCTACCTGGTTAGCAGGGACACCTCCGGCAGTGCCAGCTCCGGTCCCATAGAATAAAGAAAAGTTTGAACACAGAGTTCAGATAAGGCAGTATCATTCCCGTATTCTCCAGCACTGATATAACCTATGAGTCTGCTTTAATGCCAGTTTCAGATGAGAAAACAATTGTATTACTGTTGATGGTTTTTCTTACTCTTGTACCACATTATAGTTAATGTTGCATTTTTTGGGTCTTAAAATATGAGCAGACTCCTTGCCAGCCCCAGTTCTCATAAATGTTCAGACGCTGCCAAAGCAAGATGAACTGCCGTTCAAAAATGCTTTAGAATTGCCTTAAATGGCCCAATGTCCAGTCAAAATACTAATGGGACAGAGATACAGCTCTGATATTGCGTTCTTTGCATGCTGAAGTCAGGTGGATTTGGAGAGACTGTGTTCTGGGATAGATACTGAGCCAGGCAGTTTCCAGTCTTGCTTTTACACAACAAACACATTAAATGGCAGGAGGAGTCCATCAGTTACCTACCTTCTTTTGTGTTATTTTCTTTCCCCTCAGAGGTGAATCTGGTGCTGGCAAGACAGAAAATACCAAAAAGGTCATTCAGTACCTGGCCGTTGTTGCTTCATCACATAAGGGCAAAAAGGACACCAGCATCACTGTAAGTGAGCTCTTCTGTATTCAACTCTCCTTCGAGCGTGTTAGGACTGTATTGAGCTGATTGCTAACAGCAAGTCAACGTCTGTGGCTTGCCAAATAGTCGACATATTAAGAGTACACAATTATGTCACAGCTTTATGTTTATGGAAAAAAACCCTTTTGTTTGACACCCCCTTAGGCATCAAATCAGAATGTACTTTCCTAGAAGAGAAATATTCATAGCTTTCTATATGCATAGCACCTATTTATATCCTAACATGAAGGCCTTGAAGTCTGCAAGGGCTTGGGTCCTTATTTTACCTTCGGCCCCTGGCAAACGAGAAGTTTGGAAAAACTTTTAACTAAAACATTGGCCATCTGCGTTACAAAAATGTATACCAACTCTTAAACTTCCAAAGTATTGATTGGCTTTGTTAGCAGGCAAATTTTCTTACAAACTAGCAAAGAGTTTCAATATAACACCTATCGTTTCTTTTTACGCCCCTGACACAGAACAATTTTGAAAGGCACATTTTTTATAAAGTACTTTGTTGTTTCAAAATTTGTAATAATCTTGCCTTAGTGATTAAAGTTCATCGTTTTGCTCTGAACCATAATATGAGCTTATGCCTACCCAGCTCCCTGAGATCGTTGGTGTGGCTGAGGCTCTCACCTGTCTTTGCTGTTTTCCTTGATGCAACTCCAGGTCCTAAGTCATTTACAGTCTTTTTTATGTTACTCAAAAACTTCTGGGAAAAAAAAAAAGAAAGAAAGAAAAAGAAAAGAAAAAAGCAGCAATTCACTTTTATGACAAAATGGGCTTAATTCAGGAAGACATTTCAGTGCATCCCAAATGCAAGACTGGGTCCAAAATAAGGAATTGGTAGGGTAGTGTGAAACAAATAAAAATCTCATGACTGCACCCGTGCTGGGTTTGGCCTATCCTGTATGCCTGCAGATAGAGCTCTCCAGAGCACAGCCTGGCCTCTTCCACCATGAATAATTGTTGTTTATGTACAGCAAATTCTGCCTTGGGGCAGGGGATGGAGTAAATGTCCCTTGAGGCACTATTTTCTAGAAATCTGTGATTCAAGTTGGTGGAAACAGTCCAAGACTAAAGGCATAGTTTTCCTTGGTTGAATGTTTATGCAAAAAACTTATTTCATCCTGCTGAGTCCTGCTAAGCGGCTGGGGGAAATGAACTTGTGGTTTCAGGGCCATTGCTAGTGGGTATGTAACCGTAGTTGCTGCTGACTCCTCTGGAGCATTACACAAGTCTCAGGATCAAACTAGCTCTGAGAGAGACCTGAAGGCAAATACCCACCAGATGAGGGCTTAGAGAAAGTCTAAATTGTTCTATAACATGTTGACAAAGAGTAATTCAGTGGCTGGGACTACTGACACTGCAATTTCAGTCATTAAAAAAATAATGAACAGCAAAATACCTCCATTGCACCAGAAAAGAACTGGGGATTTGCCATAAAAATATCTGTCCTTATCTGGTCCTGCGAGACTGACCTGGGACTGGTTCCAAATCTGATCCCTTTGCTTCAGGTTGTTGGTTTTTTTCTTCAGCTAAAATACTCTATATATGCTACTTGTATTTGTACTCTTGGTATGTCTGCAATAGATCTTTTTTGTTTTGTTTTCTGGTTTATTTGCATGGAAACTGTGTATTGGTTATTTTAATACAGGAAATACAATAAAAATGTGTAATGGAAATGATACTGACACTTGTTTTATACCACATTATTCAATACAGCAAGGTCCATCTTTTTCTTACGTGAGTAACTTAGACTGTTTGATGTGTGTTTAAGGCACTGAGTGTAGATCTGCATGCTATTGTTGCACCTCAAAAATTTAAGAGAGATTTTGTTGAAATATGTTGTATGATATGATGAAAAGCAACAATAGCACCAAATGCTCTCACAAATCAACCCTAACTGTGTCAAGCTCCATGGTAAAGAATGAGGTCTGACACAGGCAGGGTCATCTCTCAAATATCACTCTCTTCTATACGTGTGTGTTCAAATTGCCATAGTTTGAATGAAATTTCCCACGATCCTGAAAGACCCACTCAGCCTGAAATTGAGCAATGTGATTTCTGAATGAAAATACCTAAATGCTTTCCATGCTTCAGGTTGAACTTTCTAGGACTGTTGTGAAATAATTCCTAAACCTCACAGTGTTTGATTGATTTGTTTGGCTGCATGCTTTCCATTTGATATTGCTTTCAATTTTACATTTCCATGTAACTGTTGAGAGTTGTTCACATCCGCAAAAGTTAGCATGCTCCTAGCTTGCTGCTATGATGTGTAACAGAGCAATTCCCACTGCAGCGTGTGTCTGCAGGTACGTTATGGCAATTTCTTACAGGCCCTCGTGGGCTCTCCTGTACTGTGGTGTGCCATCCAGCATACCAGCGGGTTGGGAATACAGGCAGGTTTGCTGGCATATTCTTTTTGTTTGTATGCCAGGCAAATAGGATTTTTTTTTTTTTGTATTATCCCTTTTCCCCCCATTCTGACTACTGTTTCTCAAACTTTGGCTACAACAAAATGTTGCCCCTTAGTTAATTTATTGCTTCTTTTGACAAGCTCTCTGCAAAAAACTAAATTCATTGCTGGCCCAGGCAGCTCTGTGGAGTTCAGCAGACTTGCATCATGCCTTAGCTGTCATAAGATCTATGCTCTCCAGAAGGTGCTTGTTCTCCCGTCTTGCGACCATGGATAAGTTTAGCCATTTGTTAACAATCTGTTGGTTTTTTTATGATATTTTTGAGGTAGCTCTCATTATTCCCACATAAGGTACAAGACATTCAGAAATGGCATTTAGAAGGCTACCAGTTTTGCACAACAATTAGGAAGAACCGTCATTTTCCAAGTTTTTGCCTCTAGATTCAACCTAAATCTTGACTGATTTAATTTTCTCATTAGAATGATTTAAATGATATCATATTATCTATCAAGGACTTCTTCCTGCTGTTATTTAGCTTGACTTCTTTAAAATGAGGCATGTTACTGCAGATTAGTACTCAAATAGGATGACGAAGAAAAAGCGAAAGTGAGTAACTTCATAGCACAGAGCTGAATGAAAAGTTAAAAAAAACTGTCTTCATAAGCAAAGGATTTTTTCAACTTCGTTAGTTTGTTTAGAAATAGAAGTATTAAATGCATGCTCATTCATTGCATGATTTGTTTCATTAGCAATTACCAAGCACAATTAACAACATAATACAAGGTTTGTGTGTTTGCATGAGAATTCATTATCCTAGTTTGAAATAAATCAATGCATTTCCATATTTAACCTAAATAGCCTTGCATGGATCGTTATTAATAGACTTGGTGAAATCTGCTTTGTAGCTTTGTGCTGCATTACATTAAAATGATTCTCGGCAAGTTATTCTAATTACATTGTCATTTGCTAGCAAAGGATCTCAATAAACTAACTTGAAAAAGATATGCTAGAGGTTCCTTTAAGAATATCCCTTTTAAAAATGACCTTAAACTGAAAAAATATATATATTTGACATCGAATGACCCTTTTTTTAAGAAAGGCCAGTCATGATGCTGAACAGATTAATAGACTTTGATCTGTCAGAGGCAACAGGGCTGGAAGAGGGTCATGTATACAGGACAGCAGTCGACTGCACAAATATATAAACACAGATTAACAGAGAATGAAAACAAATCCATATGAAGTGCAGTATTCAGCAAAAAATTTAGAGGCTTAAATGATCTTTCTCCACATTTTTCTCCAGTGTACATGTGCTGTTTTCAATTAAGTAATTATGAAGTTTAGGGTTAACTGAGTCTGAATGAATTTTAGGGTGAGCTGGAAAAACAGCTTCTACAGGCAAACCCTATTCTTGAAGCTTTTGGAAATGCCAAAACTGTGAAGAATGACAACTCCTCCAGATTTGTAAGTAGGAAAAATCCAGTTGGGTCTATGTTGTGGGGAGGTACAGCATCTTTTAAAACAGAATGTACAAACGGGAGCCCTCTTGTCATCATTGCTTCTGTCTAAAGAGCTTCTCCAAACTAATCCCATAGAAACACTGTTTAGAATTCCTCTCTGAAATAGGAATCTGGCCTTTTACAATACTAAAAATCAAGCTCAGACTTGATAGTACAATTGTCCTCTCACCGTTTAGTGGTCTATGTGTGGCCTTGCAGTCAACTCCTGCTCCAGGACATATCCTCCTCCAGAAATTTGCAAACGAAATCTGTACTTTCTATTCCTTTACACCACTGTTGAGCATGTATCTTATTGGAAGGTGTGACTGTTATTTTACAAGAGTGGTTAATGTATTAAATGAAACACTACAAGAGAAAAAGAGAAAGCAGTCATGGATTCATGTTAGAATAATAGCAGCTGGGGCTTGTCACTATTTGATGCCACTTTTTGCTGGGAGTGCTAACAGATGCTTGTTTTCCCTGCAGGCCCTCCGCTCCCACCTCTGCTGACTCCCTGCAGAGTCTGGGGATTTGTCAGTAGAGGGAGTAAGGCAAATCTAATACTATTCCCTCATTGACCTTATGGAAATCAAAGTAGAAAATATACACTGGCATATCCCCAGCTTCCACAGCCTGTTCCACTAGGGAGGACTCCATTCCCTCTAAGAATTTGAATGAAATGTGGGGGCAAATCTCCACAGAGGCAATGTCAGAGAAGTTCACTTCATTTCAGCCTTTTCCATAGGTTGTCCTGGCAGGAGGGAATTGAGCATGTTATTCTTAAGAGGGTGATGTACATGTCCCACTAAACAGGCTAAACGCTACTGTTGTAAAATCCAACACAACCTGAAAGAGCAGCCCAACCTAGGTCTTCTTTTCCTTCACAGGGCAAATTCATCCGCATCAACTTTGATGTGACAGGCTACATTGTCGGAGCAAACATAGAGACTTGTATCCTTTTCCGTGAGCTGCACTGGAAGCTAACTAGGGTTAGCAGAAGGAAGAAAGATAAACAAGCTCCATTGCATGTCTAAGAAAGGCAAATATCACTGAAGCTGATATAAACAAAGATGGAGGGAAGTGGCTCCATTTACACTGATACCAGCTTCTCATTTTGTCTTACTCTCATGTTTACATTTTCAGGTCTGTTTTCTCAGCTATAGGAAAGTATGCTATTCCCCGTATGCAGCTTCAGAAAATGAAAGCAACGTACCTGTGTAAAGCAATGGGAAGGGGCTTCAAGAGCAGAGTCCCAGTAACACAACAGGGGGAGAAGATTGATTTGTGGTTGAGGTTGCATGTGATCTCGAAAGCTATGCAGTCATTTGTTTCGCACCAGTGTGACCCTACATGGGTTGCTCTGGTTCCCTGTCATCTAGGTTTCCAGTTGTATAAAAAGATTTGAAACTTTCCTGTTTCTCAGCAGTGCTGTTACAGACACTGAAAAAATACTGAATGCTTGGCATTATCACTACAGTTTACCCAGGAGTTCAGGGAATGTTTCCCAGTTCTCAAGTCCAGATTTGGCGCTCCAGCAAAGGAAAGATTATATATGTTGTACTGGGATAGATGGATTCCAAGGAAAAGCATTGAGAATAACCTGCTAAAGGAAAATTATATATGAGACCTGGTAAAACAGCTTTATAGTTTATGTCTGGAGGACTGAAGGGTCATCTTAATAAAAGTAATATACCTTTCCCTTCCATCCCTCTAAGGACTTGATAGTAATAAAGGCAAAAGAGACAGAAAAAGCCAAGGAACCTTTGGATGCCCTACAGTTCCTCTCCCTTGTCAAGCTGAAGGACAGTTTGCCCTGAATTTGCCTTGATCTTTGCATATTTTGTTAAATCACCATGGTCAGAAATTACTTTTCTAGGAACTCACACAACTGAAGTGAAACAAATATTTTGCTGGTGCTGATGCCCCAGATAGCATCAAGCACTAGATATTTTCAGAGAGCTTGTCTGCTCTGGGTACTAAATACTGCCCTGCTGTTTCAAATGACACACCCAAAGCAGTGTGCTATATATCAATAACTTCGATGATTTTTTTTTCAGGAACATAGTACAAACATTTCAGAGAAATTCAACTTAGCCTGACTTTGCTTGCCAAGTACTGTTGCCTCTTCCCTTGGTTATGTTTGTGAGATATTGTGTTTTAATGAACAAATGGATATGTAGCTAGATTCCTCAGTGCTACATTGCTCATCTTTGCACAGAGGAACTGCTTGCTGCAATAAACAAGGAGAAAGAAAGTTGTAGCTATAAAGAAGGACCTTATCTCTTGGGTGTAGCATCAAACAGCCAACAGTTTTTCTTTCTGCTCTTATTTTGAGAAGTAATCTTCAGGAAAAAAAAATGTTTTTTAATTTTTCTGATCTTAACTGAAGTTTTATCTTTAGCATTATAGAATTTAAAGACTGAATCACTGACTGATATCAAAATACACTATTGCCAACTTCATTTTTAGTATTTTAGATAGCCATAAAAATGGACAATCAGGTTTACTTTTATTGCTTTTATACCTACAATACTGGCCTCAAGAACTTTTTTCTAGCAGTCCCACCTTTTGGCATTAGAATCATATTTGTGCTTCATTCTAAAAGTGATGTGAATGATGTTGTGAATACCATTTTTATACATTCAACTTTAGAAGCATTTATGACTATGGTAGTGCTTACTATCATGATTACCAATATTTACCATACAGCAAGAGGTAGGAAATTGATCTACTCCTCGTGGTGAGAATTATATCAATACTAGTGCTCTTGCCACAGAATTAGACCCAAATTCATATTAGACAAACTCATGGCAAATATTTCAACAATGCTATTGATGGTTCTGAGGCTGATGGCACAATTAAGGAAGGACTGGAATATGTTATTGATTTTTTTTTTAACGTACTTGACAAACAGATTTGCTTGAAAAATCCCGTGCTATTCGTCAGGCTAAAGATGAGCGAACGTTTCATATCTTTTACTATTTGATTGCTGGAGCTTCTGAACAAATGAGAAGTAAGTTACTTGCTAATGATTCTTACATCTCATTGAACAGTCTGAACAATGGCTTACTTAAGTACTCTATCTTAATTTTTTTAATTGAATATCATTCAGTCCTTTCGATAAATAAACAGCTCTTTAGCCACAGAAAATAATTCTCTCAAATAAGTTGTAAAAAGGCTTCAGTTGGTATATATTTGTTTGAGCCAGGTGGTTTGCAGTTTATAGGACGTTTGAATTTACAGGAGATGTAAACTCATTCGAATCCCATCTTGAATGATATCAAGATGAACAGGGAAGAGTAGTTGATTTTTGTTTTTTTGTTTGTTTGTTTGTTTTTACATAAAAGAAATCGGGGTTCCCAATAAAATTATTGGCTAGTAGTTTTACAATCAATTAAGAGAATGTCTTTCTCACAGCACGATTACATTGTGAAACCCATAGCTTCAGAAGGTGAAAAGTAAGTGGATAAAAAAAAAAAAAAGAATTTGATATACCATGTATTGGAACATCATGGTTCAAATACGACATCTTTCCCTACATTACTGGTTGCCAAAGAATATATAAAGCAATTGATAACTGAATTTTCCCTGTTATTTATGCTCCTTACCTAAGAATCTGTTGTTTGCCACAGTATGGGCTGAAAAGCCTTTTGGTTTTGCCCTCTGTGGTAGTTGCCTGGTTCCATTCTTATTGTTAGCTGGTATGAATCCCCAGGTCTAGAAAGAAGATGAAGAAGAGAGGTGTAATTCTGACTAGGTTACACATACAATTAAATGAAAGACTTATGGGGAGAATGGCTCCAATTTTTTGCATGGGGTGCAAAATTCCACTGAGGGGCAGAGACATTCCCCAGTTACTAATGAACACTCGAAACTTAAGGCAATCAAACTTGCTAAATAATTAGTTATTTTGAAAATATTTGTCCACTACAAAATCCTATGCTGCTCATACAAGCAGAATCTTCCTTTAGTGAAAACACTGATTTTTTTTCTGTTGTTTTTTGGGAGAACTCATGAATTAACAGCATTAAGCTGACATACTTAACTCACACTTTTCTTCTTTGTCTTTTAGATGATCTATTGCTGGAAGGTTTCAACAATTACACCTTTCTATCTAATGGTCATGTGCCTATTCCTGCTCAACAAGATGATGAGATGTTCCAGGAGACCTTGGAAGCCATGACAATTATGGGCTTTACTGAAGAGGAACAGACAGGTGAGAATTGTTAGCAAGACTGTATTCAAGGTATACATCTGCAAGTGACACTTTATACAGATGCAAATGCACAGCCTTAATTCTGTCCAGAATTACCACTTTGCAAAATATACATATGAAGTAAGATTCTACATTCACATAAGAAAGATTATTTAGATTCTGTATCCATGTGTCTCTGGAGAAATGTGATCTTGCATGAATCACAAAATGGAGGATTCTAAATGTACTCATGTTGTTTAACCTCTTCTCTTATTTCCCCTGTGTAAAACTATTACCAATCAACTGTTACCTAGCTACTGTTTCTAAGAAGCATGCTGTGAATCAGTGCCTCTAAATTTCCCTTTCTCCCCTTCCCAGGAAGTATTAGATGAATTAAACTACAGATGTCTTATGGAAAGGAAAACCTTCTCAAACGCAGATCTGTTTCTGCCTCACATTAAGCATTAGATTGGAACTCAGTTCCGTGTGATCAGGAGAGACACAAAATCAAGACAGCATCTATAAACAGGACCAAGATCACATAATACAAGCAGCACGGACAGAGTCAGTAACAAGTAACTAAACTAGTGGCAGTACAGTGCCAGAAGACAACATAAACCAGCAGCAGGAATCTGGGGGAGGATAGCAGGGGCTGAGAACAGACCGGCAATGAAGGCACTGAAACCACGGTTGCAGATCCATGATAAAAACATTACCAGCTACCTTGGAATCATTGCCACCTTTGTAAACCTTTAGCAATCTCTTTAACTTTTGTTTAAACAGGGTAATGCTTCAGGCAGTCTTCTGAGTATTAGGAGATACTCGTAAGGAGATCTTGCAAGGAGATCTAATTATGATCTCATTGCTTTTACGTTGTTGTTAGAAAAGATCTTAAAAAAAAAAAAAGACTTAAAAAAACCCACAAGAGTACCCGACCTTTTCCCATTACTGCAGTTGGTATTGTTAGGAGCTGAATAAGCCAATAGTGAAAACTCTTTGCAAACTGCCTCCTTCAAACATTTAAACTGGCAGCAGTTGCTGGAAACACAGTGCAAGAAACAGTGAAGAATTACCATCTATATTGGAAAATAGAGTATACATCATCAAAGAGAAGTTATTATCTCTGTGACATGCAGAACAACTAGTGATGTGCAGGGCAGCTCCATATAGTAATTTAACTGTGGATCAAATAAAATAATTTTCACGATATTTTGCTGTTCAATTGCATGAAGAATCACAAGGCTTTTTCTTACTCTCTTAAGTCTTATACATTCAGGAGACTTGCTTGTAGAAGGAAAATGACATGCACTCTTGACCCGCTTGAACTGGGTACATCTGTCAGCATGCAGAAATACTATAAGATAGTGCTTTGAAAGGTAATTTGTGCTTACGAAAGTACAGATTTTAGGCATCTCATTAACAGAACTCCATACACACCCAGAATGGACTACTCTATTCAAGCCAGCTCTAACAACGCTAAGGACAATTTAAGGCCATTTTCCCAGAACTTTTGAACGACTAGCATGAAGAAGTTGCAAAATATTCTGATTTAATTTTGAAATACATGGATCAGGCTCAAATAGCTCGTATTTTTTTTCACTGTTTCAGAGGAAAGGAAAATAAAAACAAAGAGCATGAACAAAGAACTAAACTACCTTGAATATGTGGGCCTGCCAGAGACATCAACTAACATTTACCCCTCTCACAGTTCGTGGGAGCGTGCAGGGTTTTGTGCTCACCAGCGTGCACTACCCATAGCTGTAGTTGCCATGACCCAAGTGACACCTGGTGGCAGAAACAGTGTCACCCCATCACTTGAGCCTTGGACCAGCTGCAGCAGCCGGAGCTGATCTCCATCACCTCTCACCCCTGCATCAGTGACTGAGGGTACTGAGAAAAAAAAAAATGCCTTGCTTTGCAGAACAGCAGTGCAAATCTCAGTCTTGGTAAATTCAGACGATGGCACTGACGAAGACTGGTTCATTCTCCAGCCAGGGCATGTGCATTGGCATTGACAGCAGCATTCTCCATGACATTAAAAGAAGCTGTATTGCTGTCTGAACCCCTTTCATTTCATGCTTTAAAATATAAGCCCATTAGGACACAGTATTACTCTCCTGTGTAAGTCCACCAAACGAACAGATTGAACTCTCTAGATTTATACGATCTCATCTGTAACATAGCAGCAGATTACTACCTGAAGGCAGCATCACATTTATATACATTTTAGTAATCAATCAATCACTTTTCTATACTCTGGCACTAATCCTGCAAAGACTTGTACGTATTTTAGTTGCATGAGTGAACAGCCACATGCTCCCGCATAACTGGAGCTTCAGAAGTGCCACACATTTTTGAAGCTGTTGATATTTACAGATATGTGATTTTAAAGAGAGAGATACAGATTCTCAAGTGACCAAGTGGGGAAGATGTTACAGGCCACTCTGAGTGGAAGATGAATTCCTGACACCTGGGGGTCTGCCTGGGGAACCAGCGCAGCTTAGTTTGGAGGTGCTGGTGTTCCCAGACTGGCCTGTTTAGTCCGTTGCACAGATTATCTGAGCTGCTCCTCAATCAGCTCTAAAACTCTTGCGGTTTATAGCAGTCTTTTAAAGCAAACTCAGATCTTTCCATAGAGGTATAGAGTACCACAGGCAATATGATGAACTTTCATTATTGCAGGGAATAGAGTTTTCAAAATGTGTCCATTGCATTCCTCATTGATATTATCTGCTTATCTTACAGCTATATTGAGGGTTGTTTCATCTGTCCTACAGCTGGGTAATATTGTCTTCAAGAAAGAGAGAAACACTGATCAAGCTTCTATGCCTGACAATACTGGTATGATTTGTCATTTAAAAAATTTACTTAACAGTAAGAAAGTAATAAAATAGCCGCTGAGTAAGCACTCTTTATCAGTATTTTTAATTTAATTCTTACTGCATACATGCTTCACAAGAAAAGATATACCATAGATATACCATACCTACAATCAGTTCAATTATCATTACCTTTTCTGGTAATCTTGAATCCATAAATTGATGAATAGTGAATTTCTTGCTTGTATCATGAATTATACTTTTACAGCAAGTGGCTTCTCTTGTATGTACAACAGAGGAGCTTTTAAGGAAGATCAATAACTTCACATACTTGTTGGACTGCTTGTATTCACACTTACTGACCTAATAAGAGAAAATTCAATCTGAAATATAATATCACTATTTTATTCTAGCTGCACAAAAAGTGTGTCACCTGATGGGGATTAACGTGACAGATTTCACAAGATCTATTCTAACCCCAAGGATCAAAGTAGGACGAGATGTTGTTCAGAAAGCTCAGACCAAAGAGCAGGTATCTACTTGCAGCCTGCTCAGCTCTCCTGAAGCTATTTTTCCTTTCTTCTTTTCCTTCTTGTATCTTGTTTAAAGGGAAATTTCTGTTTTCTGTCTCCCTATTTATTATCCTTACTTAAATTAGCAGTTAATTGGATTTCTTCTTTCACTTACAATTTTATCTTCTTTTTTCAGGCTGACTTTGCCGTAGAGGCTTTGGCCAAAGCAAAATTTGAACGTCTTTTCCGTTGGATTCTAACTCGTGTAAACAAAGCTCTCGATAAAACAAAAAGACAAGGTGCTTCTTTCTTGGGCATCCTTGATATTGCTGGATTTGAGATTTTTGAGGTATGTGTCGTAGACACAAGTTGGTTAAACTCCTTGTTGTCATGCTGTGGTTTGGAATGTAAGATGACAAAAATCTAAATCCAGAGCCACAAAAACAATGTGGTTCTTTCAAGCTGGCTAGCAGCCCATGGCCAAGACAATCCCCAGGACTATTCCACCTAGAAGGGCTGGGGGCTGGCAGCATTATCCTACTAGGCATCTGTGGGACTCCATGTTTAGAACCAAGGTCTGGTCTTTATGGTTTATTAAATAGGTCCCAGTACTGAGATTTACCACTTGTGAAATTACTGTAAATTTTCGAGACCTTAAATTAGAAACATATGGATATTTTGTTTGAATTACTGTAATCTTTAAAAAGAAATAGAAAGTAGAAAATTTCATCTTGTCATACGAGTTCCCTCTTGAAGCTGTCTTTCTAACATTAGGAATTCAATTTTTTGTCCTCCTCACAGATCAATTCCTTTGAGCAGCTGTGCATCAATTACACTAATGAGAAACTTCAGCAGCTTTTCAACCACACAATGTTTATATTGGAGCAAGAGGAATATCAGCGTGAGGGCATTGAATGGAATTTCATTGACTTTGGCCTTGACCTGCAACCTTGCATTGAGCTAATTGAAAGACCAGTAAGATTACATCTCTATAGATGGGATACTATGTAGGTTTCATCAGGGTCTATCTTGTATCAGTACAATATGAGAGCCATTTAAGATATTTCAGATTCTTGTTGCCTGGAAGGATTATTAACATAAAGTAAAAAGAAGCTAGTGTTCTTTCTTCGTCTCTGGCTGTGATGATACTGATTTGGTATTGCTCACATTGCAGACCAACCCGCCAGGTGTCCTGGCTCTGCTGGATGAAGAGTGCTGGTTCCCCAAAGCTACTGACACATCCTTTGTGGAAAAACTAATTCAAGAACAAGGCAATCATGTCAAATTCCAGAAGACCAAGCAACTCAAGGATAAAACCGAGTTCTGCATAATGCACTACGCTGGAAAGGTACTGGAGAGACTGACCTGTTTTAACTTAGGAAACTTTGATTCATTGATGCTCAAATGGTAAAAAAAGACACAGTCCAGTTTCTCTATTGATAAGGGATGGCTTTAATTATATAATGTATGTATTAAGAGTTTTAACTATAAAACACGTGGAATAAGATTTGCAAAACATTCATGGTTGTGCTAAGCTCGCATGAAAACAAAAGTAACCAGCACTGGGGTTTTTGAAAATGCAAGTAATTTGGATTCCTTTCTAGCAAGGAGATATTTAAAGGTAGGGCAGGTCCCCTGCCATGGGTATGTCTGCAATAAAAGCTCTTTAGATGCAAGTATATGCAGGAATAAATAGTCAACTCAGCTCTCGACTATAGAAAGCTTTTCACATATTATTTTGTGTTAGTACAGTGCCCTGTGTTCTTGGCCACTCCAGATTTCTGCATCAAAAACAGATTTTTGACCTAGCATTGTTTCCTGTAGGTTACCTACAATGCAACTGCCTGGCTAACAAAGAACATGGATCCACTAAATGACAATGTGACTTCTCTGCTAAACCAGTCTTCAGACAAATTTGTGGCAGACCTTTGGAAAGATGGTATGAATCGCAACTCTAAATCAGTAATGTTGTTTAAAGAGAGAAACTTCTACCAGAATTGTTTTGACAGCTATCCCTTAAGAGCAGGAAACAAGTGTGAAAGTGATAAGAATGGAAAAGATTGAACTAAGAAGCAAGAATACCCTTTTCTAAAGAAAAATTTATGGAAAGCATCATCAGATTATTTTAGTAAAGCTTAAAAATATTTCCTTACTTAATATTATTCATCAACATACTAAAAAACATTCATTATGCTGTTATAGTGTTGCTGAATATATCATATCAGACAGCTCATTTAATGCAGGTTATTGCTGTTTATTATTAATGACTGAGCAGTCCTTACCTTACACGCTTCTCTCCCAAAAGTCCTGCAACAGTTCCCCAAACCAGCAATGTATAATCTCAAACTCCACCAGAAGAATGTCTGTATGCATACAAAACACTTCATTTTTAAAAATGTTCTGTGGATCTGTAAGACATATACTACACTATACATATTTAATACTTGCACATAAGCGTGCATGCAAACACCAAGAAGGTGGTTTTGAACCATCAAATAACAGACCGGTTAATAGCTGGAGTTTGAGAACCACTGGGTAACAGGTGGGAGTCAAGAGATGTTTTTTCTGGTTGCAAGAACAACCTACCAATGGGGATATTTTGCAGGACTGTCCTTTGTTGAGCAAGCGAAATAAAACACATTCTGTGCATTCAGTTTTTCTACTCTGTCACTAGTTAACAAAGATACTCATTTTCAAGTTTGACAGAAGTAGGCTATTTACACAGAAGAATCTTCTAGTGCTTTTGCTTAGCATGCTTCTATTGCATCAAAAATATTTTGGTCCTCTTTTGGAAGCTGCACTTTAGCAATGGCAGTGACAGCTACAATGTGCGGTGAGGACAGTTTACATAAGCAGTCCCATACATATTTTCTTTTATATTGCAGTGGACCGTATAGTCGGGCTGGACCAGATGGCCAAGATGACTGAAAGTTCATTGCCTAGTGCTTCAAAAACCAAGAAAGGCATGTTCCGTACTGTGGGCCAACTCTATAAGGAGCAGCTGACCAAACTGATGACCACCTTACGGAATACCAATCCCAACTTCGTCCGCTGTATCATTCCAAATCATGAAAAAAGGGTAAATTTCAAATGCTCAATTTTCAGAATCCTGGCACATTATTCATGCTGAGCCGCTCACTGTGTCAGCACATTGCAGAACTGAATGATGTCTTCAAACAGATGTTTGAAGTAACATCTTTGTAAATTTCCACTGTGCTAAGGGTTCTTCCTGTTCTTTTTTCAGGCTGGCAAACTTGATGCCCATTTAGTACTGGAGCAGTTGCGCTGCAATGGTGTCTTGGAAGGTATTCGTATCTGCCGGCAGGGGTTCCCCAACAGGATTGTCTTCCAGGAGTTCCGTCAGCGGTAGGAATCCCTTGTTCAGTCCTAACTCAGGGTTTTCAAAGTAATACATGTTTATCTTTACAAAATAATCTGATGTTTTTCCACCTCCCTAACATCTGTGTCTTTTGGCAGATACGAAATTCTTGCTGCAAATGCTATTCCTAAAGGATTCATGGACGGGAAGCAGGCTTGCATACTGATGGTGAGAAAAGCATCTTTGATCCTATTGACAATCAGGTCTATACCTCTTCTATAAAAGCTGTTGGGAATTAACAGAAATAAGAATTTTAAATATTTTAAACTTCAGCACTGAAATTAATAAATATCCCTGTTTTCCTCCAGATCAAAGCATTGGAGCTTGATCCCAACTTGTACAGAATTGGGCAGAGTAAAATCTTCTTCAGAACTGGTGTTCTGGCTCACCTGGAAGAAGAGAGAGACCTGAAGATCACAGATGTCATTATTGCCTTCCAGGCTCAGTGCCGAGGCTACCTGGCAAGAAAGTAAGAACATGCGCTAAAAAAAAAGAATGTCTTTGGCAGTGGGGTATCTATGGTAGGCTTTAGTTCTCTGTATAAAAAACTGAAGATACTAAGACATTTTATTATTACCTATTAGTTGTATTGCATTAGAATTCAACTTGTGTCCAATGCTTACCTAAAATGACTCACTTCCTGCTCAGAAGAGGAGGCTTACTAGTATAACTACAGGGAAGCAATTACACTGTGAGGATACTTAAACGCTCTCTATACAGTAAACTCTCTGAGGCAATGACCCATCACTTAAACACGTGTTTGTACTAGCACGATGAGGTGCATTGTAGCCCATGACTGGAGTCATGTACTATCACAGTACCAATAGCAGCATTTCTTACACAGCTTGGGCACAAAGCACTGGAGTCATCTGGCATGATCTCAGTTAACGTACATCACAAAAGCAATGCCCTTTTTCTGCACACTACCAAGGCTTCCAAATTGATGCGTAAACAAATTTAAACATAATAGGTTTCGATAATGATAATGTGTGTTTTGAGTGTCCGTGTACTCTGGACAGATGTTCATATCCAGAATTATATCCATACTTTCAGGTTTGTGCCTATTTATTGTGCACAAACACCCAAAGAACCAAAGACTAAAACAAAAAACTGGAAATCTAAACAGAGCTATCACCTTTTCTCAAGAAAGCACAGGCACTGTTTTAAGTGACAAAAGAATTTGTACAGACTTCTCACATCAGCAGACTCTCATGTCAGTTTCTTTGCTTAATGTGTGTATCTTATAGATACCTTGTATTCTCAGACTGAACCAATTTGCTTTGCATTTTTAATCACAGAGCCTTTGCCAAGAGACAGCAACAGCTGACTGCAATGAAGGTTATCCAAAGAAATTGTGCTGCTTACCTGAAGCTGAGGAACTGGCAATGGTGGAGACTGTTCACTAAAGTGAGTGACTGCTATCTGTGAATCTCTCCTCAGCTTTCCGAAAGAAATGGACTCCACAAGATACCTACTCATGTCATGCCAGCCACACTCCCTGCTCCAGTTCATCACAGCTGATGGCAAGAGCTTCATTAGCTTTGCAAAATTTTGGATTAAGGGATATGCTGGACATTTATATAATGCCATTAACATTAGTTTTAGCTTGGGGTGAGAAACTAATTAAGCAGAGATTCATATAAAATTTTGCATGATTTTTTTAATTGCCAAAAATGAAGTAATTTCACAGAGGTGGATAATAAGAAAAGAGCATAAAATGGAATTTTATGAGCATGCAGTTATGCATCTATGAGGGACTCGGTAGCTCAGGAGTTCCCTAATTGGGANGGACAATTATACATCTTCCTGCTAGGTACTCAAGCAAATTAAGTATTTTCCTATTGAAGAGGCCTGTTCTTTCTTCCAAGAAGGGCCTTCAGTTTGGATTCAGAAAATTGTTCCTACCTGCATTGACAGCAACTTCCTCTGCAACCAGAAACAGGCACTAACACACGCCTGTGCGCACTGCCTTTCTTTGCAGCAGTTATAGCCTTTGTGCATTCTTAATGCATGAAACCAGGCTTGGAGTCTCTTCAAGAAGTGACACTATTGGAGGTAGAGGTGCTCACAAGGCTCCAAGAGTTAACACAGCGATGGTTAAGAACACCGCAGGGGCTTGCTGGTCACATCAAACTCGGTTAGACAGTATTTGCCCACTACCTGAGCAACAACAGATAGTGCTACCATCAATACCAGTCAGTCTGGCACCATTAAGTGCTGTGTTCAGTAACATAAGCACTGGCAGGAAACATTCTTAAAAAACATTTCATTTCCAGGTGAAACCACTGCTACAAGTCACCCGCCAAGAGGAAGAAATGCAGGCCAAGGATGAAGAACTGCAAAGAACTAAGGAAAGACAACAAAAAGCAGAGGCTGAATTGAAGGAGCTGGAACAGAAACACACCCAGGTGATTTACAGCTCTGAGCCCCTCTGAAATGCTAGCCACTCTCTCACCATTTCTAGAAGCTATTGCAGTAAAGGTGTCTTTTTTCCTTTGTACTCACAATTGTGTTCACAGCAATGGTCCAGAACAAAAGTTCAGTGCAGACAAACACCCAGTTACTTCGGTAGAGACCTAGTGTCAGCACAAAAAAAAGATGTGGTACAGCTGCCTACCTGCACACTAGCACTATCTAGTAAAAAAGACACCGGGGGGCCATTTCCAATCTAAATTTTAACTGTCTATTCATTTTATCTGTGTAGCTTTGCGAAGAGAAGAACCTCCTTCAGGAACAGCTTCAGGCAGAAACTGAACTGTATGCTGAAGCTGAAGAGATGAGAGTCCGTTTAGCTGCTAAGAAACAAGAGCTGGAAGAGATTCTGCATGAGATGGAGGCCAGAATTGAGGAAGAGGAGGAGCGCAGCCAACAGCTGCAAGCAGAAAAGAAAAAGATGCAACAGCAAATGCTGGTAAGGAGGAGTAAGCAACAACTAGACGCAATAACTTGTATCTCACAGAGGAAAACAGGAGATTGGACCTGAGGTTTACCAAGGAAAGCTTGCTGTGCAGCCCTCAGTAGAACGTGTTTATTCCACTGAAGTAAGAACAATCAATTTATGCTCTTTCCTCCAGAATTCCTTATACATCTTCTTCTCCTACCCCAATTTTAAATTCTTTTCTCTAAAGAATTGTTTTAACAAATCTTTTCTTCTAACCACTAAGCATTACAGATTGTCTATTTCTTAGTAAAAACAGCGAAGTCTACAACATACCCCACACAGACTTGACAAACATCAGGCATTTCCTATAATCTAAGTAGTATTTTATTTCCAGAATTTATGATTTCTTTTTCCTTTTAAAGGACCTGGAGGAACAGCTGGAAGAAGAAGAAGCCGCAAGACAGAAACTGCAGCTTGAAAAAGTAACAGCAGACGGCAAGATAAAGAAAATGGAAGATGATATTCTCATAATGGAAGATCAGAATAACAAGTTAACAAAGGTAAGGATTGTGGGTCCATTTTCTTACTTTGTGAAAGCAATGCAAGATGAGAGAAAATCTCTTCAGCTAGAAGAACAAAAGGAATACTTTAGGAAAACTATAGTTTCACAGGTGTAAATATTCACCAGACCATTAGTCCAGCCTGTATTGAACAAGTTTCTGATGATTTTCCCTGCTTATTTAAACAACTCAAAATTATGTAAAAGTACTAGTTTTGAGGTCCATTGTGGTGGCAGCATCTTCAAGCAAAATCCCCACAGCAGTCAAGCACAGTTAGTGGAACACATCTTCCTGGCCTCAAGCAGAGTAAATAATTTTCTTGGTTTTCAACCAGTTTCAACCAAACTCCATGATTAGAACTGGAAGTAAACATGTATTCCAGTACTTTTTGAAAGCAGATGCTCCTCTCAACTAGGCCCTATACTTACCAGCCATTAGAGTGAATATAAGATTCTAATAAGAACAGATTAGAGAATATGGAAACCTTAGGTACCACTTTTCAGCCCCTCTATAATCAACAAATTGGAACGTATCACTACAACCTCAGGAAATACAGCATTGAAAGACAGTATCTTGGACATTTTTTATTTGGCATAGAGATGCTTCATGATCACCAATGACAGACACTTCTGTTAACAAAATTATTTTGTTCTTCTTAAGGAAAGAAAACTCCTTGAGGAAAGAATAAGCGATCTAACAACAAATCTTGCAGAAGAGGAAGAAAAAGCCAAAAATCTTACAAAGCTGAAAAACAAACACGAATCTATGATTTCAGAACTGGAAGGTAGTACGAACAAAAGTGTTTTATGTCAGATTTTTGCCATGGCACATATAAAAAAACAAACTACAAACAGAATCTGGAGCAAACTTCTAAAAATTGTGTGGTGTTTTCCAAATTTCATATGCTGAAGCCATTTTGTGAATAAGAATCGCCAAAACCCCAGGCTGCATAAACCATAGATATCTATTTCTTATATACAGAAGAGTAGAGGACAGGAAGTTGGGAAACAATTAGTGCTTCTGGAGAAAGAGAAACTTTTTTTTTCGAGTGGCTGGAAATAAGTGATGACAGCAAGGTATTGCATGTTGCTTGAGAAACATGGTGACTTGTAGTTAAATCTATGACCTCACTGAAGGCCAGAACAGTTTGTGCCTGAGTTTAAGATCAGATTGAGGACTCCTTGCACTAACCCACTTCCCATGACCAAAATCCTTACTTTTTCAGTGCGACTGAAGAAAGAAGAGAAGAGCAGACAAGAGCTGGAGAAAATAAAGAGGAAGTTGGAAGGGGAGTCGAGTGATCTACATGAGCAAATTGCAGAGCTCCAGGCACAAATTGCTGAGCTGAAGGCACAACTAGCCAAAAAGGAAGAAGAGCTGCAGGCTGCTCTAGCCAGGTATTCACTCCTGAATCTGCACATAGGTCAAAAATCCCAGGCTGTAACATATGTCTCTTCCCTTCCCAGACACCCAGGTGCTGCGGCTCTGAATCTCATCTCTCAGTACATCCTGCCTGCACACTTTCCCTACTTCCAAATTCCCTTTCTGCTAAAAATAATTATAGTATTGTTTGCTCACTCAAACAACCTAACCTTATGTCCAGATAGCAATGAAAACTCCTCTTCCCAATGGCCTTCGCAATGCTGCCAAGTAAAGAATGAAAAGTAGCAACAGAGTTTATAGGCAAAAGGCAGAAATTACTTGAATCTGACTTTGATCAATTCCAGTCATTGTGGATTTTCTGTCTAAATTTAAGAGGGAGAACACTCAACCAAAATTTCCACTGAGTCAGTTGATTTGGCATCTCCAGTTATTGTGTCCTGACAAAGCATAGCTGTCAGACCCAATTTGCATCGGTCCCCGCTCCATCTTTGGTATTTTCTTGCACAGTTTTCAGGTAGGTTCATATAAACATACAGCAGGACTTTCAAAACTCACTGACATGACCTACTACTCACAATTACATTGTTTAAATACCACTGAGAACTCTAGAACACCAAAACACTAAATATACAGTATAAATACATGGTATGACAAGCTATCTTTGATACAGGTAGATACAACATTATGTAGGCAAACCACACTTCCTAGTGATAATGTAAAACTAAATATTCCCAGTTTGTTAAGATTAAAATTACACCGTGGAGATAAACCTTTAATCTCTATATACTAAATTTCCTGAACGTGAAATGATATTTTTAATACAGAAAATGAAATATTTTCTTTTCAGGCTTGAAGACGAAACTAGTCAGAAGAACAATGCCCTCAAGAAGATCCGTGAATTGGAATCTCACATCTCTGATCTTCAG
>VXAL01000144.1:99308-119470 GCA_013399475.1 Chauna torquata
TTTTTTTTTTTTTTTTACTGTCAAAGACAACAGGGTAGAAATGAATTACCCTTGTGTTCAATACACGCCATTAGCACCAGAAGAATAAAGCTAAGAGCAGATCTTCAATGAAGTGTTATTATCCAGCCAGTTGCTTGTTCACATCAAAATTAATCTACCTTAAAGGGTAGAATTGTAAAAAAATTAAAAAAATTAAAAATAGACTATATGTCACAAGGAGTTCCACCTTGGAAACACAGGTTTGTACCTCTGAAATAACTTAGTCCAGCCAATGTTCTTATCTACTTCCCTAGTATGGAAGATTGAACTTTGGACTTGAACAGCTGCTTCAGAAAGGACAACACTGGCTTAGTCTTTTGCAAGGACAAGACAAGCCTTTAAATATTTATGCATGATTGCTGTACCCATAAGTGCAGAGTCGGATGTATTTTAACACCAAATTAGTAATTTTGGCAAAACACTTATGAATTTATTTTGTTGCTTATGTCGTGGTCTCAAGCCTTTACAAAGGTTTGCTTAATGAGGAGCAAGTGAGAGGCCGTGTTACAAAACTCCACTGTTTTGTAGCACAATAGCAATGGAGGCCAAGAAGAGACAAACTCATCTTCTGTCTCACTTGCTCACACCTCCCAAAAAATTAACCTTGAGGACCAAAGTGTCCCTGGCTTGGGCTGTAGCTATGAAATATATGGGGATGGGAGGGAAAGGGGAAAGGAAGAGGGGGTAAGATGGGAAAAAGCATTTTCTGTAAGCTCTTCTGTAAGACACTGACTCTGCTGAGTATCAGCATGCCAGTTACAACAGTTCCAAAACAGTGATGGCTTCCTCTCCCCATTGTGGAAAAGGCTAGAGCTACTCCCAGCCTAGGATGCCATACATGTCACAGCACCTGTGGTGCTCTGAGCAACACAGCCTTCGCAGAGAGGGACAGCGGGCTCAAAACTGCCTGCTGACATCCACAGCACCACTCCCGTCCCTGGCCTTCAGTATCTGGTGAGCTTATTCAGACTGCAGGTCAAAAATTCAGTATGAGCTTTCTGCGTCTCCTTGATCTTCTAAAAGCATCAACAATGCTCCCCTGCTGATATGGGGACAAGCAACCCTGTTTCCAATCCCTTCTAAGCACAATCAGTTGCAGTCCCCACAGGGGAAAACAGTAAAATAAAAGGAAGAGTAGGGGTTTTGGGGCAGATGAGACAATTTAGAGTGGAACTTTAAGCACAAGAACAGGAATCCTTTACAGTTCAAAGCAACTGGGAGTCTCAACCTGGCCACAAATTAGCTTTAGATAGTACAGAACATAAAGCTGTGTTAGGTGCCCACAGCTCTTGGCTGTTTTGCACTTAAAAAACTCAGGCCCACAGGTACTGTTACAAAACTCTACGCTTATTTGTGAGGACTGCAAATGACCTAACATCTGATATTTTTCCTTTTCTTTCTGCAGGAGGGGAAATGAACCAGCATCTTTTGCCCCACCTCGTAGATCTGGAGGCAGAAGAGTAATTGAGAATGCAACAGATGGAGGTGAAGAAGAAATTGATGGAAGAGATGGAGATTTCAATGGAAAAGCCAGTGAATAAACACGCTTAAAAATTGCACTGCAGCAAGGGGAGGATGATATTTAGCACTGTTTAAGTCTACTCTTAGTGTCAAGGTCACACACACCCACTCCTCTGATGATGATAAAAGCACAACTGCCTTGTCTCTAATGTATAGATTGACGTTAAAAGTACTCCAGAACTTTTACCATGAAAAGTATTGTTTCATTTTAAACTCAGAGTAATTCACTAAGAATCTTCCAGAAAGAGTTCCAGTAGCTCGGACAATTTAAATCCCAGTGAACTAAAGTTTACAAAGGATTTTTAAGACTGTTGCAGGAAAAAAAACAAAAAACAGGCATTGGTCAGTTAATCTTTTCTTAAACTTTCATTTTGTCATATGTATTCAATATAAGGTTTTTTCCTGGTTACTACACCCCTGATGCACCATTTCACAAGGTGGAAGTGCCTTTTTAATCACTTACTGAAAAATAAAATATCATTTGTTCAAATTAAGTCAACTGTTACAGTTTTATATGCACCATGGATGTGCTTACACACTAATAAAAGTCTATAAAAACCACTCCAATATTCTTGTGTGCAGGAGTCACTTGGGTGCAATGCAACATGCTGGAAGGGAATGGGAGATGCAATGGAGCTTTACAACTCAAATACCTTTTAGAAAAGGTCAACTGTGATCACTAGAATGAAAAACTGATTCTAAGTAATTGCTTTTGAAGGAATAAGAGAATATGTGCACTCAGCTGAATGAAAAATGACATGAAGTGCTTGGGACGGGTTTAGCTACCACACGGAGACACAGTGCTATCTGAGAAACCCTAGGACATATCTAAGGACAGGCAGGACCTTAAAGAGACTTGTACCCTTCTGGTACAGCACTAGAAAGCAGACAGGGCCCTAAATGCCTATGTTTAGTCAACTGAACCAACACTTGAAGTCCGTACATATAGGGATAGTTCCAACTAAAGCCTCTAAAACAGGCTGGAAACAATTAGAAACAGTAGCCCACACTGAACACAGTGATGCAAGCCAACCTATTTTGTACTAAAGGATCAGTGTGCAGTTACTTTTTTTTTTTGGAGCACTCCTTTAGGACTGCAGCCCACTCCTGGGAACTACCAGGACTTACCACAAATCCATGCAGCTCTAATATTTCCAGACAGTAGCTGGCTTTGTGGTCACACTGGGACAACAGAGAACCAGGCACAGCAAAACCAGGCATAGAATTACTCTAAACTGAGCACAGAGAGCTTCCTTCATGTCTTAGATTGTACTGCAGGTGAACCTTAAGCAGTATGACCACAGGGAGAGCAAATCATTGCAAAAGCATCCATCTTGATCGCTAATGTGATCACCTTCTAAAACTAAACATTGTTACAGAAGGCACATAGACCATGAACTCGAGCACTTCAGATCAGGCACCATTTAGGCAGCAGAAGCAGATTCCATAGAATTCTCTTCTCTCATAAAAGAGTAAAGGAAGAGTTTAAATAAGAATCCACTTAGAATGATTAAGATGACAAGTTGGTGATGGGCAGTTAGTAGTTATCAGATGACAGCTTTTCAGTGCATGGTCAGCCAAGCAGTCCAGCTCCATAAATATGTCTAAGAGCTGGCTATTAAGCTGGTGAGCCTACACATGTGCAAACAAGGAGACCAAGTCAGACTTCAGACAGAATGGTCTTAAGCTCCAATGCTTGGATCAGATCTGGCAAACTGAACGTTGTGACCTTCTAAAAGGATTTCATCTGGAAAATTCACATGCATAATGGTAAAGGTTGGTCCAATGGTTAGAGCACTGCCCTAACACTTGAGAAACTTGGGTTCTAGTCCCTGTTCTACAACGTTTGTGACAAAATAAGAAGCCTGAGAGTTTATTTAGTAACACTACAGAAAGAATCCTTCTGCAAGTGTGGCCAAATATACTGGCTTTGGCTGGGATAGAGTTAATTTTCTCCACAGTAGCTTGTATGGTGCTATGTTTTGGATCTGTGATGAAAACAGTATTGATAACACATTGATGTTTTAGCTCTTGAACAGTGCTTACATTCAGTCAGGGCCTTTTCTGTTTCTCATACTGCCCTGTAAACAAGCGGACTGGGTGTAGACAAGATGCTGGAAGTAGACACAGCCAGGACAGCTGACCCCAACTGACCAAATGGATATTCCATACCATATGATATCACACTCAGCAGTAAAAACTGGGGAAAAGGAGGAAGAATGTGGCATGGGGGGTACATATTCAGAGTTATGGCATTTGTCTTCCAAAGCAACTGTTAAGTGCGCTGAAGCCCTGCTTTCCTGGAAATGGCTAAACATCTGCCTGTCAATTGGAAGCAGTGAATGAATTCCTTATTTTGCTTTGCTTGCACACAGTTTTTGCTTTACCTATTAAGCTGTCTTTATCTCCACATATGAGTTTTTTTCTTCTTCTTCTCTCCATTTTTACCTTTCAACTGTTTTTCCCCACCTTGCTGGGCAGGGGAAGCAAGCATGCAGCTGTGTGGTGCTTAGTTGCCTGCCAGGGTTAACCCACAACACCAAATTACAGTTCCTCTCCCAAAAGATGCACCATTACAGAGGTGACTTCCGCACTAAATTATTTTGACAATTCTCAATAGCATACCTACCCATGATCTGATTACATCTGTAGTCACATTAAGAATATATCTGTATAATATCTTAAAATATCAGTAGTCATTTTAACTTCAAATACATGGCTCTAGCACAGCCCTGATTTTCCAAGTCTCTACCTCATTTCAGTGCTGACTCTCAATCTGAACACAAGCCAACCTGCTCACCAAGCAGGCAAATTCTGGCAAGATCATACAGAAAATGCAACTTGTCCTGAGTGATCCCTCCAGGCTACGCAGTCCACTGAGCCAGAGTCCATGCATCAGCAAAACTAACAAAGTAGCCAACATACTTCAGCTCCCCATGGGTACGAAAAGTGTTAACTCCCTGTGTGAGAGGAGAGGACAAAAATCATGTTAAACAGTATAGCCAGAGTTAAATTTTTAGAGAGCAATACCAATACTAGGCACTGTGCAAATCCCAAAGGCACTGTTATCTATGGCAATATTTACATTCCTTACGGTAGGAAACCATGAGAACAAGAAAGAAATGTAGGAAAATCTTTGCATATGATTCAGCAAACAATCTCTTTAGGCTTCATTGATAAGAAACAGCTGAGAAACTGGTGACAAACATATCTGCATAAACCACAATGACAACTTGCAAAAAAAAATCAGTGAATAACTGGCCTTCAAAATAAGCTTTATTCTGCTCTCCAGTTAAGCCAACTTTGTAGATGGTTTGAATAATGTGAATGATCTGTAGTTATTTCTTATTCCAGAGAAACAGATGCATCAGTAGCTGTTTTCACATCCGTAAAAAAACACAAGAAAACCAAACCAATTTACGTATTTTGTCATGTAAGTGTCCTCCCAAATATAGAAATATTTAGCCATAATTATTTTTGCAAGTACAAGCTTCTGTAATGTATATTAATACTGTGAGTGAACTTACTCCATTAAAAAAGATGTAGTGTTATTCTGAAGGGGAAAAACTCCAATTTAAAAAATAATTCAGCACTCTGACATACTTGGCCAGCAGAAAGGACTTTTCAAGTTAAAAACATTACGAAATTAGTAACAGCTGAAAGCATATATTCTCATAAAAAAACAAATTCGAAAACACCCAAGGCACATGAACAAAGGGAGGTTTGCAAAGTAGTAAAACCCATCTATTAAGATGTTAGAACCAGAAACTTAATCAGGTCTCTTGCTTCCTACAACAGCCGGGCTTTATGAACCGCAATATGGCAAAAATATATCTATAGGCTAAGCCAGGGCAAAGTCCCCTACCTTGCTGTTACTTCTAGGATCTCCCAAATACTTTAAGTATTAGGCATTCCTCACCCTTAACCATTACCTGTTCTTAATGTCAAATCATTGCTTAAAAAAAAAAATCCTACCACTCCAGAAGCAAGGTTTTGTGTAGCAAGTTTCTGACCAGCAAACATCCCACAAAGAACTGAGCAGCTTCCCCACAGAAATACACCTGTGTTTAAGTAAAACCACTCCTCTAACTCTGGTGACTGCAGCACACAACACCCATGACAGAAAGCCAGCACAGAATTCAAGCCAGAACACCATGGGTAATGTACTAACACCAAAAGCCAAAGCCTGAAGATGCACAGGTAATACTGCCCGCTGTAGGTAAAGGGACAATAGCTTTGACTTGGAGTGTCACAGAAGCAACTCTCAAGGAGTTATTTACAGCAACTGATACAGGAAGCAATTTAAAGTCCTGTGCTGCTAGGCAGCATTGCTTCATCACACTACCCACACAACTGAACAGAGAAGCCAGATGGGCAAGGCCACAAGAGGCCATTGCCAATTGCAGCTTTTGTTCAGTCCTCACCTACCCTCACACTGCCACCTGATTGCTCATTGATATTCTCTCTAAAAATTAAAGTTTTAGATATATATTTTTTTCCCTTTTCCAAAGCCACCCAAGCCTTTTCATAGCAGCATCTTGACAACACTTTGTGAAGGATGGCTAATTGGTCCTGGAATACTTGAAGGCAGTGTCCCAAACTCCAGGCGTTTCACTAACCTGCAAATACAAAACAGAAGTTAGCACATTTCTTGCTCAGTTTTACTACCTTTATCAGAGTAACTGGTTGATACCAGAGCATACCACTCAGCCTGAGAAGTCAACAGATTAAAAAAATACCATTTTGAATACTAAGTGAGCCCGTTACTTAACTGAACTGAGTTTCCACTGTCAAACAGGGCTCCATTTCCCTCTGAAGAGTGAGAAGCTATCTTTTACAGGTGTTGGAATTTCAGTTCTAGTATTACAGCAGTAGATGTATAATCAGTTGTAGGAATATGCAAATGTATGGCCCTTGAGGCTGTCTTGTGGTAGCTTTCATGAGGTTTCACCCCAGGCAGTGACAGCAAGTACAATATGGAGCACTCTCTTCACGTGATGACTTCGGGCACAGGGTAACAGAACAAACCAGTAGTCCCAGAGCAAGGGTCTGGCTGAACAGTTGCATTTGGAATGAACTGTATTGTAAGCACATAGTTTACAGAGAGTCTAAAGAACATGCAGTACAAGATTGGCAGGGCTTAAGCAGGCACTGATCAATAACTTTCAATATCCTTGCTGCTTTTTTTGTTGTTGTTGATTTTTTTTTAAAAAGAATGAAGAGAAAGAGACCAGTTCAAGTGTCTGGAAAAATCTGCAAGTTGACTCAGATAACTGCTTTTGTCAGTTGCTCCCTGGAAACACGTTAGCAACCATAAAGCATTCTGATTGAGGTGATTCATTATTTGCTTTTTTTGTCCCCCAGTTCTCCCATAAAAGAGAATCTTAACTGCAATAGGGAAAGCCCCCATGTGCCATAATGTGCCTGAGTCATCATTGCACAAGAACACGAAGCATAAACCAAATTGAGCCAATAAGCAGGAGCTCCCTCTGTTGTACCTTCTCATATTTAAATACTGGATTTATAATAAATGTATTATATTTGCTTTGAATTTGTTTTTCAAACTCGATCACAGCTAGTCTTCAGATTTCAACAGCTAGCGATCACAAATTTTAAACTGATCTGAAACATTCAAATCAATCTTGAACAACTAGATTTCCTATCTTTTGAACACAAATCTGGCTCTACCAAAACAGAGATATAACAAGAAATAGAACGGTACCAGTCACAGAGTTATCACTAAGACAACAACAGAGAACAGCACTAACCCTGTATCACACAAAGGCTGATGAGGATTCAGGCGTGTTTCAAGGACATCTCTGTTCATGTACATGGACACTGTGGTTCTGTTTGGAGACTGGTCATACACAAAGTTTCGGCAAGAGGCAAGTTTAGACTCCAAAGCCTGATATAAACACAGGTGATAAAAATGTCAGATATCTTTCACAAGATTGAGAGTGTGGGAATTTTTCAGTTTGTTTTAAAACGAATTGTCTAGTAGAGGAACTTGCTGATTCTTGACCCCGATGCAATGAGTTCTGAATTTTTTAGGAGGTAAAGCTAGTCATATCAAACATCCCATTAAAGCTGAATCTGTTTTGGTAGGGGAGGTTAAGGAGTTGATGCTGTTCACTAGCAGGAACACGATCTTCAACTTCCTCATGGAGATTCTGACATCTGTCTTACAGGCATAATTTTTTAGATTACTAAATACTCACTTGAGCTATCTGCTTCTGTAGATTCATATTAGGCTGTACGTACTAGGTGGTACATTGGAGCAAGATATACCCTATTCTCTACCACACACTCCCATCCTACATCACTCCACCTTCGCTGCTGGGTTATTTTTCAGCTGTATCATTTCTGCAGGTCAGCCTATCAAAAGGCATAAGAATGCTTGTGCCGACACACGAGGTGAAGACAAAAAGAAGTAATGGGATAACTTTCCCAGCATCAGCACTACCTTAAATGTCAGGCTACAGTTCAACATGGCATTAGGCCCTACACAAAATACTATTGGAGCCTTAAGGAAAACTTCATCAGAAGCCCTCTGGACAGCAGGCACTAGCCTTTCTTCTCTGCCTTTCATGGGATCAGATCCCTTCTTCGTTTACTCATGTCAGTCTGTTCTTTCTACACATACTCTTCCAGAGATTTGGAGAGGAAGAAAGGTCAGGACTCCATATCAGAACAAGATCTCAGAAGCAGATATGTGCCCTATCCTTGTTTGGGGTTGCTCAGAAATGTACAGAGTCCAGACCAAATTTCAAGGCCATGCTTAGCTAACCTGGCAGCTGAGATAGTCTTTCCAGTCCCTTCTGAGCAGCAATGCAGACATTCAATGCTGACTGCGGTTTCCGACAGCTCTATCCTTCCAAGAACGTTGGCTAACAAGTAATCACTCACCCCTACTTTTCGCAGCAAGTCTCCCACGATGTTAAGTGCAGATATTCTGGCAGCAGGTGTGAGAGGGGTTGCACTGTAACTGTCCTCAAACCCTGCAGGGCAGGTTAAAGAAGGATACATTACCCATTGTGTAAAAAAAGCTTTTACAGTCAGAAGACTGCCTGACATACAAAAAAAAGTGAAGATATTGATGTTTCACTTGCTGTGTATCTAACCTCCAGATCCTTCATGTCCATTAGAAATATGACACTGCCTCCCTGAGATAGCTAAAGTTACACAGTCCTAAGCTGAAGTCTCTAGATACGCTATGGCTTAGATTTCTATAGAGATCTGTTCTACCAGCCTACTCTGCATCTCTGTTGCTGCAGTAGAACCAGACAGATGTCTTTTCAGAAGAGAACCATCATCTCGTTTTACTAGAGATCTTTGAATCTTCTTTTACAGAAGTGTGAGTTCTCTCACACAAAACAGTTTTACAGGCAGTTTTAGGTTAAGAGTACCAAAACCTACAATCAATCTTTGTAAGCACTCAGAGCTGTAATATCAAGCCACCAGCATGTGACAGTACAACTCCTTGCATTTATTCATACACATGAACACAGTTACATGAATTTCTGACTTTTTAAGTAAGCAGAAGATGGGAGTTAGTGTTGGAGGTTTGGAATATTGAAATAATCAGTGCTTGTAAAAAAAAAGTAACTGATTCTATTGGCATAAAAGCAGAAATAGTTATTTAGTACAGCCGGCTAGGAGGACTTGCCAGTGTCCTGCTGTTCCAGAATAAAAAGAAAACCTCTCTCAAAGAACACCTACACTCTCAGAGAAGCCAATTCAAGTAACAGGAGTGTGGCATTAAAGATCATCCTGAAGTTTTTAAAATCCTTCCCCTAAATTAACCCAATGACTCTGGAACAGTTGCGAACAAATAGTAAAATCCCAACAGCTCATCTTGTCCCTTACATGCATTATTACTGGACAGTTCACATCAAATGGAAATGAATAGCCTATGAACAGACCCCCCAAATTGCCGTCAGTGAACACTGAGATCATGGTGACTGGATTTAGGTGGATTTCACCGAAACACTCAGCTCTACTCTTGTCTCCTTATTCCTCCTGCAGCCAGAAACTATAGTGAAAACAAGGGTATCACATAGTATTTCTGTACTTGTTCCCCGTCACGCACCTCTCCTAAATGTGGCAGGGGTTGGTATGTTGATGTTGGGTGCTCGGTGCACTGAGGGAGTTGAAGGCATAGATAAGGATGCTTGAACTGCAGTGTCTGTTCTTTCTGTTTCCAGTGTAGTTCGCATTGGTGTTTTGGGTTTCTCCTGTTTCTGCTGCACTGCAAGTTCTTGTCGTAGATCTATGACAGAAGCAACACAAACAAACAAAACCTTTGGAATTAGTATTCACCAAAATAAAAAGCAGATGAGAGAGTTTTACTTCATCTCCACCAGAGGAACAGAAGCCCTTATCCTTGTAAAGATTACTCCATGCATATACTCAAAATCTGAATGAACACTAAAGGCTTCTCTAGGATTGAGATTCAAGTTGTTTTTGTAATATTAGTTCAGTTGCTATTATCTGGCTTTAAGTTTCATACCATTTCACAAGGCTCCCCCTTTAAGACAGGGAATTAACATGCTTCCATATCTTACAGACCTGTAAGCGAAGGCACATCAAGAGGCTCTGCAACTTGAAATATATTGGCTACATCCCAGCTCCCTACTGGGAGGAGATCCAGGCACTCCTACCTATTGCATCATTTTCCGTTCCACTCTGGTTTCCACATCAAGGAAGCCTGAGCTGAGGCCAGGTGGAAACCATGCCGTTATCTAACCCAGGGATAGAGCACTCCTGTCTGACAGCCTGGCTGGAGCTTATGGAAACCACGCAAGGGCACAGAATCTGAGCAGAGCTGGAAGTAGAAAGTTTCTTTCCAGCTCCATAGCTGTACGGTCTCATCTTCTCACCCAGTCTTATTGGCATATCAAGCAGCTAGTACATGAGGCTATTCAAAAGTAATGAAGTCAGTCACAGCCCTCCCGTTTTACTGTCCCATTAGTGTTTCATTGACTCCACTTTTCACAGGCCAGGGAACAGAGGTTAACGGTTACTAAAGCTGATCTTCACAGGTCACAGGAAGTCTGACAGCACATGCTCCAGCTGGACTGGCTCTTCTAAACTCTAAGGCCCCAAAGCATCACCACAGATTAGGAGAAAGCTGAAAGAGACTCTAGCTCCTGTAAGCTGTTCTGGAACAAGATCAGCATTTCAAGGAGTGGGGTAGACAGTCTTGAAGCTTCACCATTTCAGATGGCAGATTTAGAAGATGCAAATGTAAAAGCCAAACTCTAAGATACATGGAGAGGCCTGAACAGGTATAAGTCAGGAGGGGAGAAAGGGAGAGATGAGTAACCTGCTGTCTAACCTCTAGCTTCATCTTTCAGGCGTTGCACAGATTCCAGAAGGTTTTCTTTCTCATCCAGCTCACTCTCCAGAAAAGCATTTCTTTCAATAGCCTGGTTTAAACGCTGCTCAAAATCCTCCAGAGACATTATAGTGGCTCTGAAAGAGAGTATGCAAAATGTCACTATCAGACCCTCCAAGCACGTATAGGAACTCCCTCTCCAACAAGAGAGAGTCTTTTGTGTTAGGGTTATTTTTGTTTGTTTTAATTTTAGCTTGTAAGATATGAAACAGTGTAGTGGGGGGAGCAGCCAGGGAAAAAAATACTATTTCCCATCTGTCACAAACATCTTCATCACAACCATCACCTAAGTGGTTAGTTCAGAATGGCAGTACTAACAAGTACATCTCAAATTACTCAGTGCCACCATACTCACAGGAGAGAAATTAGGCAGAAAAAGAACACAGAGAAGACTGGTCACCTTTTTGCTCTTTCCAAGTCATCATTTGCTTGCTCGAGTTCTCGAATGTATTTCTGAAGTTGATCTTTAATAGCTTTTGTCTGTGCCAGGTCATCTTCCAGTGCAGAGATTTGCCTGTACCCTTCCGAATGCTGCATTTCAATCTTTTCCTAATCAAGGACAAATGAAACAGCATTATCAGGGACTCGGCATTGTCTTAGGCCCTTTAAAGACAGACACAGATCCTGTGAAGTTTTCTGAGAAACATCAGCTTACATACTGTAAAATGCCAAAGTCAATTACTCACATACTTTTAGGCTGCCAAAAGACAAGAGCTCTTCCTGTAACTCCTTATCAAATGATGGTGCTGGGGAGAAGTTTCTGACCTCCATAGCACAGAGTTGTTCCCTGCTCTCCCAGACAGCTCTCCCTTGTGCTCTGCCATCTCCCCTCCATTCACAAAGTTGCAAGAAACACATACTCCTACCTGCAGACAGTTTTAACCCTTTTTCTGAGAAAAAGGCTTAAACAGCAGCTGGTTTGTTCACATGTGCAATTCCCCACTCAAAGACAAGACAAAGAAAACAGCAAGCCTGGGTCCTGCCCAACACAGGTAGGTGGCTCAACAGGCAACAGACACAGAGCTCCAGAGCTCCCATATCACGCAGAATCCTGTGATCTGGAAGTAGAAAGAGGGCAGCTGGAACGGCAAGTCTTAGCTTTGCTGTTTTAAGGGGCAGGTGATGACCACAAAGCAGAGGCCCAAGAACCAGCATTCCATTCAACAATAACACCTTGTAATGCCACAGAGAGGATCTGTAGGACTTGCCAGGCAAGTACACTGGCTATAGTGGGATTATCTGCAAAAGGCTGTAAGTCCACCACCTCTTCTACAATCTGCTTGTGTAGAATGGGAAGAATATGTACTGATATCCTGGAGCAAAGTGAATCTGTGTGCATCTCCGAGTAAGACTCAGTGTAATTTCTGAGCCCTAAGAGCTTCAGCAATGCACCAAGCAGGATGTCAAAGAAGCCACTTCTTTTCAAGTCTAAGCAAAAGTCAAGCGGTACTTAGGACTCTAAGTGACAAGAAAAAAACCATCCAAGTGCAACACTTACGCACTGCTATGCAACCAGCAGGATTCTTCACTGCCCCTGTAGTTTTATTAGCCCAAAGCAGGTTCAGAGCTCTTGATTATAAAACATTTCAGGTGCAGTTATGCAACACACTTGGGACACGAACCTGAAGAAGTACCGTCTCCCTTTACAGCATGTATACAAGGGTACATTTAAAAGCAGCACCAGTGGGGAGGAAGACTTAGCTTTGCCAGCATACATCTCTCATGCTATTGCCTCCATATGCAGCTAGCATCATGTGACAGCAAAAGCTTCACAGCCGCCATCTACTGCAACACTTTATATATACTCCACCACCCTGCTATCAGATCACTTCGACATGCCAGATACCTTTTTTGTGAAGCTCCAAGACTGCTGTTAAGTAGCATTCCTGAAGTGCTTCTCTGTCCAGAACTTAACACATTTGAAGTCACCGAAAACAAATCCACGTAGTGGAATCTGAAAACCATGGCAAGTAGCCTAGCACAACTCATAATTCTAGAGAGGACTCTTTTAGTACATATAATGCACAGACAAGGAGGAAGGAAAGAGATATCCACTCCGAATTAAGAAATTCCTGTTTGATTACAGTGTGGTGACACATTGCCATAATTCCTGATCTCTGAAGCATAGGTGCATGCTGACTTTACAAGCCCCCAAGCTGTAAGAGGCAGATTACTTTCAGCTAGCTTTTCAGGACTCTCTAAACAAGTCCTCCAAAGCATTATTTCCATTTATTTTTAGGTAACATGAGCTCTGGCTTCTCAAAGCCACAAGCTGTGTGGGCCTTACAAAGTTCACCACTGTTAACATAGATGTAGATACCAACCCTTGATGGGTTCGGTTAACACTGCTGTTCAATAGCTTCACAAGTTTAATGCTTTGCTAGAATTGACTCAGATAAAAGACCAGAATTGCAAGGTCTCAGTCTTTGTTTTCAGCCAATTGTAATAAACTATCAGCTGATCCGGCCATCAATGGAGTCTCTGTTCCTTCACTGCAGGCTGTTACTTCAGTCTTCAGGCTGTATGAATAGGCAGCTGTTGAAGGGTTCGTTTCAAACAGAATATATTTATTAAAGTTATCTACTGTGAAGATTAATTAAGGTTTTCTAAGATATGTTTTCTCTCCACTTTTTGAGGTTTCACATCAGTTCTTATCATTTTAATTCTCACCTGCTTCAGCTCGTTCATTGTCCCCTTCTCTCAGCTCTTACAGAGAAAGAAAACAGCCCATGCTCTCCTTAATCAAATAAACTGCACGATTTTGTTCGACTAATATGCCTTTTCCCCAAACTCATCAGCTTCCACGGGTTTACGTGGCTACGTGGAACAGAGTAGACCAATACTCCATACAATGAGCATTTAATACTGCTAAGGCTCTAATCAACGATAACATATCAGTGCAACAGAAAGGTTGTAACGAAATAAGGCATGGAACTTTTGCTGTCAAGAAGACAGGGGAAAAAAATCACTAAGTTGGGGATGGGGGACAGGACATCTGTCTGGAACTAAAGACTATTTCCTTAAGACAGTAATTTGGACAACAGTTCAGACAAAAAGCACTATATGCCCGGATTACTTATACAAATATCTTCACTCCCATTAGCTCATTATTGCATCCAACTGAGGAGTGTAATTAATTCAATCTTTGCTTCCACAGATAATGACCTAGCCCTAAAAAATACAGTGTAATGTTTCTTGGGTGACTATACCTCACCTTTAAGTAAAATGCCAACGAGATTAAACTTTAAAAACGTACACCAATGACAATTTTTCTTCAAATTTAATTTAGTAGTATTTCCCAAACCTGTCAGCCAGGACAGTATATTAGCAGCATCTTTAATGAGACTGAAATGAGGCAGACATCTCTACTCACAGTCTAGATAGCTCGATAACTATTTCTTACATCACTCTGGTAAGAGGCTCCATTTCAATAAGTTCATATCCCTTATCATGGAGATTAATGCTTTTCAGCTGTTTCCATCCCCTCCCTGAGCCCCCAGGCTAACCACGCGTAAAGAGGACAAATAGTGTCTCCCTCCACGCCCCCCCCAGCTACAGACAGATTCAGTAACAAAATCAGGAATGAAACTTCCATTCCTCTCAGTTCTGTGTTACACACTAGCTGCTGCTGCCTAGCTTATCTGGAACACCAGATAGTAACTACACACAACTATGTAAAGGGCTTAAAACAACTAAGTTTTATGTAATGGAACAACACAGCTGGAATGTTTGTATTTTGATTGCTCTCCAATAGTACCTGTGTTTGCACGATACAGACAGCACTACACTTCACTCCACTGCAAACAATTTTCTCCTGTCTCAAATCTATCCTGAAACATAGCCACAACCTGCAAACAGGGGTTCAGGAACAGTGGTGAGGTATCTAGTACTCTCAAAGCAGATAACAGACTGATGTTTCTTAATTTTTCACAACATTTTTTGCAGTTTGCTAATTTCTTTGTAATGCTGAAGCCCCCTTGTCCACAAGGCAAGCTGAATCTGCACATGCCCTTCACACTTAGGATGCGTATCTACTGTACGCATCATCCACTCTTACCTTAACTGACTCCAGCTCCATTCGCAGACGATTGTTTTCTGACAGAAGGTCTCTGTTTCTGGACTCGGTTTGCTGCAGCTGAGTCTCCAGTTCTGCTTCATACTCTCGACTCCCTTCTTGGAATTCACGCAGTTCCTCCTGTGTATTCTCAGCACTAGAAGGCAATTCCAGCAACAGAACTCGTCATTATGAATCAAAACACTCTCTTGTACACTTGAGGAAAAAAGATACTGCCATCTAACATAGAAGACTCTACGCCCGTCTCCAACACACACTCAACAGGAAAAGATGACGATCTGCAAATACCCCTGCACTCCCTTCCCACGCCCCTCCCCGCCCCCCCCAACCTTGGAAAGTCACCCCAGCGCAAACTGGTAAATAAATAAAAAACAGAACAAAAAAAATCCCAGTCTGTCTTTACACTAGCAGTGTCCAGGAATGTGGAATCTCATTACCTTGTCCATTGTCCACCTCCATCTGCATATTTAACCTATTATTCAGTCCAAATACTTATTTGGAAATACGAACAAAGCCATTTTTGATCAGCAATAGAAAGAGAGAATGAGTAAAAGAAGGAAAAGAAATCCTGCTCTTAGATTCAAGAAGATTCTCTTGAAATAATCCCGCAACAAGCTAAATAAGCAGCATTGAAAGGCCTGAACATCATGCAGTGCTTATGCATCCTGTAAAACATCTTCGAGGAATGACACCACTGCCTTACCACTGTTTGTATTTCATGGCCAGCTCTTTCCAGTATCTGGTTTCTTCTTCCACTGAGCTGAAGCGATGTCCTTCTGAGTCTTCCATGCTAAGCCCTCAAAGTTAAAACTCCCATTTCATTTTTTGCCCTGAAAAATTAAAGGATCAAGCATAAGAGCTAATGCAGTGAACTAATTCAGTACTTTTCATTGGAGAGCGGTACACCCCTCCTCGCAGGAACTTAGCACATGCCTGGAGACCAAACTAAAGACAAGCCTTGACAATACTCTGTTGGATATAACAAAGAAGTGAAAATCTCTACTGAATAATTAGGCTCTTTTCCCCAGTTCTCCCAAGGTTGCTGCATACCACACCCCCAGCAGCAAGCACCTTCCCCACCCTCTGACTACACAGCACAGAGCACCAAACCTCAAACTTGAGCTACAGCTGTGTGGATGCACACAAGAACACAGGTGAAAAAGACAACATCTCAGACACACCTTCAGCTCCAAAGACAGTGCATTTCAACAGCCCTAAAGACACCCTGAAATTAAAGAGAAACTTCAAAGAGACACAGAGAAAGTTTCTAGTTTCCTGTGTTAACATTTCCAGGAGCACCTATGCTCTTTATGGACATAACTGCTAGACACAAGAAAAATTTCTCCCTAAATCAAGGTAGACAAAACTACCCGACTTTAAACCTGAAATATCACAATCCAGATATAGCTGAGGGTCACAATATATCTGGATACCTCAGAAAGCCATGGGAGAAGGAAACCCCAGAAAATCCCAGGGAAGAAGTGATATGAGCTCCAGAGGTTCTAGGGGGATAGCACGTGGTTGGACTAGGTGTGCAGATAAGTTGTAGCAACCCAGTAAGCAATCCAGACTGCTCAGCAGTCCCTGTGCCAGCATAATCCCAGTCACACATCATAATCCCAAACAGGAATGACACATGAGAGAGCCACACGGAAATCAAGAACCTTAAGTTGGTGACTACTGCTTGAAGACTTGAGTAGACACTACAATTAAATAAAAATGGCCTCTGAGATGCGTGATGCACTCTAATAAACAGGTCACTAGCAAATACCACTTTATGTGTGTTAGTCTTGACTATGGACAGTCCAAAAACCTCTGGATAGCCTGCCACGTGCAACCTTAGGCGAGGCCACAATTCCACATAGACATTATCAATTTAATAGAAACCTCAATAGGGACAAGGACAATCAAGGACCGTAAATAAAGGTGGAGTCAAACAGTTCATGGCAATGGCATTGTCAAAACTATATCAGTGAAATCTAAGGACTGAGGAAACACAGCCCTTCTATCAAGTCTCAGCGCTAGATCTTTTGAGAAAAAACACTTTTTAGAGGTAATCCAGCTAGAATACAGAGAGGGGAAAGTAGCCAAACACTTCAGAGATCATTTAGATATCAGTCCTGCTTTCTGCTCTCATTTATGATACTCGGGAAATGCTGGAGTAGACCTTCTGAGCAGTATGTCATACCTAAAGAAAATGTACATCCAATCCACATCTATGTCAGTAAAAAAAATCATAACTCATGTTCACGCTTTCTCCTCTGCAAAACCACCTGGTTTAAACAGGATTAACAGTCATCTACCTGGTACATCTCCCGCGAAAAACTTAAGTAGTTCTTACCTCTACTACAAACAGTATCAAGTACTCAAAGAAGTCTAGGGATCTAAAATCCAGTTCCTACATATTCAAGCAGTGTTGGAAAGCACAAGTCATTTTCACGGCTTAAATGATTTTCAGATTACTGAGCAAAAAGTAAGTGGCCATCACAGCTAAGTCAGCTGTGCCCAAACACCTTGATGCACAGTATCAGGTCCACACCCATGGAAATTTTACTATTATTTAGATTGGGAGCTATAAGGTGAGAAGAAGTTATTAATTCTAGTTTTATAATTCAGTTTCTTGACACAAAACATTGATTAGACAAAGCTAAATCTCTTCTTTCTAACAAATAAAACCTTCCAGCAAGAATTTTCAAGGCTGCTGGTACTTGCCTATATTTTCAGAAGTATGCAATGGAGGGGAAAGAGAGGAAAAGGAGTGGTTAAGTCTTTTGGATGGCTAAGTCTCGCCACTCATACACCAGGAAATTTCTGTATTTCCTCAAGAACAGAGAATCCACCCAGAATATGCCTGACATTATCACACAAATCAAACTATACTTCAGAAGTCTCCAAAGAGGATTTCTTCTGACTGATGCAAGCATTTTAATAAATACCATACCTGTGTTCAGACAGTCAACAGGAAGAAATCAGACAAGATGAAGAAGTGCAAGATTTGCTCCTGAAAGCTTTCAAGCAACCCTTGGGAACCAAAAGACCTGCAATCAACAGACAGCTCCTGTTGACCTCAAAGGCTTGGATATGCCTGTATCTGGCCCTCATTTGTCTCTTTACACTGCACTGTAGGACTAAAGGAATGTGCTAATTTGCATTTTATAAGATTGTACGGGTCACAAACAAAAGGACTTTCACTAACTGAGTCACAAATTTTACAAAAGATCCACCAAACCTTGATAACTTCCAGAGAAGCACAAAGATGCTGTTCGTAACAGTTGCTAAGTGTGTCCTTATAAACAAGGGATTAGGGACCCACTCAGGATGTTAGCCATTAAGAATATACAGTTTCATGGTTACCATTACTAAACAGTACTTTAAATTTTAAAAAAAATAATAAATTTAAAAAGTTTAAAATTAATTGTTAAACTGAACACATGGAAGACTGGGGGACCTATACTTATTCCACAGAGATGACATAACATGGCAGAGATTGTTTCACTACCATCCCATGTCACAGGCACATGCTTTTTGTCTGCAACATGCAAGGAAGACCTCTAAAGTTCCCTGTACACCTGCATGGTATCTTACCACACAGGGATTTTCAAACTTATCAAATATGCAAGGTACAAACTTAAACTGAAAAATCCTAAGTTTTGGACGAAGTATTAAAGCTCATTTAAAAAAAAAAGGGGGGGGGTGGGATCAAAACGCTTACATAAATCTTTCTAAAGCACCAGTAGAAAGAGTATGGTTTGATTCTCCCCCTGCCCCTCCACTACCTTCTCCACCTGATTTTTAACAGCTTGGAGCCAGTATGCAAAATGCCTGGGAAGTAATTAATAAAACCAAATAAGAAGTTGTCATTATTTAGGCTCACTACAAAATGGAAAGGGTGTGTCAAGTAGGTTTTACCAATATTTTGTTAAACGCAGGCAAACATTGAAAAAGCAAGAGAAAGTCACCAGCTACTGCCAGCACATACTGGCTGCACCTTACTTGTTTCCACACACAAAGCCAGAAGAGACATCTGGCCAGACTTCCTGCGTGCAAGCAGCACTAGTGCTGGTCACAGACATTACAAAATCTCTACATCATACAGGAAGTGGAAGTATTCCTGGGTGGGGAATGGACTTCTGCAATGAGAAAAACACCTCAGCATAATTGTTCCAGGAGACTATTTCATACAAGTGACAGCAGAATTGCTAATTTCTTCAGTGGAAAGCCACACAAACAAAGTTATTGAAAGGAACTTGGACTCTTGATTCCTAAATTGATCAAGTTCACAAGGACCCCAGCTTAGAATCTGTTTTAGTCCTAGAATAAAGGATGCAAAACAACCCCTGCATACCAAATACTTTTTTTTTTTTAAACAAAGGAACATTTTAACTTGGTGAATAGTGTTGGCCTATATTTATAGCTGTGGCTGGAGCCAGAGCATAGCCTACTTCAATAAAAAAAAACAGAAGAGGGAAGATAGGAAAAAGATTACTAGAAGGTAAAACACTACTACAGATACTGCTGAATTGTCAACGGCAGAGATAAAGTTCTTATTTGCCACTTTTTCCTAACAGTAAAAACAAACAAACAAAAGCTCGTTGCTCCTGAAAAGTAGCTTTCCCATCGCACGAAAAGCACGTCTTCTTAAAGCAGTCGCCCGGCAAGGGGCTTCTTGTAACATACAGATCCGTCTTCTTTTGTTTAAGCAATACAAAAGAAAACCACCACAAGAGAAGGAACAGGCAGAGGTCACCCGAGTGCCAGGCTCACCGCAGAGCCCCGCAGCCTGCCCTGCAAAGCGCGATCTTCGCAGGGGTCTTCCCTACCAAAAGCCCTACTTCGGCACAGCGCTGGGCTGCTCGGTCCCGCGGCCGGCCCCGACACGCGCGGACCGCCGAGGAAGCCCCGCGAAGCCGTCTCGCCGGGAACGCCTGACCGCGGCGCCTGCGGCCCCGCAGGCGGCGGGGCTGGGGCTCCCCATTCCCACTCGGAGCACGAAGCCCGACGGGAGCCGAGCCCGCGGGCCCCGCTCCCCCCTCAAAGCGGTGGCCGCAAGAGCGGATCCAGCGGCAGCGCCCCAGGCGCGCGGGGACGGAGCGGGCGGCCGAAGAGAGGCAGGGTCCCGCTCCCGGCCCC
>VXAL01000144.1:123991-140532 GCA_013399475.1 Chauna torquata
CGCCCCCGGGTGGGGCTGCCCAACGGCCTCGGCCCGGCGCTGCCCCGCGGGCGGGAGCGGCCGTTTGCCGGGTACGCCGGGGCCGTTTGGTCTGAGAGCGGCGAGGGGTCGAGCCCTAGCGTCGCCCTCGGGCTTCGGGCCGGCCCGAGCTGGGGGCAGCTGAGAGCTGGGGTGCTGGGAGCCGCGGAGGGCGAAGCACAGACAAAGGTAGTTAACGTAACGCCTGCTTTTTTTTTTCCGTTATCGCTTTAATTCGTAAACAGAACAGCTCTGTTAGGTGTTACCAGATATTTCTAAAAGCAGCTTAGTCTAGAGTTGTAGAAGCTTTTTTTAATTTGGTATTTTGTACGGCATAATGTTGGAGTACTTAAGGTTTGTGTGAATAAACACTTCTGCTTTAAAAAAAAAGTCAGACTTGTTTTTCTGTTTAAAAATAACGTTAGAGGCAAATCTAGTGTTATTGAATGTATTCCATGGTTGTTGTGTTTAACATTAAATGCAAAAAACTAAGTGAGTGTAGTTTAGTCAATGCAGCACATAGCTGGACAGTAGGAGGACTTCATTGCTAATGGCTATGTCCCATACATAATTAAATTTAGCATAAATAATGTAGGATTAATGACTTAGTAGTAAAGAATTTGTAAGACCACCATGGTTTTTTCTTTCTTACAAATTATTTAAAATGTGCATTTTTTTTCTTTAGCAGGTGGAAAGAATGAAAGGAAGGAGGGATGAAAGAATGTTGAACCATTGTGTTTGGCTGTATGATGGAAGGAAACAGGACAGAGAACCTCTGCAATAGATCTTTTGGATGGCTTCAGCAACAAGAGAATGATGTTAAACCATGGCTCTGGAAACTTTCTAATTGCTTTTCTGCTGCTGAGAAGACTTTGCCTTGCAGTGCGAAAACGGTAATTCTTTGCTTTGCTAAAAGCATAGCTGATACAGAGCAGTATATCTAACTGCAGTGTTAGTGCTGACTAAGGGGGAGCAAGCAGGGACGGGAGAGGGAGACAGCAGTTACTGTGCTAAGTACAAAGTCTGTCTGGGAATTTAAAGTCTCTATTTGTGTTCACAGCTCTCTCATCGATCAATATTGGTGAAAGTAGGAAAGCTGTTTTGCTTGACAGGCTCTACTTTATACCTGTGTGCTTGGAGTAATACAACTGATTGCTTTAGCAAGTGTATAGGGCAGCTTCTTGAAAGCTCTATGAAGCTATTGCTGAAGAGTAGAGCAGGGAGGTACTCTCCATGCTTCCAGATATTATCTACTTAGTTTGGAGACGTATTTATTGGTTTCTGAATTAGGTATATATTACTTACAGTACTTGTGGTTATTGCTCTTCATAAATGTCCAATTATTCCTTGTTTCATTTTCTTGAAATGCTCCTGTTCTGTAACTGTATATGATTGTATACATTTAAGACGTAAAGTGCTAAGCATTAGAAGAAATGGTAAATGCAATGACTTGCTTGAGGAAGCAAGCTCCAAAAATTTAGTATTCAATCATGCGTGTTCAATCTGTCTTTCAGTTAAAAGACATGGGGGAAACAGGTGAACACATACAGTTGTGTTGGCCTTTTCATGCTTAGGGAGTTAGGAAGGGAGCTGCAGTAAATTCTGGAGTTCAACACACACAGCCAACAACCCATCTGAAACTGGTCTATATCTTCAATGCATAAGATAAGGCATCAGGTAAAGAACAATGGTTTTGAACTCAGATAATCAGTTATTCATTGCTATGTAGTAGGCAATGTATTAAGTCCAATTCGGAAAGTGAAAGTTGTTTCAAAGTACTTGTCTAAAGCTTGGGAACAGAGCTGGGTGCAGGTTTGCTGTACTGACCTTGGCTGTTCTGGTGCCTCTCACTACCTCGCGTAGTTTTCACCACTGCTATTTCTGTCTGACTTTCCTTGTCTGTACATCTTGATATCTTAGAGTAGGCAAAAAGCACTTATATAGTTATTGTAAGAATTTAGCCTTCTGTCTTCTCTTAGTTTACCTTTTTGACATCCCTTTTAATTTTTTTAAGTCTTAGTCTTTTAATGCATTACTGTGAAAATGTTAATACTGTTTTTAAGTCTTTATTCAAAGCAAAAGATGATTACTTATGTACCTCCCAACTGTGGCTTTTTCTTACTTTACATTCCACTCATTTAGGTTTGCTCTTAAAAAGTATATATACTTTTTATATATTTTTTTCTGCTTTGCAGTTGCAGGATATCTCTCAGACTTATCTTAACAGTTTTTTTTTTCCTTTCCAAATTCTGTTTTTACAGACCTATTGCTATTTGGTTTATAGCTTTTTGTTGTTGCTTCTAACACCCGTTGGTACCACTATACCTCAGGCTGGCATGTAAAACTGGCATGTTTACTTTAATATTTTGCATGTTCAGACAGTGATGTAGAGATAACACTTCTCAAATTCTTATTATCAGAAGTGTAAGTTTAAAAATGTATATTTACAATATAAATGTTGATTTATTAATGTTTCTGAATGTAACTGAGCCTTCATTTTCCAGAAAGATTACATGGAGAACAAGAAAGCTGCTGTAGAATTGAAGGATGCTTCATCTCATAATGCTGGCTCTAAACTGTTTCCAGCAGTACCGCTTCCTGATGTTCATCCTCTTCAGCAACAGCAAATACAGCTTTCACCTGGCCCGAAAGTAAGCTGCTGTGCTCATGGCTCTGACTCTTCTTGTACTCCACAAATGCATTGTGGTGGTGGTGGTGGTAATGTGATTCACCCTGGCACAATATTAGACTCAAAAAGTACTGGGACGATTACTTGTCAAGTAGGGTCAGGATTTGCTTTCCAGTCTACATCTTCACTGAAGAACCCTCCAGCTAGAAGCAATTTGGCAGGCATTGCCAGTGAGTTCCCTGGCATGTGCATAGAAAACAATGTATCTTCCTGTCAACATCTGCCCTGTTGTGGAAAACTCCATTTCCAGTCCTGTCACGGTAATGTGCACAAACTGCATCAGTTCCCAGCCCTTCAGAGCTGCACCTCTTCTGGCTATTTTCCTTGTTCTGAATTCACAAGTGGGGCTACAGGCCGCTTGGATGAGCATATTGCACAGTCGGAGCTAACATCACGTGTGTGCACCAACCCTTTGCACCTAAACGTGGCACCTTCAGTTTGTTTAAAGGGCTCTCACTACTGCAATGACTGCTTGAACAAGGTTCGTACGCATTGCATTTCTTGTTTGTGAAGTGTGGTATATAGTTAGTATTGAAATAATAAGTGTTACTTGAGCAAAACACCAGCTACTGTGGGTTGCAGTTCGCATCCTCCTAGTTGGTGATGTATAGTCCAAATGTAGCAGATCCCCGTGCCGGCGATCTCTCTTCTGAGGCAACATTCAGTTTAATAGGAAGACAAGAGACTATCAGTGTTTAGCTTGCAGTGGATCTGTAATACACTCAAACAGAATTTTGACTGGATTTGAAAGACAGTTCTGTCCTTGACAACTCCAAGTAAAATGTTCTGTAGCAGTAACTCAGATAAGGCTAGGTAACGCTTAACATGTGCCCTTGCCTACTAATCAGTAAAGATGCATTTGTAAGTCAGGTGAAATGTCTGATGCTACAAGGATATTCTTGTTTAGGTATGATCTTAGTTCAGTCTTTCCAAACTTGTAATTTGTACTCCAGTACTAGCGTGGTACTCTTTAAAACTTGAGTTTTAATAGTAAATTCAAGTGAAATAATACAATCAGCTTTGCAAGATGCATTACTTAAACTTCCAAACTTGGGTTTCCAGTATAGAAATGTTTTCAGTAGACTAAGTGGTGAAGTCAGTGTGTTTTGAATTATAACCACTATTTTTGGCTGGAGGGCGAGAATTCAGCCTTGTACTCTTAAATGTGCTGATTTCACACAGTAGGTGTTCTTAATATATGTTAGGACTCTTGGAAGATGGCATGTCTTCATGTGCAAAGTTAATTAGGATCCTTTTTCACATTTAAAAGTCTAGAGCTAAGTATGCTAGGGAAGACTTTAGGCTAGAAGCATCCTTCATACAATGGTACTGCTGTTAATTAACTGTCTAGAGTACATCTTGACTTGCATTCATTGCAGAAGGGAAATTGAGTGTTTCTAGCCTGGAATAGTATATGTTAATATTGTATACTAAATGAACATGTATTTTGAAAAATTGTCCCAACAGCCAACCAGAAACAGCCTAGTTGATGCTGCTAAAATCTGGCCAAATATTCCTCCTCCAAGTACACAGACAGCACCTGTTTCTATCCCAATATGTAATGGCTGTGGAACGAAAGGAACAGGAAATGAGAGGAGTTTGCTACTGGCAAGCAGCCTTGGCAAATCACCGCAGAAATATGGTAAACCACATTTGTTAGAAACTTGCACTTAATGGATGTCCTCCTAAAGTATTGTTGTATATTGAGTTCTCTTAAATTGCATTGTTCTCTGGAAACTTCTATAATGTCATAGAAGACTAAACAGTAAATAAATAATAAATCCGTTTTGCAACATCGTAACTTGGATTCACCTGTTTTCACTACCAAGTTAACTTACTGTATAGTTTGCGTGGTTAATTTAGCATATAGCTTTCATAGTTTTGATTTTGACTATTTTACCATGTGAAGAACTAGAAAAAGGAGTTCTAAGAAGTTGGAATTTATTTTGTTCTGGTGGTGTGTTAAAGAAATTATCTTCAGCCATGCTTTAAAAAGGAATTGCTTACTCTGTAGTGTCTGTTCTCATTTCAGATGCAGTAAGGGTGTAATGTTTATAATTATAGCTTTTTTCAGTGTCCTTGACTGAAAAATGTTGTGTAAAGTAACTACATGAATAATAATGAACCTGTACAATAACTGGTTAACATACCCAAACATGACAGTTGTCTGCTGTGCTGAATTTTATGTTCTTAGCTAACTTTATTTCCTAGCTTGTTTTTGACCTGGGAGGATTGTCATTCATCGGGTTTTTTTTCTGGTTGTTTTGTGGCAATACTGTGTATAATGTTGATTCTTGATTAAATAGATATGCAAAGTGCCAAAACACCAGAAACTTTATTTTCAGTTCCTAGCATGTTAATAGCAAAAGTTTAACCTCACTGTCCTCACCTGTAGGACACCTTTGTTTGTTCCATACTACCTTAATTTTTTCCATAATCATTGACATGGTACTAGTAATGTCATCAGGTTTTGTTTAGATTCTTTATCTAAAGCACTAGAAATTTTAACAGCTTTCATATTTCACTTCCTTTACTGATATAGCACAAGCTGAGTTTAGTGTTACACAACTTCAGACAACTTTCATTGCACATGCCACCTCAGGATACGGTAACTTTTTTCAAATACATTGTTTAGTTATTTGAGAGTTTAAAAGTCAAGTTGCAGTTGTCTTGCATCTTTATCCTATCTTAACAGTGACTAAATTCATGTTTAAGATTGATTTGAGGTGTAAGGCTTCTCCTTTGAAGTGAAACTGTAGAAATGTCAGATATATTTTACAGATTCCTTAAGAACATAAGACTAAATTTGTATTCCCAGGCATGCCATTCCCTAAAACATGAAACTTCTCACTTTTTATCCCATGTGCAAAGTTCATAGTATGTAAGACTGGACATTTTTGATATTTGGGGACTGAAATGAGCTGTGTTAAACCTGTACAGGATCTCCGGAAGTTGCAGTAACAGGCCAAGTTCTGGAAAACTTGCCCCCCATTGGAGTCTTCTGGGATATTGAAAACTGTTCAGTTCCTACTGGCCGTTCAGCTGTAGCAGTTGTACAGAGAATTCGTGAGAGGTTTTTTAAAGGTCACAGAGAGGCAGAATTCATCTGTGTATGTGACATTAGTAAAGAAAATAAAGAAGTTATTCAGGAGCTGAACAACTGCCAGGTATGAAAACATTTACCTAGTGTGCTCAGTTGAGCCTGTGTACTCTATCGAGTATGCTAATTGTGACTTCTGTTTACTAAAGCTTTTATGTCAAATTTTTTTAAATGCATGGTCTTACAATTAGCTTTTAGGTGCTTTTTAATGCTAAACTTTCTTGGTGTGCTGCTACTTAAACTGAAACTGCATTCTGTTATACGTAGATTACCCTTTTAGCTTTAGTTGTTAGTTTGCAGAGGATTCTGATTTCCTTCAGTAATAAAGAGGTGTTCTAGTAGTATCCTTCAAATGAATGACTATGGCATTAACCTAAAAGAAATTAAATGCTTTAATTTTTGTTAGTGACTGTTGTGCTGATTAGTGAGGACTCTTACAAATTAGTGGTATTGAGGGACACCATTAACCTTTTTTCCATCAATACCTTTTCTTGGTGTCTGACTTCTTTGTGTGCAGGTTTCTACATCAGAAATTCCCTTTCCACTTCTGAACTTGCAGATATGATAACAAATTCTTTAATTCTTTGTTATTGGATAGTGTTAGTCTGCTATAAGAAACTGTCAGCCTGCTATTTGTAACTATCTGCTTCTGTGATGTAAAATGAATTGATAAGAGCACTTGCTATGTTCATCACCCCTCTATTTCAAATGAGGGCTTGTGAAATGTCTTCTATAGTAGCAGTATATACTCTTAAAGAATGCAAGGTATGGAAATTGTAATCTTAAAGAATAATAGAAGTAATCCCTAAGATATTGTTGAGTAACTAGCAGTGAAGTTCATTGTTCTTTAGAACAGTTTGGTATCCGTGTGTTGCACTTCATGCATGTGTAGACTGTTTTATCTAAATAGAAGCTCCAAGGGAAGCTTGCATCTGTTTTTTTTCTTTAACTAATTTAAGCTAGCATGGGTCACATTCAAGCCTTTAGCGTCTGTCTCTGCATTTCCACAGGTGACTGTTGCACACATCAATGCTACGGCGAAGAATGCTGCTGATGACAAACTCAGACAGAGTCTTAGGAGGTTTGCTGATACACACACCGCACCTGCCACAGTGGTTCTTGTGTCAAGTAAGTGTTCGTGGTACTTGTCTACGGCATAGAATTCTGTTCATCTCTTCAATAGTACTCCTGCATGTGACAGAGTATTTTGCTTTCCAAGGGTTGTGTTCAGAATCAGCTTTAACTCAACTGCTTAATTAAGGATTCCTAATGATTTTGTCGGCAGCAAGGGAAAAGTAGGTGCAGTTAGATGAGGCCTTTTAGTTAAATCATCTTTGGAATCTGATGTTGAGTGTCACTTTAAGCTTATAAATGCTGTCTAATGTTAGACAGCTTCAGTAGGAACCTAATAAAGTAAAACTGAGTCTTCCTAATGGATATCTTTCCGAATGCTTTGGATAAAACATTTTGTTCTTGTAGCAGCATACTATACAGCTAAATATGCAAGCCACTCAAGTCTTTCATTGCTTTGTGTTGCCTTGGGTTTCTCCCTGAAGCTGTAATCCATCTTAAGCTTAGTGTTTCTTTTTTTACAAAAGCATACAGTAGCAGTCAAATGCCTTGCTGAGATTGCTAGAAGTTGCTGTTAAAAGGAAGTCCTTCTGATACTGAATGCTAACTGCTGATTTAAATGATATCTATTGAAGTCTTGTTGCTGTTAGTGCTCTTTCATTGGAATTTTCAGTGATAAATAGAACCTGACAAGTGAGGTCTGGCATATTGCTTCTTTAATCCATGATTTTACTTTTTCCATATGTCTTTTCATCCTTTTTTTTCCAGCGGATGTAAACTTTGCTTTGGAACTCAGTGACCTGAGACATCGACATGGTTTTCGGATAGTTTTGGTACATAAAAACCAAGCCTCGGAAGCACTGTTACATCATGCTCATGAACTTATTTGTTTTGAAGAATTTATTTCAGACTTGCCACCAAGGTTACCACTGAAAACTCCGGTAAGGTTTTAAATTCTTAATTCAACAGACTTCCAAGTGTCAAACCCTTCTTTTTCTAATTTGGGCAGAAAGGAGGCTTATACTATATGCTGTTTTTGTGGGGAGACATAATGTCCTCTACATATTTGATAACTGTCTGTATTTTAGTTACTACCATGTGAAGGTGTGCTTTCTGCCTTAAGACTAAAAGAATGAAATAATAAAAGGACCAAGTAATTTACTAAGAAGTACAACAGTAAAGTCAGTCCTTTCACTAAATATTTTAAGTAATGTGTCTTACATGACTTTTTTCACTGGCAGAAAGTAGGTTAAGAACTTAGTTGTGCATTAAGACCGTTTTGTGATGCTCTCTTGAAAAAAAAAAAAAGCTGGTTTTGAATTAGTCTGTGTTTTCTCCTTGATGGTGCTCTCTGGATTTGCTGTGTTGTCTTTGTGCAGCGCTCAACCTTTGCTTTATTTGAAAGAACTTCCTTAACTATGTGCTTACATGCATTTGTATAATATGTAGAATTCTTGGGTTGCAAACAGTGAGGCTCTCTTATCTGGAGGAGTAGTCTGGCATTGATCCATTGGCCAGAGTTTGTAGTCTCTTCTGTCCTTAAATTGTGCATTGAATTTTCAGAACCTGCCTTGGTATTAGCTTTCCATACAAATTTGAACATGCGAAGAATTTTTGCAGGGAGGAGCATGTCACCAGAATCAATGTAAAAATACTGTTCTTGAACAGCACATGGGGATTCTGACATAATCAAATTAAAATCTTCTTTTAAACAGGCATGCCATACATTGTTGTATGTTTACAATCTGCCAATAAACAGAGACAGTAAAAGTGTCAGTAATAGACTCAGGCGTTTGTCAGACAACTGTGGAGGGAAAGTGCTGAGCATTTCTGGAAGCAGTGCAGTTCTCCGTTTTTTAAATCAAGAAAGTGCTGAACGGGCTCGGAAGCGAATGGAAAATGAAGACGTTTTTGGCAACAGGATTGTAGTGTCTTTTACTCCCAGAAACAAAGAACTTAATGAAACAAAAAGCTCCAGCTTTGTTGGAACTGAAAAGGTGAAGTCTCCCAAAAAAGTTAACAAGAACACAAAGCTGTGTCTCATCAACAAAGATACAAGTGATCAGTCTTCTGGTACCAAAGGCTCTGCTGGGAGAGGATTACAGGTTCATGGATCAGTCATCAAACCCACAAATGTTAAAAGTTTACAGGTATTGTTGTGTTCTGCCTCGTTTAATATCCTTGCTTTTAGTCATGTTCTGAGGATTGTTTCTGTTAGAGCTGTATTTTTAACTTGTCAATCCTAGTTAATGTATAACCGTAATATATAGTTTATTCCTGAGTGAGTTGTGTATTCATCTGCTTGGAAAGCGTATGGTGAGTTTGAAGGTGGTTTTGCCCTCTCACCACGAGTTTGTACTCAATTTGGAAATATCGTTGGTGCTTACAGTCTTGGATCCTAGGCCAGTTGTGACTTTTATATTGGTGTTGAATATAACAACATGTGATCTGCTTCTGGTTTTAAAGGAAACTAGGGTAGATCTACACAGTGTAGCAAAAATAATTACTTCAACTCATTGACCACTTACTTCTTTCTGTCATAGAAAATCAAATATTCCTGGTTATGAAGTGCCAATGAAAAATCTAATTAAAGAAAAATTTGGCTTTCCATCATAAGGAATGCTTCTGGTAAGGAATGTCTGGTGCTTTTATGCTGACCTCTCTCCTGTTTTGTATAGGAGCTATGCCGACTTGAATCAAAGACTATCAGTAAAAATATTGAAAACCAGCAAGAACAGTTAAGAGAACAAATTCCTTCTCAGAGTAACTCTAATGCAGTGATTCCTGTGTCTCTGGCAACCAAAAAAACTGGAACGGGAGAATCATCCTGTAAAAGTAGTCATAAGTATGTTTAAGAACTAAGATGTTAATGTTTGCTCCACTTTTATGTGAATTCTGCAACATAATGTGTCTTTTTTGTGTGTGTATTTATAAATAGAAAAGAGACCTCTGCTTCCAGGAGTATTACCAATTCACCTGTAGATAAAAAAGATAAAGATGAAACTGTATTTCAGGTCAGCTATCCCTCTGCTTTCAGTAAGTTGACAGCCTCAAGACAACTCAGTCCTTTACTCATGTCTCAGAGTTGCTGGTCATCTCGGTAAGTGTCTGTCTTATTTGGGAGATAGAGTGGGACTGGCCAGCGCTAGGCCTCTTCCAATCTCTGTATTGATTCTTGATATTTGCGTATGGAATTGCATACAGTAGATGCGTTGCTGTAATACAGTAGTTCATGTGGATGCAAATAGTGTTGCATAATAGCTGACAGAGGGTGGATATAAATACAAGATGGAGTGAACTTTTTATCAGAAACTTACCGCGTGGCAATTGTTTCATGTAAACTTTGTCTCTAAAGTTTCTGAAAAATCTTGAGGTATTAGACATCTCATTCCTCTTAACTTCAGTGCCTGTGACATTCCTAGTAGGAATTTCTCCAGGCCCATTAAGTTCTTTTAGACACTTAAATATCTGGCATCTGTCAACTATTGCAATCATTTGAATGAGTTTTACTTCCAATGTATTAGTAGGATAGTAGGAAGACCTGGTGTCAAATGCATTAAGTTAAGTGACTTTGAAGCATAATACGAATTACTTTCTATCTTCTCAAAGGACATACTTGTCTTGTTCTGGTAGTTTTGCTTGTGTGAAGCTTGTTTTGCATGCACACCTACATATGGTAGGAAAATGCCTTCAGAGTGCTGTATTTGTGCAATTGACCTGTCTGATTTCTGAATCATTACAACATATTTATAAGAATTGTGCAATAACTACTTTACTTCATAAGTGTTTTTATTTTACCCAGGAGTATGTCTCCAAACCTCTCAAACAGATCATCTCCACTTACGTTTAATGTAGTAAATCATACCAGTGGTACAGACTGCCCTGATCCTTTTGCAAATGGTGCAGACATTCAGATCAGCAATATAGATTACAGATTGTCCAGAAAAGAGTTGCAGCAAACTTTACATGAAACTTTCTCAAGACATGGCAAGGTAAAATACCTTCACTAAATCTATCTTTTTAAACACTTCTTGTCTGTGTCTTTATTGGGCTTATTTGTGGTCTAGCTTTGAGTAGGAATGGAAAGCTATCCAAATGTGACTCTTACAGAATACCACCTTCAAACAGTTTTTCCTCTCCCCCCCAAAAATAAAAAAACCACATCACTTACACTAGCTTCTTCATTTGCATGTAGTCTTCATAGATCTGGTACTCTGAAGTTTGATATATACATGTATGTATGTATAAAGTCCATAATAAGTGGCTCAATAATCATGGAGGGAGGAGATTTACAGTTTGGCTACATAACCTTTTTAAGTTGTAAAGCTGAATTACTTGTGTCAGACTAACTAAGATTCAAAACAGAAACTCAGTTTTTACTTTGGTTATCAAAAATAGACAGGGATAGTGAGAATCACTAAAAAGTAACTATACAAAGAGATCACTCTTGTAGTGGTGCTGTTTGTGTGATCTGTAGATAACATTCTTCTGGCACCATGTTCTGCATGGGAAGATGATGCCTGTGTTAAAGGAGTACTATGGTCTTGTTTTGCCCACAGCTCATTACACTTGGTCATTGTTCGCATTGTTCTGTTGGCCGGGGCTCATCATACTCGGTTCCGTTTTCATGTTCTGCTCCTTGCCAAAGCAAGAAAGACTGTGATACTGTTGTGTCAGCTTGACTTGGATTAATGTTTCGTGGTAAATCCATAAGGTGGTGGGTTTTTGTTTTTTTTTTCCTTCCTTTCAGGTAAAAAGTGTTGAGCTCAGTCCTCATACAGACTACCAGTTGAAGGCTACAGTTCAGATGGAAAACCTGCAAGAAGCAATCAGTGCTGTCAACAGTCTTCACAGATACAAAATTGGCAGTAAAAGGATCCAAGTCTCATTAGCAACAGGAGCTACTAATAAATCACTTTCTCTACTTAGGTAATAAGCACTCTGTCTTAATTGCTACAGCATGCATTTAGTAGTTGAGATCGTTTAAAATACTGAGCAAAGGAGTGATAGGAAAATAAAGTAAAATCTGTCTAATCGCCTGATGAATGTGTTAAATGCAACTAGGCTGGCAGTTTTCAGTTCAGCTTTTTTACATTGCTTACATTTAAATTGCATTTAAAGAGATTAGATCTTTAGTAGTGTCCTCATGTTGGACTTTCATCACTACTTTCAGAATACTGTTATACCTCAATGTACTTTTTGCAGCTGAGTTAAGATTATACTTTGCATGTTTTATTCTTCTTTTCTCCAAGAAAATGCATATGAATCCTCTCCTTAAAGAAAAGAAGCACAGTTCAAAGGCTGTTGCTGTTTTTGATCTTCATTTTCTGTAGGGAAGATGATAGAACTAGAGTGCTAATGCTAGTGAGAATACAAGTATTTTCTGTTTTTCTTCCTTACTGAAAGAAAGCATTAAAAAAAACCTGTCTTCATTTTGTCTCAGAAAGCTCCATTGAAAATAGTCCATGGTATATAGGGTATTCTCCAATTCTCTAGCCATTGCATAATTTACAACTTTGTTTCATTCTTGCATTTTAATTTATGCCTACTCAAAGTTATTGTTCTAATGAAATGAGTGGGTAACTGGTAACTTCTAATGCTACAGCTTTAGTGTTACATTTTATAGAAGCTCAATCTTACTACTACCTACAAAAGATATAACTCCTTCAGGGATGTTACCTAGATGAGTTAGCAGAAATACATTACTTGCACTCCACTGATCTGAAGCATCAGCTTTCGTAGTGCTGGGATGAAAGGGAATACAGTTTGTTCTGTTGTTCATAAAATGCATCTGTAAATATCTCCCAAACCAGGTCAGAGACTGCATAGTTATTTCTAATACTAACAGATTAATTTTGTGCTAATGTAACAATTTCTCTTATAGCTCAGAAACAATCTCCATTCTGCAGGATGCACCTGCTTGTTGTCTGCCTGTATTCAAGTTCACGGAAATCTATGAGAAAAAGTAAGTTCTCAGTTGTTTTTGTTTCTATTTAGTACCTCCAAAAAGAACTGGGTTTTGTGATTGTTTACAGTACATTAAAGAAACTAACAGAATAGGTGTTGTATTTTGCTGTTAGATGTTGCAGTGTATCTGTCCAGAGCCAGTGACTGTAATACTGGCCTTTGTTTAAGGGGTTATACTTACAGTATTTTACTTGATTTTTTTTACCTTGGGATGAACAGATTCGTAGTTACCTTAACAGTTTGCATAGAATATTTTCTATGATATTCCTGTTGTATTATCATAAAATGCAGACTTATAACATGTATTAACTTTTTTCTTTTAGATTTGGGCATAAGTTAATTGTATCAGACTTGTATAAACTAACGGATACTGTGGCAATCCGTGACCAAGGAAGCGGGCGGCTGGTGTGTCTTTTACCTAGCAGCCAAGCGCGGCAGAGTCCGTTGGGATCTTCACAGTCACATGATGGTTCATCAGCAAACTGTAGTCCTATAATATTTGAAGAGTTGGAATATCACGAGCCTGTTTGTAAGCAGCATTGCCTGAATAAAGACTTTATGTAAGCTGTGTATAAAATATTACAAAATATTACAAAATGTTTGAACAGCTTTTAACACTAATAGGTGTGTTAAAGTTGAGGAGAATGTTCATATAACATGTTCCAGTCATCATGTAGGTTTACGTGAATAAGTTGGGTAGAAGGTAAATGACACTGAATTTTCTAGGCGGTTCTCATGGATCTGCTTCTTCCAATAACTTTTATTGTGCTCTAACACAGCTGCCAAGAGTAAGTGCTATTTAAGAAGAAGCTGAAAAGTATGTTAACTTCCTCTTGTTATGTAGGAAGGTTATACATACTTGATACTTCTACTAGCTTGAAGTTTACTGTGTAATTATGGCTGGAGCTGATCTTTCTTCTTTGCTTGTCCTCTGGCTATTTTAGTAAACTGCTGTTCATATTGGGTTGAAGATTTCCTGAAGCCACATATCACATTTTACATTTTATTCAAGAGCAGCCAGGGTATGCTACTGCTGTAGTTACTAGGTGTTCAGTAACTGGCTGGTATGTTGCTGTGCCACTACATGTTTTAATCTAATGATATTATTTAGAAAACCATGTTTTTATTGTTTGTCTTCTGGAAACTTGCTGTAGCTGTACTTTTCATGAATAAAAGATGGAAGATACTTGTGACTGTATATAGAGGTATTGTCAGCTAGTATCTGTGTATCATGCATATAGTATGTTTACTCTGGATGTGTATGCAAGCACAGGCATAATATGCTCAGAGTATAGAATGAGTGTATTGACTTCAACCTCTTGTTATTACAGTGAGCATGAGTTTGATCCAGATTCTTACAGAATTCCTTTTGTGATCTTGTCTCTGAAGACATTTGCTCCTCAAGTTCACAGTCTTCTACAGACCCATGAGGGTACTGTGCCTTTACTAAGGTAAATTAGTTTAATTTAGGCTTTTAGTGTAAGGGCTGAAATCTAAGTTTTAAAACTTTGTTGTTGTCTGGTGTAATGCTCTGAAACTACGTGCTGTATTAAAAACTCCATTCCTTATATATGTTTGTGTCTTTATAGCAAATAACTTCATTATCCAAATTATTATTTTTAAGGTCTTACTAAGCACAAAAAATAGATGCGTTTTTTTTAAAAATATCCATTTTATTAAGACTTCTGTAATCTGTTAACAAACTATTAAAGCCTCTTGCTCAGGCACAGTTTCAAAATGATTACTGTTTAGGGCGATTGTAGTAGTATTTTAGTGTATAATAGAAGCTTTTTTTTTCTTCTGAAGTTTTCCTGATTGTTATATGTCAGAGTTCAGTGATCTTGAAGTGGTGCCAGAAGGCCAGGGTGGTGTTCCTTTAGAACATCTAATTACCTGTGTTCCTGGAGTTAATATTGCCACTGCCCAAAATGGCATTAAAGTTATTAAATGGATACATAACAAACCACCACCTCCTACTACAGGTTAGTATTTACAATCTTTTTTCTGATCTAATATCTTTTTACTAAAACACTTTAAAAAGAATAGCATAAAATGTCTTGTATAATTGTTACACTGAATAAAGGGAAACTAAGTTTGAACTTCGATTTTTTCTTCCCGTGCTTTAACCTTTGTCATTAATAATATGCAATGATGAGTGGAAGGTTCAGTAATGCAATTTTTTTTGTAGATCCTTGGCTTCTGCGTTCTAAGAGCCCTGTAGGTAATCCACAGCTTATTCAGTTCAGTCGAGAAGTGATAGATCTACTTAAAAGCCAACCGTCCTGCATCATACCTGTCAGTAAATTCATCCCAACATACCATCATCACTTCGCAAAACAATGCCGTGTGTCTGACTATGGGTATTCCAAGTTAATGGAGCTGCTGGAAGCAGTGCCTCATGTACTGCAAGTGAGTTATGTGGCACTGTTCCTTTTTATTTTTGAAGAATTGTACTTGTATCTTGAAATATCTGAACTATGAGTCTGCTGGTTGGTATTATGTAATAGATGCTATGGAATTAGCTTGTTGATCTTGAAAGAGATGGTCGATTGAACTTTGGCTATAATTGCTTCCTCCTTTTTTGTGCCTCTAGTGGAAAGCTTGAAGCTTTTTTAGCCTGTTGCTAGTGCTTGGGTAGAAGGTTTTGGGTAAAAGGAACATAGCAAACATTTCAGGACCAGAAAGTTAGTCTGTGTAGCTTGTGACTTGAAGGATTTCTGTGTGAAATATTTTTTTGTAAGATAAGGCCATATGATCTGTTATGGTCACATTAGCTTACTGCCTTAACACCAGTTGTAGAAGTTTAAAACAACCAATACAAGCATGTGCAACAATTGCGATAGCGCTCGTGGAGGAAGTGTTTCTTGATGGCATATGTCTTATGACAGAAAGTGTATGGCTTCACGAGACTGCCTTGTAAATGCAGTTTCTTATATCCTTTATTTCTAGCCTGCCTGTACTAGAACTGGTTTCTAACCAACTTGTAAAAATTTACTGAGGATGCTAAGGATGAGTGATCAAGTAAAACTTTCTTTCAGATTCTTGGTATGGGTTCCAAACGTGTGTTAACTCTAACGCACAGAGCTCAAGTGAAACGCTTCACTCAAGACTTACTGAAGCTTCTGAAATCCCAGGCCAGTAAGCAAGTTATTGTGAGGGAGTTCTTACAGGCTTATCACTGGTAAGTAACCTTTTGATAAAACAGGAAGAACTGTTCAGGGCATGTCTATCCAACTGTGGTTTTTAAACCTAGTGCAGGAGGGGTCAGTGCTTTTCATCTTAGTGCAAAACTGTGGCAACTGTATTAAATCTTCATTGTGATGTGGAATTTTTGACTTCTAATGAAAATAAAAATTAAAAGTTCTATCAGGCTGTACTGCTTTACTTTAGTACTAGGCTCATTTAACTTTCTTGAAGTTAGAAATGGGTTATTTTTAGTTCTATTTGAAGCTGTGACTGTAAGGTTGGATTTAAGAAAGCAGGTCATAGCATTTGTAATATGAACAATTATTATGGAAAAATTTTTAGGCACTTTTTTAGAGGGAAATATTAAATAGACAATGTCAGTAGATGCTCTTCAATTTTTTCATTGGTTCTTGTGATGGCACAAGAATGAGGATGAATGCTGTCTTGCTATTACCAGGAGTTACATTCTGTTCTGGTATGGTAAAAAGAACAGATTGTCATTCCTTGGTT
>VXAL01000145.1:1786-21764 GCA_013399475.1 Chauna torquata
CCCCCCGAAAGTAGGTGCTTGGGGACACACACCCCCGCCCCACCCCGACACCCTTTGTCCCTTTGTTTTTTGTAGGGGCTACAAAAATGTGAAGAGGCAGCCCACAGGCCTCAGCAAGGAGGTAAGGGGGGGTGCCAGGCCGTCCCTGCAGGCTGGGGTGTCCCCCTCCAGCTCTGTTTTTTTGCAGGGGGGGGGGACTCAGTGCTCTCTACCGCAGGACCTGGCGGAGGTGTGCAAGCGGGACGGCACGGAGCGAGCCGAGAAGGACGTGGACCGGGTGGTGGGCTTGGGCAGCTCCAGGTAGGCACCGAAATGCCGCGTTTCAGGGCGGTTTTATTTTGCAGTTTTTATTATTATTGTTTTTCATTTCGTCGCTCACTGATATGGTTTCTGTCCGCAGCGGCAGCGCCGGCCGGGTGATGCTCTCCAAGGAGGACAAGGAGGCGGCCAAGATGGGGCTGTCCGTCTTCACGGTACGTCGGTGTTGACCTCCGAGCGCTTCCCACGTTCTCCTTGCGTGGCACGGAAGAAACGCGGGTTTGTAGCTTGGAAGCGACTGCTGTGGGCACTTCAGTTTGTTCCCAACTGATTTTCCCTTTTAAAGGGAGAAAGCTCCTGTTTCATGTAATTCAAAGCTTCGGGCAAGCCCATGGACTCGCTCCCGTGTTTTTCTCTCTCCAAACGCCAGCACCAGAAGGTCTCCAGCAGTCCCGAGGCGTCTGGCTCCAAGCGGAAGCAGGACAAGGAGGAGAAGGTGGAGGAGAAGCGGTGAGGACAGGGGACAGGGGACATCCCATACTGCCCACCCGTGGTTGATGGGTGGGAAGCAGCCAGAATCAGCTGCTTTTTCCAGGGAATATCGTACAAAACGCCCTGCTGGTTTGGTTCAGCATCAGCTTGCTTCGGGTTGGTTCTGCATCAGCCTGAATCCGCCCCCCGAAAACCTCTGCATCGCCCCCAAAGCCTCTTTTTCACTGCGAGCTTTTCTTTTACCGGGGAGACCCACGTGGGGTGTGCCTGGAGGGAGGGATGGGGACAAGGTTTTGGCACAGGAAGGGCTGGAGGGATGTGTGGGGCATGGACCCTCCAGTGCTGCCCCAATTCTCCCTGACCCCGCAGAACAGAGAGCAGCAAGAAGTCCAAAAAGGAGAAGAAGAAAAAGAAAAAGAAGAAACACAAGAAGGAGAAGAAGAAGGACAAACACCACAGGCGGGCGGCCTCACCGTCGTCCTCCACCTCCTCTCCGGACCAGGATGACAGGTAGCTGGGTCGAGGGGATGCAGCGGGGGTGTCCCCGTGGGGCTGTCCCTGGTGTCCCACTCTGACCTTCCCCTTGTCCCTGCAGGCGCCACCGGAGGAAAGCCCAGGACCGCCTGGAGTCACACGGCAGCCGCCCCGAGGTGTCGCGGCACCGGCACCGCCACGACACGGACTCCTCCGCCAGCAGCGAGGGCTCGGGCAGGAGCCCCTCGCGCCGCCCAGCCCACAGGAGGGCGCGCAGCCGGAGCAGGGACGGCCACCGGCACCCGTCCCCGCGGCACAAGGGCAGGAAGAGGAGCAGGAGCCGGTCTCCCTGCTCCCGTGGGGCCAGGCAGCGCCATGACATGGATTCGGATGACTGAGGGGGCTTTGCTGGAGAGATATTCCATAGGTTATATATTTTTTAAGGTTATTATCTAAATTAAAGTCAGAGCTCTACAGCTGCTGGGGCTGAGTCTGGCTGTTGCGGGCTGGCCTCGGCACAGCCTGCTCAGCGCCTGGGAAGGGCGTCTCATCTTGGATGTTGCGTGACACATCCGTGCGGTTCCCCTCCGAGGGGTCTCCAGCTCTCGGGGCTGCCCCCTTCCCTTCCCACAGCTCCTGCCTTAAACGTGGGGCAACACTGGGAGCTCACCCCGCTCTTTTCTCCATCTGTGGTTCATGGCAAATCAGGAGGACACTGTTTTAAAAAAAAAAAAAAAAAAAAAAAGCAACACACCTAGCAGGTACCGGCGCCCTTCTCCTCCCTCCGTGGATCTGTCCACCCCAAACTGAAACCCTGCTCACATGCACCTGGGCGCGGGGGCCAGTGTGCAGCCCTCGGGCTCGTTGTGTGCGGCCACTGTGTTTTTTAAGGCGTGATTTAGCACGGAGGATGCTGCAGGGAGGTGCCGGCGCTGGGACGGTTCCAGCTGCAACGCTGGAAGTGGTGCGCGCGTCTTGTGTTTATGGGAAGAGCAGGATTTGGATGCGGTTACGTTTTTTAATCTTTCGATGCTCTCAAATAACTGCTGGTGAAGCAGCTGGAGGAGAGTTTCTTTCTTTAAGCCCTTCTTTTAAGTTTATTAGCCGCAAAATAAACATGAAGCGGAGGCTGAGCAGGTCCTCCCATGCCATGGGTGCTCTCAGGGGGTCACATGCTCTTCATGGGGTATGGGGTGCCCTGGACAGGCTGCTACGAGGAGACCCCCAAATTCTTTAATTTGAGGAGGCCTGGGCATGAGCCCCCATCCAGCAAGGCGTGAGGAAGTACAGATGTCTGCTGTCTGTGAGCTGCTGTGGGGCAGCGTAAATCACCACTGGGCTGTCCCCACTCTGTCCGTGTCCCCTGCGAGGGGACGGAGCAGCCCGGCCCCCAGGGATGGGTGCTTTCCTGGCTCAGGTTTGGGGAAAATGGGGGCTTTGTGGCTCGAGCAGCTGCGTGCGGGGGTCTGCCCCGGTGCCTGGTGGGATGGATGTCCCTTTTGGCTGAGAAATGGCCTCTTTGGATAAAAAGGAAACTGTCCTAATTAGGGGAAGCAGGGAGAGCTGCTGAAATATTTCCTTGATGATGGGGAGAAGACGGATGGGGCCGGGGCACCCGCACAGATGTACTCACCCCGCACAGGGAGCAGCGTGCTCCGTTCCCGTCCGGAATGTTAAACCTCGAAACGTAAATACGGGTATTCACGTGCTCGGCGCTGAGCAAGTGGCGTGGATTTTAAATCAACAGAAATAGTGGTCCGCACGGAAAGGGGTCGCGGCTGCCAAGGGCCCTCCGCTTGGGCTGGAGCGGCCGCGCTGAGCACAAGCGCCTTGTTTGTTTAATTAACGGTGCGGTTCCTCCTGCCTCAGACAGGGCCGTTCTGTGTGGCTTGGTGGACAAAAGCCCCGTGCCGGCGTCCGGCATCGGGTTGTGCTTTGGCAGCGTTCGGGGTCTTCTGTCATCTCGGAGGCCGTGCTGCTGCTCTGCCCGCAGCTGGCCTGGCCAGGAGGGACGGGGTGCGGAGCTGCCGGTGCGGGGTGGGACCAGCCGTGCCCGCACCGAACAAGGGCGGCATTCATCGCGGGGGGGACGAGCTGGAATAAAGCCCCTCTGTCCTGCTGCCCTCCTGGCTGCGAGCATGTGCTCAACCCTGCTGATGCAGGCAGCAGGATGTGTTGCGTGAATTTTTTTTTTTTTAAATTTTTTTTTCCCCCTTGAGATGCTTTCTTGGAGTGGGGTCGATACCTGAGCAGCTGCAGCGCCGGGTCCAGCCCAGGGACCCACCGCTTGGCTGCCCACATGCAATCCACACGAATCCCGAGCCTGCCTTCTCCCTAAGCTCACAGCATTTGAGGTCACCCCGCTGGGGCTTTTTGGGGTCCAGGCTGTGAGTGGTGCCTGCTGGGAGCATCCCAGTGGGGATGGTGGAGCACAGCCGTGCTGCCTGGAAAGGGTTAACAGGAACACAGTACCAGGAGCTCCAGGCTGAAAAGAGAACTTAAAAACCCAAAGTCTGCACAAACCCCAGCACAGGGGCCCCGCTGCCTCCCTGGGGTCCCACTCTCTAGCTTCCTCGCACCCTCATCCGACTTCATTTCCCGAGCGGGGCAGGATGGATGCTGCCGGCAGGGCTGGCTGAGATGATTTGCACCGGCAGCTCTGAGCGCTGCACCAAGGAACTGGGACAGCCCCTGGCGATGGCACCAGATCTGTCCCTCCAGATCTGTCCCTCTGGTTCGTGAGTGAGCCTGGGGGAACACGCGGAGCCGAGAGCTGAAGGTGAGGGTCAGAGGGAAGCCCCAGGCTGGCTCCTGTCGCCCAGGGCTGCAGCCAGGCTGTGCCCACTCTTACCACCTGCACCGGCGGATCTCCAAGCGCTGTCTGAAGAAGGTGCCTGCGCCTATTTCACACCCAAAACCGACATCCTGAGGAGCAAAATGCTTTGAGAAGTACAAGGTAGAACGGGGGTGAAGGAGCCTTGCCCCATCCCCACCCCAGGGCTGCACATCCATCCATCCACCGCTGGTTTCCTCCCCACCAGGCTGTTACGCTGGTTCCTGCGGACTGGGAAGGAACCGCGCCAGCCGTACCGGTGTTTCACGCTCGCCCTTTCGCCTGGGTGTGAGCTGCCTCCTTTCTGGCTGAATGAGTGGCTAAAACCCCACGGGTTTGGCTGAACCCAGGACAGAACAAAGCCAGCGCTGCCCCGAGCAGACGGCTGACTCGCACAGCTTGCTGATCTCAGATAACATCAGCACATTCCCCGTCTCTTCCTCCTTCCAGCCCGGGCCGGCAGCAAACTCTGCGCGCAGAGGAGCAGGATGCGCTGTGTGGCTGGGGCAGCCTGGACACCGCGTTGCCCCACACCAACGTGCCTCGCACAGAGATCTCTCGTGGAACCCCCACAGCCGGCAGCCTCTGTGCTGTTGCTGGCGTTAGGGTGCTGAATCACAGCAGGGCATCCGCCTTTTGAAGGTTGGGAAAGGGGGGAACTGGGGGGCTTTGCTCACTTCAGCAGTGCTAACCCATGTCAGCAGAAGAGCTGGCCCTTCAAGTTCAGCTCCCTCCCACAACAGGAATAAATAGATGTCCTGCCCCTGTAGGCATGCAAAGATCATGATTCAGAGCTTGAAATTCAAGGTAAGACAAACAGCTTTGAAAGAATAACCTGACTTACAAGAGTTTTGTAATCCCTTGTCATGGTTTGACAAATACCCTTTACCACCGAGACAAGCTCAGAGTGCAAGAACACACACAGGGCTCAGGTAGCCCTTGCTGGTTACTTTGAATAAACCCAATCTCCGCCTACAGCACCCTCAGCTGAAGGCAGGGCAGTCGGAACAACCCTTTCACTCAGCGAGCCTCCATCCAAGGGCAGTCAGGCCCAGAACAAACCTGTGCTTGCGCTCAGGGCTAGTCTGTGCACACACACATTAAATCCTTCACACAGCACGGCAGCTTCTTAGAGAAGAAACAAAACCTGGGGAGCGAGGGGAAGTGTAATCTGTTCAACAGATGAGAGAGCGGGAGATGACGCAGAAGGTTCTCTCGGCTCAGAGAAAGCAGATGCCAGGTCAACAGCCTGAGCCCAGCACTCCTGCCTCCTCCTGGCACAGTGAGGCCCCCTCTGATGGCCATCCAAAGCCCCACATTTCCCCACCTTAACCGTGCTGCTGTCTGACCTGCATAATACCTTCCATCTTACACATTTCCAGTCTGCAGAAAGGGGTGGTGGTGGTGGGGGAAAAATCAGCTGCAACTCCAGCCAGGAAGACAGCTAACAGCTGGCCAGCAGCCAGAGCATGACCATCAGTGCTGAGAAGCTGCAGCCGACTGAAGACGAGGCAGGACATCAGCTGGGAGTAGCGCGATCCCAGAGCTGGAGCAGGCTGTAGAAGTTAAAATGAAACAATTTTAAGGAAGGCAGACCTCATCCTCAAAAGCAGATCATTCACAGAGCCTACTATCAAGGAACAACCTGTTGTAGGAAGTGATAGGGCTACTCAGAAAGCTTGATGGATGCCCTTGAGGGACTCTAGAAGAAGCCTATCACCAGACAACGGGACACACAGGTCTGCTGTCCACTTATTCACTTGAAAGAATCAGCCTAGGAACAATGCATTATTTGGGAAACATGAGACACGCTGAAATTTTCATGCAACTTGGGACGTAGTAAAACACTGGTTAGATTTTCATTAGTCCTCAGTGAAACCTAACACACAGTACTGCACAATGATACAAAACACGATACCAGTGCAAGTTTCATGAAACTTTTTATTCAACAAGTATTTCATTATGATTCCGCCAAGATGATCAAATGAACAGCAAGGCATAAAAAACATGAAATAGTTAGATTTTATTCTAATAGCTTTAATTACAGTGCTTGTTTGTCGAAATGAAAACTGAAAACAAGTATACAAAACAGTTGATTACTAATTGTGTATTGAAAGCAATAAAGGTTTCCACAACACTAAACAAACCAGTTCTGATAGTTCCTCAGGTTAAAGTTTAACAGCTCCAGCTTCTTCAGTGTTTATCAAAATACAAAAGAAAAGTAAAGAGGTCTTTTTCTGATGGCAAATCTGAACCTTGCAGTATGAGGGATGCCAAGGGTTTTCACACATATACAGACATGGGATTGTTCCAAAATGGGATTGAATACTTCTAGAGTGGAATGACTCTCCTAACTCTCATGCTTTTTTTTTTTTCCCCCTAGACACTATACATAGATGTTTGGTGTTTTTCATGGCAATTCTTACTTAAGTACAGTACTTTCCGACTATAGAGCTTAGGACTAGTACAGGCTGTGCTTTCTGTGGAAAAAGTTTGCCTTCTGGAGTGGTTTAGACACAAGAAAAGTACAAAACACTTTTGACAAATACAACAGGCTAAAAATGCGACTTGCAGAAATTATTCAAGTTCAATGGAAGTGATAAATCTCACCTGAACCGAAAGTCAGAAGTTTAGCATGAGTCTGCAAGCTCATCTAAACCAGGTCCGACAAATCTTTTAACAAATATGAACAAATATGAGCACATAGTATGAGCTACAAAAAGAACCAGAGATCTGTTAGTTATGACCTGTATTTTAACCAGATGAAGCTAATTTGGTGTCAATCATTGCTCCACCATTTCAAAAGAATCAGGAGCCACCACATTAGAGCAAGAACAGCAAAAGCGATGTCAAATCTTTGTGTGTTGAAGTGTTTTTACTTTTCCTTGACTACTTAAAAAAATACAGAATTCAGGTTAAAAACCAACCACCAAAATGGATCTCACAGATCTCACAACCCAACTGAGATAGCATTCAGCTCTACTGCACAAGGACCACTGGCAACCCTTATGTTAACCCACTTACTCCCTTCCAAGTACTAAACAGTGAGTTGATTCTTTACAATAAAAAAGCTGAGTAATATTGCATAGGAGTACCAGAAACTGCCTCATTGGAAACAAAAACTATTTACATTAAATAAGAAACCTAACTGTTTTCAGGCTTGGATTTGCCACATTTACAGCATGATGCAATATATACTGTGACAAAAGAAATGAAAACAGCTTCCGGCACTCAATACCACAAAGTAGCACAGTTTGCCACATTAGAGTAAAGCGAAGGGCGAATAGGAGGAAATAAGAGGGAGGGGTGGAAAAAGAGGGAAGAGGAAGGTTTATGGTTTCATTTCTGGTTTCGGAGCTGATTGGACAACCAGTCCAGTCCTTCATAGAGACCGTCTCCACTAGTGGCACAGGTTGCCTGGATATACCAGTTCCTGTGACGAAGAGAATGCAGTCCAAGTTTGTCTGTGATTTCTGCTGCATTCATCGCATTCGGCAGGTCCTGAGGGAAGGAAGAAGAGTCATTTTCTCTCCTATGAGCTGAGAACAAACGCCCACCTTCCTAAACAATTTGTTTTGATCATCAGCTTTAAATCCATTTAAAAAAATATCTAAGAGTTCTCAGAGTTTATCTTTCAGAAAAAAAAAAAACCAGTGGATTAATTTTATATTCAAGCTATTTTTCCTATCCTGACAAAAGTCTTCCAAGGTTTAAAAACACAATCAAAAGCATTGCTGGCAGTATCACAGAATACTATCTTCAGGAAACAGAACCGAGCTGGCTGATGTTCGGATCAAGTCATCGAGCCCCTCTGAGCTGACCCAAAACTGCTTGCAGTTCATGGCCCGTTTCATTCACTTGCCACTCAGGAAGCGTTTTCTGCAACTGTAGTTATGATTTAACCTCAACTTTTATCATGAAGTAGTACTCAGCTCAGTACTGCTTCTGTTTATAGCCAGCATTTCTGTTCCTAGAAAAGACCTATATGGCTTTTTCACCCTTCACAACTGAGACTGCACAAATGATGAACCAGCATGCTATTCCTTCTGCAAGTTTATTTACAGAAGGCACTTTGCAGATATGAACACGGTACTTTGAACGGGCTTGCTGTCTTCAGCAACACTGAACGGACATTTCCTGAGAGGATACCTATTACACTGAAAACACAAACATCAAGTTCAAGAGCTAGCACTCGCAAATATGTCGTACACTCTCAGGAGTTCTTACAGAAAGACACCTTTCTTGGGCATACCTGTTTGTTAGCAAACACTAATAAAACAGCATCTCTAAGCTCATCTTCCGCCAACATTCTCATAAGCTCTTCTCTGGCCTCGTTCACTCGTTCTCTGTCATTACTGTCAACCACAAAAATCAAACCTAGGAATAAGCAAATAATGAGAGTGAGCATACGGCATATACTATTTGCAAATGATACCTGCTTCTGAAGATCAGAGCTAAGCTTTGGAGAGAAAGTAATGCAAAACAATGTATCTGAAAAAATACAGTTGTTATTACTGTAAGCTCATGTCTGAAACAAAGTCTGCTCTTGCGGAGAGGTGGTGAAAGCGAGTAGTTTGTCTGCATTTGCCTTTTTGGAACTCATGTGCTTCATCTACTTATCACTCGGTATTTTCCAATGAGTAGCAACCTTGAAGTCCTCTGACAGGACTCTAACGCATGCACACCATAAAGTCGCAGCAGTGGAAGAAGTGACAAGCTCTCAGTTCACAGGGCTAAAGTTCGTAGGAAATGACAAGTAGCAAAGAGTGCTTTGAAGCGAAGGCTGAGAGCTAAGAGAGAAGAAAAGCAGAAATTCTGAACTCACTCTGGTTTAGATGGACAAGGAAGACTGGTTTCTAGGTTTCTTTCCCCTCTTTGAACTTGCACTAGCTCAATATAAAAGCCACACCAGCACACAAACACACCTTGTTATTATTGTAAGTACTTTTTCCCCAAGAAACCAGCAAGATTATCACAGTAAGGACACACAAAAACCCTTTATCTCCTGGAAACCTGTGACTTAAGTGTTAGGACTCACCTTGTGTGTTCTGGAAATAATGGCGCCAGAGTGGTCTGATCTTATCCTGGCCACCTACATCCCACACCGTGAAGCTAATGTTCTTGTATTCTACTGTTTCCACATTGAAACCTAAAATAGAAATTGTGGCAAATCTCAGTTAAACATAGATGGTGTGTACCTATTTTATTTACCAAGTCAAACTCAATGTCATTACTAAAAATGGTACCTTAAAATTTAAATCTACTTTAAATAAGCAGCCTTACACTGAAGCTCTCATAACAGACAGATGTGGGTTCTCTAGAACTTCTGCTCTCACCACCACCCTTGCCCCAATTAGTCAAACTAACAACTTAACAGCTCTAACTGCTACCTGAGCAGCTAAAAAATGCAGAGCAAACTATGTTATGTCAAAAAAAATAACCCTGGGCTTCTGAGGACAGCAAACAATGCAAATCTCAGATCACAGTTCTCAGTCAACAACTTGAGGCCACAACATGCCTAGCAGAAGGAAGGCAGACCGCCCTTCTGCGGCCCATGAAGGGTCACTCCACAAATGACTGAAGTGAGGGAAGGAGTGAAAAAACACAGTAATCTCCTCCCATACCGGGAGATTTGGCTGTGCCATCTTCATAGCATGGCTTTAGCAAATGTTTGCTCTGACAGTCAAGTCAGGGTGCAGCACTAAGTCACTTAAATCAACAGAGTTGGCAGTGGGGGTAAGAGACTACTGCAGACAATAGGACCCAAATCTCAAAGCAAGCAGTTTATAAAAATGTAAAAATCTTACCTATAGTAGGAATAGTAGTTACTATTTCACCAAGTTTAAGTTTGTACAAAATAGTAGTCTTTCCTGCAGCATCCAGACCAACCATTAGAATACGCATTTCTTTTTTGCCAAAAAGGCCTTTGAAGAGGTTAGCAAAAATATTTCCCATGGCTGAGATATGTTTTCACTGGCCAGTGAAGTCTAGAGAAAGAGACCACAGTATCACTCATGAGTTACCCATGGCTGTGTTCTGACCAGGGCATAATCAACCATCAAAAAAGTATCAGACATCACTATCTATGAACTCTTTAGATACCCCGACCACACAGTACATGGTTTTCTCCCCCATACCACAGCAATACAAAAAGACAAACAGATAAGCCAAAACTTAGCCCTCACAAAAAGATGTGGCTCTCAGTGCTTTAAGGCTTTCAAATGTTCTTTCAGAGATTTTAGTGTTAAATGCTGTTCTCGAACTTTTGTTTGTACCGTTCATTGTTGGGCTTTCAACACAAGTGACCACTTCAGGTACTTTATCCCCCCCACTGCTAAGGCATAATTTATCTGCAGCTTAAGGTGGCACCATAAAACACACTTTATAATTGACCTACAGTTAAATAAAGTTTTAAATGGGTGCTCATCTCTTCATTGTTTAGTTGTTCCTTTGTTTGAGAAAGAAACTCAGAATACAGCTTGGATTCACTCCTACTCAAAACAGTTTCCTTCCTCTTGAACCTTTAGGAAATGGCCTGTGAACACAACGTAAGCACAAAGCAGCATTACTTTCATTAACACTGAAGACCTTTACAGAGAAAATAATTGTTTTCTGAAACTTAACTACCGAGACAAATAGCTACATTAAAAGAGCCAGGTTTAGAAACGAATGCTTCTTCCTTCACTTCGGATGCTTGCAAGCAACTGGCAACATCAGAAGTTTCCAGGCTAGGCACTGGGGACACCACCTCTCCATTTCAGCAGTCACTGAGCCCTCCCTGCGCCCCTGGAACAGGATCTGCCCCTACCACCACCTCTCCGCTTTCTCCCCTTCTTCCACCCCCTAACCTACCACTACACGGCTTACAGCCCAGTTTGAAATCACCAAGAACTATTATTCTGCTTGCGCAAGATGAAAAAAGCAGCCTTAAAGCTTTACAGTCAGATGCAGCTGGGGATGTTACACACTTTTACTGCTGCTTTGTCCAGAAACTCAGATCTAAGTTTGAAAAGAATAGATTGAGTCCAACTGAAAAACCACGCTTAACCAGTACAAGCATGGAGAGCCAAGAAGTGTAACATTCAAGGGCTGGGTTTCCTGTAAACCAAGTCATAATTTAAAGAGTAATATGAACTTTGAATCAGCTCTTGAAGCTGTTCTGTACTTTACAATGAAGTTGTGTGCTTGAAACAGAATTTTCACCGGAAGCATACTTTACAGAATAGCTATTTAAGACAATTAAAAAAGCTCTGAACCAAAAATTGCACTGCAGACCAAAAACCTTGCCCTACTCTGTTCAGCTCTCTGCTGTGGGTGTACCAAGTCTGGCTTCCTCGCTCAGCACCGGGGAAGGCCTAAGCAGTTCTGCCCCTCCCAGGAAGCTTGCTGGAAACATTTTTTAACCCAAAAGTAAAGCACTGTAACATTAACTAAGTCACATGCCTCAGCACAAAGCAGCCTCACAGCTAAGTTCAGAGTCCACTCCCAAGTTCCCGAATGACACCAAACACTTCAACTTGCTGAAGTAACTCAAGTCTCAGATTCATTTATTTTATACGATAGAAGTTCAACGCGATTGAAATTTAGAACTAAGCCCCACTAAAGCCAGATAGGGCAGCCTTTGGATTACTTCTAAATCTTTTGTTTGGTTTTAAAGTTCTATTATTCCACCATTTCCGTCATATTTCTGAAGCACCACCATGAATATTCAACTGCCACTTGAATCTATGAAAGTTATATAAACAGGAAAGTTAATTAGGAAGTAGAGAAAACAGCTTTGCTAGAGTCCCTGTTTATCCAAATCACTCACACAGCAGGCAATCTCACTCCCCAGCAGGCACCAGCAGCTCTTACTGGGCTGGAGGGGAGGGAGGCCGTACAGCTTTCCTTTGTCTGCCTGCTCATGCTGCCTCTATCTGCTGCTTTATCTGAAAAGCAATAGTCAGGGCTGAACTGCTACCCTTTGCCAGAGCTCTTGTAGCCCACCAAAACTAGTTTAAGAACTTTTGTAGGAAGACAGCCTTATAAACCTTGCAACAGACTTTTTTCCTGCATGTTTAAAAGCATAATAGGTTATGCCTTGGGTCAATAGCAGCAATCAGGTAAGAGAACCAAAGCTCAGCATTCACTTCCGCACCTTTCCGCCCCGCGGAGAAGTCGCAGCCGGTGCCGAGCAAGTGGCATCCACTTGGCACTAACGACGGTGAACCCCACTGGATCTCTCCTGTCCGCTGACAGTTCCCGGTCACGCCTGCCCTCCGCCACTGAAGCATACTGCTCAGCTGCTTTTGCACCACCCACCCTCCTTATCTGGACTCTTTGTGAAGAATATACGTTAAAGAGCTTGGCTTCCATTCCCTTCCTGTTCCCTCCATATTCATACTTCATCCAAATCACTTCTTTAAGTTATTCTGTACTTCAGGGCATGTGACATTGCAGACTGTCTATTTAAAAAAAAAGACAAGTGTCTTTAGATGCCGGCTTGAAAGCGGTGGTTCTAGAAGAGAAATCTCCTACGAGAAGCCCACGAGCAGAACTCCCTCAAGCTGCCGTGGCTCCCACCAGATACCTGCTGGATGCTGCTGGGGCAGAAGAGAAGGCATCCGTCCTCCCCACCGGCAGGACCATCCTCTAACCAGTAGCTAGAATCACATTTCTCCATTGCCACGGAGAAGGAAATCTTGCTCCTGTGCTTCTGTACACCCCTCTCAGGACATTGTCCCTGCCAGCATTTTGGTACCTTGTACTGTCTGAGCAAAAGCACCTTAAGTTCCTTCCTCCCATCAATAAAATCCTCAGCCGCTTCAGTATCAGAACCGTGACCAGCCACCTCCAGTCGCCAGGCCTTTGCTTTTCAGGCCGTTCGGCTTGTCAAACGGTGCGGACACCACCACAGTAGAAACCGCTGCTACAGTCCGGAACTGCTTCCCACGACTTCACCGCCACCCACTAACACAACTCAGCTGAGGGATCGTGCGATTACTTCCAGTGTGCTTCAGAGCTGAACCTGCTTAGTTCAACTCTCCTTTCAGTCCATCAGTCGGACCATGAGAACTAACACACACACACTGAAAGTCTGGGGAAATTTAAGATGCTGGTAGGTTTACCAAGCAATTCTGTCACTTTTCAGGCACCTTCAAACACTTCCAATCTATAAAGATTTGCCAAAATATTATCTATATTCTATACAGAAGAACAGCTTTTTCTTTTCCTTAATTCAGACGTTGCCAGTAATTGCTGAACTGATTGTTTCAGAGGCACAAGTTCAATGAAACGCCTGAGCACACCAAAGGACTACTGCCTGCGGGCTGTTACGGTACCTCAGCACTCCCTCAAAAGCGCCTATCAGGCTAAGCGGGAAGATCTGTGTACGAAAGGCAGCAATTTGAACAAACAGCACAGAGTATTTTCGCAAAGCCTAGCGTGCGTGTTCCCTCAGCGCAACTTCAGCTGCTACAAATGGAAGCCCAGCACTCCTCCCCAAACCCGGACCACTCCGGCAGGACTTCCTTTGCTGCTGCTCACCGAAGCACACCTCAGCCTCAGCCTGCTCCACCTGGAGATCTGCGCAGCAGTAAAAACCTGTTGGGCTGGTTCAGCTAAGATATAATGTGTCATTGGTAAACAGTGAGAAACACTCACTGGATAAGACTGCAGTTTTGTTTCAGGAAACAAGGTATTTTCGGCAGCCTGTTTTCTACTAAGTGATACACTTAGATAAGCTATTATGAGAAGAGGCGGCCTTTTTGCTCAGTATAATGAGTTAAAAATGAATGCGTGTCTGCCAGAGCAGGCAGTCTGGTGTCTGTTAAAGCAATACGGCCCGTGAGTAAGGACTAGAATTTGCCTTTATTAATTGTAGGGGGTTAGAATGAAAGCTCTGAGGAGTATCAAGAGTATCAAGGAGTATCAAGTACTCAACATTCAATCCTCTGCAGCACTTTGTATTTCACTGTACATTAATACACTGTAATGCCATTTCATTCAGACTCTTATCTTGAGAAGTCAAACGCGCTCCCCAGACGAACTGTTAGATGACAGGCCACCCCACAGCAGTGCGACCTGAAGGGTATGCGGCATATTAAGGAAAGCGTAGCTACATCTTGAAATCTTTGCTTGATCTCAATTCTGCACCTCTGGAAAAAGTTCTTTTTGAGCACATATACACTAAACTTCACGAAGCCAGGAGCTACGGCAAACGCCATGGTTTATATCACTTCTTTAAACATACCACAGCAGACAAACCAGAGGGTATTTCACTAGTCAAGTTACATCTGCAGTATAGAAATACATCTATTTCACTTCTACATACAAACACTTACCACATAAGGCTTCCAAAGTGGAAAAAATAATGCTCAACACTTCGTCAGCAGTGTAACAAAAGCTGCTCCATACATCATTTTGGCAATTTGTTCTCTATAGCTGATAGAAACCAGCAGCAATGAAGATCAGGCAAGAAAACCTCGATTCAGTCACTTCTCTTCACAGCACGCTGACATACAGAGGTGCAGAAGGCATTGTTGACTCTGGGAATTAAGTCTCCCTGGGACCTTCGTGTCTTTTTTAAAATGCCTGTTTCAAGGCGCAACTAACATGGTGCCACCACCAACGGCATACAGCATTACACAGTCGTGCTGGGAGTGTTAACCCAAAAGCACAAGCTAAAAACCCTAGCGGTGAAGTGGGGATGCTACAGGCGCAGGTTCACCCAAAAGCTGTCTCCTGGTAGCGTTCTGTACCTTGCTCTATTTGCTTAGACACCTATGGCGAGTAAAACTGGTGCTCTCACAGAGACGACGGATTGACTACCAAAAGCACACCTCCATTTAAAAGAGGCTGCTTGACATTGGCCTAAGCATTAACTCCACCTCTAGTGTAATTAAAGAAAAAACAACCAAACCCATAGTTCCTAAACTGGTATTAACGCAAACTCATTATATCAGTCATAGGAAAACAAAAATTAACGTTACTTAACAGAAATACTGATTTAAAGTCCAGCCAGTTATTACTAGTTGGCCTGTATCATATTTCTACTTTGTAGCATTCTAGAAGATTTTTAATTTAAAGCTCAGCATGCAAAAAGAAGCAAAATATTATACACAAAGGATCACCAAACCCATGTGTAAATGAGATGCGAGAACTTTTTTTTAAATTCAAGTTGAACAGCTGGTGCTGGTGCTACACACGCGAATAGGCGAAGAACTTAAATGTAAGTGCAAATCTAACTTGGCAGCTTGTTCATTACAATTTAAAGTGTGATTTAGAAGGGAATGTGAGAAGTGAGCCAGCGAAGAGTAAAACACTGCTAAAATTTTAGGATTAATCTAGGCCCACAGTACTTCACACCACCACTCAGCAGGCACAGACAGCTAAGTACAGCTGCATCCTTTTGAACTTAAAGCAATTCCCTTACAGATAAATTTGCTGTAACAGAAAATTTTGAAGAACCCTCTTGATCAAAACATTTGTTCATACATAGCCAGGGTGGCCCAGTACACAACCATTCAAGTAGTTATATTCAACTATTTTCAGAAGTTGTTTACTGGCCTTCCACATGTGATAACCTGAGTGAAATATGACTATGTATCAACTCGAGCCCTATAACTACAGGGTCTTTACACCAGAATTTAGCTTAGGTAATTTGGATTTGGGCTACTTGAGACTTTAGGCCATACTAAAGTCACTAGGCATAAACTAAGCACAAAATTTAGCAGTGGCTAACAAGTCTGCTCGGTTCTTGTATTAACGGGGAATTATCTGGAACTTAAATAGCACCATAATAAAGGCAACCTCGAGAACTTCTCTGAGCTTTTCATTCCTCTGAAGTTCCACCTCCTTCATAGCTGTACCTGTTAAAGCTAGGGGAGTGTTTAACCGCTGAGATCGACACTAACCACTGCAACAGTTTCCCCCACTTCACATTGGTGGTGCTTCTCCTGAGTGTGAAATGGAACAGAAGTCCCGAATGATCATAACCTTGCTATTTATGTCTTTCAGAGAAGTTTAGAAGAGAAGTACTTACACGCACCATGTAAAATACAAGTCAAAGCTATGTAATTGTACTCCCATGTACAGAGGCACAGTTGGACTTGGCCTCCAAGGGCTTCAACTGACCAAGAAGCGCCCAGACGCACACTGCATGCTCCAGGCCGATGGAGGACAAGTCAACCGCAAGCGAGAAATTAGGTAATGAAAATCCAACACAAACACAGAGCTGCTCCTATGTAGCACCTTCAATCAACTTAAGTAGGTTGAACATCTTGCTGTCTATACGCATTACCCAGATACAGCATTTTCCAAATGCTGTAACAGCCTCTCGAGAGCAATGGGCTCACAGTGTCAGGAAAACAGAAAATAATTCCATTTACAAGATCAAAGCAAGGGCAAAGGAAAGCAAAAGACAGAAGATCGCCTTTGGGGTGATGACTACTTCCTAGACATGACATGAACTCATTCCTAAAATACTGGACGGAATAAAAAAAGTCTGTATCAAGCAAAGAGGGCATGTCACTTAACTTGATACTCAAAAACCAAACTTTATCACCTTACTCTCACCTTGACACAGGGGAAGCAAGCTACTTCTGTTTCCCAGCAAAATCTCAAACTGTTTTAAGCAACTATATACTACCATACAAAAGCATACTCAAAAGCATGCAAACCAACACAGAGGAAAAAAACACATCTGGTCTGAAAAATATTCTCTTTAAGGGACAGGTTGACAGGCGGAAAAGCGCAGAAAGAGCTGCTGTTCATGGTTTTGGATAAAGCACATCCACCGCTTCCCTGCAGACTGCTCAGGAAATAAAGCGGTGCCAACAATATATTTTTAACACCCAAAGCTGACTGCGACGTCATGTTCACCTGTTAAATGGTGGGCATACTGCTGCGGGAACCCAGCCTTACAAAGCATTTCTTTTCAGACAAGCTTTGCATAATTTTTTTTTTTTTTAAGGCTGAACTATTCATGAGTTTAAAATCTTAAATTCTAAGCCAAATAACCTGTTATCCGTTCCAACCAGCTGGGCAGTAAGTCAACGTTTACACTCATATTAGAAATGGCAAGAACTCACATGAGAGCTTTGGTAATGAAATTGGCTTTTGGTTTGGGGAAAATGTCAAAGCAGAGCCTACACAGCCAGTTAGGTACAAGATCAGCGTATGAATAAGAGCTATATTAGACATGAGTTTTATTAGAATTGAAACATCAGCAGAAGTAGTACCATAGTCCTTCAATGTTTGCATGTGTTACAAACAAGAAACAAAAATAGGTACTTGCAAGCAGAAAGAAAAATATGCTGAATAACAGAAAAAACAGCTGCTGTAGTAGGAAGCTGATTATAAACTTCTTCACTCATCAGCTAAAGAAAGGGAGTAACAGCAGAGGATAGTGCTAGCTCTAATACAAGCTCTGTAACATTCCAGCAGCAAAACTTTCAACAGATTTTTAGAAAGAATCAGAACTACTCCTTCTAAGAAAAAGAAAAACTTATGGTCAGCAGCTTTACTCACTGTAAGGAAATACGAATTCTTGTGAAGGCTGTTGAAATCCACCAGAATTCTAGCTTGAAAGTCCATCTTGGCACATCTCAGCAGGTTTTTTCTCTAAACTGGTCTTTTATTTTTACAGAAAGTTTCTTCTTTAAACTTCAGCACTGCAAATTCAGCTGGAATCTTGTGTCATGAGCTTTTCCTTCTTTCACCAATTAATGTAACCAATAGCTTATCTGATAATTGTGCCTCAGTGAGATGTATTAGTGCTGCTGCTTAAAGCGGGTTTTCAAACGTGTAACTGGAGCACAGCACAATCTGATGAATTATAAGGACAAGAATCCAGCCCCCTATCCCCTCACTTTGCCTCAGAAAGCCGTAGGTCTAGGCCTGCCCCTCACTCGGCAGCATGACTAACGCACAGGGAACTGCGCGCGCTGAGCGCCAGTGCTGCACTGCTGCCCAGTCTCTCTTCAGATCTGAGCGTATTTCACAACCAGGCAATCTCCAAAATCGAGCAAATGCCTCAGACCACTGGGGAGTGATTTACATTCAGTTCGCATTTTAACCCTATTCTAGGCTCTTAAAGGTCCGATCCAGCAACTACTATGTCCACCATAGGCTGCTGTAGCAGTAAAGGCTGTTCTGAGTGCAGGTGACATCTGCTCAAGTCATTTTTACATCTGACGCTCTACCATAGCAGAAGGGTCAGTAAACTTGGCATGCCAATAGAGTTTAAGAGGTTCAAGTGAGGCAAGTTTCCTCACCCTTTCACCCAACATAATTACGACAAGAGAGAAAGCAGTCCAACAGGGCTCTCGAGCACCGCTGATGTGTTTTTAACACAGGAAACCCATTACCAGCCTCCTAAACTGTTGTTCCAGAGAATCCCTTCCTTTCTATATCTGTAAAATTATGAGTACTTCTATGGACAAGCTGATTACAAAATCCAAGAAGCAATCCTATAGTTCAGCTGGAGTTCCTTTTTCCTATAGAAGTGCTTCAAATCAGGAGCACAAATACTAGTAACTATGTTGCCAAATGACCTTGAACAATTTACTTTGACTTGATTTCTTTGCCTGAAAAATAAGGTTAATAGAATATCCTGCAAAGGGGTGTTGTAAGCCTTACTGCTTGCAAAACAAAGTTCAAAGTATTATATAAATAGTTCACATTTTAGTTATTGACAAAGCTACATCTCAAAACAAGACCTCTTGATACAACTCTAATCAACCTGTGGAATTTGCTTTGGCAAGAGCCTAGTAGCAAAGCAGCAAGGTCAATGTCAAACACAACACTTAGGCAGTTTTATGACCCAGCAAAGTTTTAGTCATGCTCTACTGGGGCAAATGGATTCCTTCATGAAGAGGTTCCCATTGCTAGCCTATCGCTTTATCAGATGGAAGTTATCAGGCTCAAAGTATCATGTTAACTACTCACAGAGACACAACATTTTCAGACAGAATATAACATCCTTCCATTGGGAGCTGCTATGCCAACGAAAACTCATCTCCCAGACCACCAAACCCAAGCAATGGTTGTCAAACACAGCTTGCTCCAGGCTAAAGCTGAACTTCTTACCATCACCCTCTCAGCCCAGCAGAAAGCCCAACTCAGCAGCCAAGGGCTTACAGGAAAATAACCTCTCTCCGACGAGTTTCATCCGAACCTCACCTCCCCTTCCCGGCTATTAGAGGTCCGACGTCTGTTACGAGGAGAGCTTTCGAGGGAGCGGAAAACGAGGAAATCTCCCCCCACACACCACCCGTTCACGGGCGGGGCCGAGGCCGGAATGAGTGAGTTTAGGGAAGGGAGGCGAAGCCCATCCCGCCGCATCCCGTTTAATTCCTCCGGTAGGGGGAGCGGAGCCGGGCCTTGTGCAGCTGCCGGGGAGTTGAAGCGGTCCCCCCCTTCCGCCCGCGCCTACTCCTCCCCAGCAGGGAGGCGAAACGGCTGGCACCCCCCTGGCCCAACCGCCCTGCCCCAAACGCGCTGAGAGGGGCGGATGGGGCAGCGCCCGGGCCGCGGCTCCGCAGGGCCTGCACTGCGGCTTCCTCCTCCCGCCGGGAGCCGCGGAGCCCCGGCGGGAGGGTGGGGGCAAGGGGAGAAGGAAAGACGGAAAGAAGCGGCCGGGCCCGCTCCCCCGGGGCCTGCCGCCGCTTTCCCCAGCGCCAAGGCCGCGGCGCCTCGCACCCGGCCGCGAGCCTCAGCCTCCCCCGCCGACCGACGGCCGCAGGGTGGGGGAAGCTGGGCGGCGACCGCAGGCAGGAAGGCAAAGGGGAGAAGGGAGAGGAAGAGAAGGCGGCGGACACCCACCGGCGTCGGCTGCTGCCCCGGGCAGTGGGTCTCGCTGTCCTCGGGCCGTCCCGCTCGGAGCCGGCTCCCCCTGCGCCTCAGCCTCTCTCCGCCCAGGCACACAAGATGGCGGCGCTC
>VXAL01000145.1:22135-95459 GCA_013399475.1 Chauna torquata
CCCCCCCGCAGCACCCCTCTGCAGCCCCCGCCTGGCACCTTGCGGGTGCCGTGCAGCGTTGGCTGTGTGTGGGGGGGGGAGGTGTGCGTGCCCTGCGGGACCCGACGCGTGCATGGCTCCTGGCGTTCTGCACGTGCCCTGCTGCGCTGCTGCATTGCGGGCTATGTGGGAGTGCGTGCACGCCTCGTGGGACTTGGTGCATCCATGTCTTCTGTCCGTTTTGCATGTGCTGCGCTGCGCGGTTGCGTTGCAGGCGACACGGCAGCGCGTACCCTCGCGGTGGTTTTACCCAGCTGGGAAGTGGAACTCTACCACAACCCCTCTCTCACTTCCCCTCCTCAAAGGAAGAGGGGGAGAAAATGTGATGGAAAAGGGCTCAAGGGTTGAGATAAGGACAAGGAGGTTGCTCACCAATTACTGTCATGGGCAAAACACTCCACATAGGGAGATTAATGTAATTTATTGCTAATTAATAACAGACTAGAGCAGTGAGAACCAAAAGCAAACTGCAAACACTTTCCCCCCACCCACTGCTCCTGGGGGGCTCTCCATGGGCTGCAGCCTCCTTCAGGCCACAGCCACCTGCTCCTCGGTGGGCTCCTCCACGGGCTGCACGTGGAGATCTGCTCCATGTGGTGCCCCACGGGCTGCAGGGGGACAGCCTGCTCCTCCGTGGGCCTCTCCACGGGCGGCAGGGGACCTTCTGCTCCGTGCCTGGAGCACCTCCTGCCCTCCTTCTGCACTGACCCTGGTGTCTGCAGGGCTGCTTCTCTCCCATTCCTCTCCCCTCTCTCCCAGCAGCTGTTGCCCAGCAGTTTTTTCCCTTTCTTAACTCTGCTCTCCCAGAGGCACAACCAGCGTCGCTCACGGCTCAGCTCTGGCCAGCGGCGGGTCCCTTTTGGAGCCGACTGGAGCTGGCTCTTCTCTGGCATGGGCAGCTGCTGGGCTGTGCTCACAGAGGCCACCCCTGCAGCCCCCCTGCTACCAAAGCCTTTCCACGTAAACCCAATACAACCCCATTGTGTTTTGCATGTGCCGCGCAGCACTGCGTGACTGCGTGGGAATGCATGCACGCCTCGCGGGACTTGCTTTGTGCGTACCCTATTGTGTTCTGCACGTGCTATGCAGCACTGCTGCGCGCACATCACACGGGAATGCATCTACACCTCGTTGGACTTGATGCCTGCACACGTGCTGCGCAGCACTGCTCCATGTCAGGCTCCTGGGGGATGCATGCAGCCCCTGTGTGGGGATGCAGCAGCGTGGTGACGCTTGCAACCTGGTGGCTTTTTGGGCAGGTGGCACATCACGGCCATGCTGTGGATGCGGCCCCCTGCCAGGAGCACAAACAAGTGCCAGCCGCGTCTCGCGGTGACGTGTGCCCTCTCTGCAGGGCCAGGATCAGGCTGAAACGCAATGCAACGGGTCAGGGTGCAAGCTGGTGCCTTGCAACAAATGCTCACCTCCTTGCCCTCACCTGGCGCTCAGGGATGTGCTTGCAACTTATATACGTGTTTGAAAGCTGCCCGTGCACCTTGCCATGGGGGCTAAAAAGAAAAAAACCGTTATAAGTTTCTTGCCTTAACGATACACAGATGGGCGGTAGGGAACGGGAACACGGAGCGATTTTTTTAACTCCCCTATGGAAAATAACATTCACGTGGTTTGAAAGCTCAAGAGACTGATGTAGCAGATGTGCATGGTAACTTCAGGATGATTTCCTTTCTGTTTTGGGTAACCTCAAGGTAAATCGAGGTCGTGCTGTCTCAGGTTAACTCCCAAATACTTCCTTTATCACAGGCAGGCAGAGGAGTTTTGAAAGACAGCGGGAAGCCACGAAAACGGCTTATTTCTAGATTTCCCCCGTGCTCATAGGAAACGAGCACCTCGAAGTCCTCCATCTGCCCATCAAACGGGGCCGAAATCGCCCGGCCGCTGAAACCGTTACACGAGGGAAGACAGACAGACAGACGGATGGGAGCCCCAAAACCTCTTTCCCTTAAAATTAAAAAAAAGGGTGATGCATGAGAGAGAGATGGCAGCGGCGGTGCTGGGAAAAGCAAAGCTGTGAGGACAAAACAAATGAATTCTTTTTTTTCCTGCCACTGCAGAAGCCGACCTGTCCGAAATGGGGCTGCCAGGAGGATTTAAGGAAGGGAAAACCAGGCAATTCCTGCGGCGAAGAGATTGCTGGCCATGTGTGGCTACTGCCGGGGCTGCAGATGTCCCTGTCCCCTCGGCGCAGGCGCTGCGAGCCGTGGGGGGAGCGATGGCCGTCGGGAGCCGGCTCAGCGTTCCCAGCGCGTTGGAACCCAAAATGCAAACCGGGATTGAATCCTTCAGCAGCACCCTTCCCTTCTTTATCCGGCAGCTGCAAGGAGAACAAACCCATATTCCCTGTTCCCGTACGGGGTTCGATTTTCCTCCCAATTAGCTTACTCACCTAGTAACGTCTTCCAAACAATCTTTCCCATATGTTCAAGCTAAAGTGACAATAAAGGATGGATGTCACTTCTAATGCCAAACCTTTGAGGAACAGCCCATGTTTCCCAGCCCGTACCCACATAAAATACCACAAGCTTTCATGATCTTGCATTTGACACATCACGCGTTTTGCTCAGCTCACACTTTTGTTCCAGCGAAGCCGTGGGCTCCTTGCAGTGCCCAAGGCTGCGTGCAGAAGCATCCCTGAATGATGCCGCTGCTGAACGGGGCAGGGGACCCGGTGGCAAAGGATGTGGAAAAAGACCCAGGTGCTCGAGTCCCTCCTTCTTGTATTTCCTGCCAGGTTCTGCCACCAGGAACCCCAGGCTCCTGGGACCAGTGGAAAAGTCACAGAATCACCCCCGGGCAGCAAAACCCTGTCGGTGCACGTATCCCCCATGCCCAGCTCCCCCCGGCCGTGGCCAAGCACCCACTTGTTTCACAGCCCGGTCCCCATGCCTGGACGCTAAACCAGCTCAGGACGATGCTCTGCACTAAAAATAACCCTTCTCTCTCTCTCTTTTTTTTTTTTTTCCACTTTCTGAAGGGTTATTTTTAACACTGAGCAGCTCCTCTCTTAACTCAATGCAGGGAGGAGATGCTCGCCCCATCGCCTCCTCCCTGTCACTGCAAAACTGCGACTGATGTGGGGGTCAGACCGGGCAGGGCGCACGGCTTCAGGAGTTTAATTCATTCTTCTCATCTGTGCTCGAGCCCAAGCTTTGCAGAGAGCCGAGGCGATGCTGTGTGCAAGAAATCGGCAGAAATTTGTCCCCGTCGGTCTGAGTCATGGCTGCTGTGATGCAAGATGAACGCTCTGCCCAGTGACTCATGACATTTGGAGGAAGAAAGAGGTTTCTTTCTACAGCTGGGAGGGCAGACGTGTTGGCACCTTATTTTTCTGTGAAAAGACAGTTTGGGAGAAGGACAATATAGGGAGGGATTCCCCGGGGTGGCATGGAGCGGCCGCTGGGTGCTCTTGGGGTTGCTTTTTCCATGCGACCCTCCTGGAGCTGCTGAGTTTTCCCTTCCAGCAGCCTCGGATGACAAATCTGCTGCGGATCTACGCCCTGTTCTCCTGGATTTGGGGAAAAAAAAAAGCATTTGTGAAAGGCAATTTTCTGAGGTTATAAAAATATCACCCCCAGTCACAGAGCGCTTGCCTGAGCGACGCTTTTCCTTTGGCATCTGCCCCAGGAAAAACCACCGTGGGTGGGATTTGCATTAACTCCAGGTCCCCAAAAGTAATCTTTTCCCCCAGTGTAGGCACATCATTTTTATCAAGAAGATACTGCTTGATTATCATCTGCTGACGTCCAGTAGTGGCAGAGGGACCGTATCACTCTGGGCTGGTGACAGTGATGTCAAGCCACCAAATCCCTCCCGGTGGTGATGGTGAAGTTATTTTGGGGTATTTTGGGGCGATGCTGGGGCAGGTGCCCATGTTCAAGGCACTGCAGGACACTGGAGGCAATTGCTGCTCCGCTTTCTGCTGCTCTGCTTTGCCAGGCTGTGTTATTGGGAAGGGGATGTCTCACCTTTGAGTCTCTCGTGTCGGGGTGAGAATCACAGTTACTCACAGGAGCTGAGAAGTCACTCCCCAACAGCTATTTGCTACCTTATCTACCAAAAAATAGTGAATATTCCTTGGATTTGGAGTCCTGGGGTCACCTACCAATGGGGCTGGGCTGTTGAAAAGTCTCAGATCCACACTTTACTACCCTGGAAGGTGGAAACCAGGAGAACAGCAAGCAAATCTGAACGGTTCCCTCAATGGGCAGCAAAAGAACAAGAGTATTTGCAGCAAGGGCTTTCATTTTGCCACAGTTTCTCCGTGGCAGAAGGACCCACACATCTGAGAGCATCTCAGATGCGGGGCTGAAGCACGGAGAGCAACGGAAGCAGATTGGCTCTGCCTATGACACTGACTCCCTCGGGATGGTGGGCAAATGACTGAGGCTCTCTCTGCCTCACTTTTTTCTCCTTAATTCAGAAATAGCTACGTTTCGTGACTCGGGGACGTGCAGTGTAACCTGCTGGGGAGCGGAGCTTTGTGTAATGTTAGTGCTGCTAATTTTTAGCGCTGCTGCTGACACCTCTGGATAACGCTCTCAGTCGCATGTGCGAGGGGGTGATACCCTGTTAAGCAGTCATGCTGATGTCTTTTGGTACCTGGGGAAGATGGGTTAGAAAGGACAAGCCATTTCTTCTGCTGTCATTTATCCATCCCACCTCCTTTCAGCTGCTACAGGCAGATGTCCCTGCTGAGCGAGTCCTTCAGCTCTTGCCCAAGTCATTGGAGATAAAGGGGAGTCATTCACCCATCCTGCTCCAGACATCAGCTCCAGAAGGTCTCCGTCACCTACCATCAACCATCCCTACCATTGCCTCTCCATCAAGCATCTCCTGGAAGGCTCTGGGGAAGATGTCCATGGTCAGCCTTGGGTGATGGGTGAGGATTTGCCATGCTCCCTGCATTGTTTAGATCCCAAGTGCTTACTTTACTCAACATTCAGGTTGGAAAACACACACTGGCAGGATGCTTTGCCTGGGAGATGCTTTGCAACCTGCTCAGCCTGCACCTGAAACTCAAACATCTGTGGTCGAGAGGTGCTTGCTGGCTGTACCCTCTCCACAGAGCACTTTAAATATAGGGGTGCTACCACCAATGCCAAGTGCATCCGATTGCATTTTGGGCATCTGCAGTGGCAGCAGAAACATATTCCTGAGCATGCACCTGGGTTATCTTCGCAAACTGCCACTGTCCCCCTTTCCGCTCCTTTTTAACCAGTCAGACTTCCCTGTGAAGTGCACAAGGTTTTAGCGGATGAGCCGAATTCACTAGCACGTCAGCTCGGTGCGTGCAGGAGATGCTGTGGCCGCCAGCTTGCAGCAGCTCCCAGACACTCGGCCCCGGCTGAGCCTGGAGCCTGCCTGGTCTCTGGGAGTGTGCAATAGTTGTTGTTATTCGGCCCACAGGGCTCTGGTCTGGGGAGCTGAGCAGCAGAAACTCGAGTCCTGATAATGGTATTGGTTGCTACCAGGAGTGGTCTCTCCTTCCACTGTCTCCAGTTCTGGGTTTACCCTGTGCGGCATTTTAACGTTGACGCTGATGTGCCAGTGGTGCCACCAGAGACCTGCGGCTGGAAATGAGGCTGCATCAGGTGCCCAGATCCACGGGGCGCAGGTCGTAGAGTCATAGATTCGTAAAACTCTGGAATCACAGAATGGGTTGGGTTGGAAGGGACATTAAACACCCAGTTCCAACCCTCCCGCCATCGGCACGACCCCTCCACCAGCCCAGGCTGCCCAGGGCCCCATCCAGCCTGGCCCTGGGCACTGCCAGGGATGGGGCACCCGCAGCTCCTCTGGGCAGCCTGTGCCAGGGCCTCATCGCCCTCAGAGTGAAAAATTTCTACCTTATACCTAATCTAAAACCAAATCTACCCTCTTTATTTTAAAGCCATTATCCTCGTCCTGTCACTGCACCCCTTGAAGAAGAGTCCCCCCCCAGCCTTCCTGTAGCCCCCTTTAGGCACGGGAAGGCCGCAGTGAGGTCTCCCCGGAGCCTCCTCCTCTCCAGGCCGAACAACCCCAACTCCCTCAGCCTGTCCTCACAGGAGAGGTGCCCCAGCCCTCTGACCATCCTCTGGACAAACACAATTGTCTCCGACCTTAGGGTGTCCCTGGCAGCAGCCATGCCACGCTGATGCTGCCAGACCTTCCAAACCAGAGATGTGGCAGGTCCATGCAATTACTCATGGCATGGAGTATTTGATGGGGTCGGCTCCTGAAGTCTCTTTGGTCTACCTGGAATCCTTGAGTCTCATGCAAGAAGATATTAGCTCCTGTGACCTGGATAACTATGAGCTGCTGTGGGTAGGGAGTCACCTGAAGATCCCACAACTTCTCTTCTTTGGTGACTGTGTGCTGGAGACAGCTGGCTGCTGGATTTGCGATCTGCTGGTCTGCTGTGCCCACCCCATGGCCACTGGCTCCCACAGCTGGGGACATCCCTCCAGGCACTGCGGAGCCCAGAAGAGCAAGGAGACCAAGCTGCAACCTCATAGCACATTTGGGACAAGGGCTTCCTAAAGCTTTGACAAAAGGAAGAGTTGCAACCATTTTGGGAGGTCGTATGCCTCATTTTAACAGAAGTTTTCTAGACTGGTGTTGGTACGGCTTTGCCCATGAAGCCTTTGCCCTCTGCAAAGGAGGATCTCATGCGTTGTGACTTTGCATGGACAGTGCATTGCTTCAATTCATCTGCTGACAGCTCAGAGCTTGAATTCAGCCTGGCCGCGCTGCCCACAGGGAGACCAGGCTCAGGCACACGAGTTGGATGTTAGTCCCTCTCCATGGGGAACGTGAAGCCCTTCAGGGGATGCTGGGATCCCTCTCAGGGGTATGAATAGATGGTTCAACTGAGTCTGCTCACAATAACTTTATGGACAAGCCTAGGTCAGTGACACTGAGTTCAATGGGAAACTCAACTGGTTGAACTTCCAGTGAAGGCTTGTGGGGTGAGCTGAGTTGGGTCTGGTCTCTGGGACCAGTTTGGTCTCTGGGGTGGGCAGTACAGCAACCCCAGTGCACCTTCCCTTGCCTCCTGCTACCTCCAGCCCATCGGAGACACTGCCAGAGCTGTCCCAGGTTGGTTTATGGATGGGAGATGTTGTCCAAGCCTAAAGGCAAAAGATAGGAGCATTAAAATGTCCCATTTTGAGAGCTTTGTGCAATTTTATGGAGCTCCACCAGGGAAAGCTGTCTGTCCACCACCAGGGTACCACGCTGCCATGTAGGTTTTGATGTGGCACATGTCCTTATGCTTTTAATGACCACGCAGAGAACCAAGATTTTAAACACTCAGCTGAAATATTTCACCTCTAGCAGCACAATGACCAGAAATCCCTTGGTCTGCTAGCAAAACTGCCACCTCTGAAACACTAATATTGCGTTCTGCCACCCTTGGCTTTTTCCAAAATGATTTCCAGTTACTTAGCTGTAACAGAGGAGAGTGTCCCGGCTTTCCATTTGAAGTCGCTTGGCTACAGGGATCTACAAGAAAATGTCACACCAGAGGTATTGAGGTTATTATCAGTTTTTTCCTGGATGGGAATGAAGTTTCAGCTGTTCTCCGTCATCAAAACCTCATTAAGTTGCACAGCCACTAATTGATATGCCCCAACCTGACAACTTGAGTCAAAGGGGAAGACAGCAGCCGCCCTGGGACCCACCAATCAATGTCACAGCCATCCCGGGCCCACGCTGAACTTTGACCGCTTGCAAGAATGATGGCGATTGTTTCAGTTGCGAGGGAGAAAGGTGGAAACCAGCCTAATTATAACATCAATGTCATGTCACATACCCCCACTGGACACCTGCCTGAAGGAGAAAAAAACGGACAGTGGCTCTTGGGGTCCAGCCTGTGTGAAGCTACTCAAGATGTCACAGCCACTCTGGGTTGTCCAGGCTGAAAAACTTCACCTTGAAGAGCTTTGTTCACCCAGCAACTGTTTGTAGAAATATGGAGATACACATTGCAGAAAAATTGCAACATGAATGACAGCAAGAGTGAAAAATGACAATATGCAAGCAGGTAAAAAGGTGGCAAATGCCTAAATCACTGCAGGATGGGATAATTTAATTTCATTTTGCTTGCCTACAAGGTGGTCATCCCCAGCCACGTTCATTCCCTGCTCCCTTTTACAGTCATTGCAGAGAACCTTTGACCTGAGGGTGTAATTCATCCACTCTCTTCTAGATAGCTGAGGTGACCAATGGACCAGAGACCTCCAGAGGAGCCTTCAGCCTTCAGTTGGGTGGTGCTGTCTTCATTTAATCAAATCTCCTACATGGCAGGAGAAAGATGAGCAGGGCTAGAGGTGAGAGAGGCCCTGGGCTGACGTTCTCCATGTGGCTTTATGCAAAGATCAGGTGAGTTGTGGGGAGTCTCGCAGCTGTCCCCAGGGGAGCTTCATCTCAGGCCTTGGAGCCACAATGTCCCCTCCATGGAGGAGGCTTGCCTATTCCCCATGCACATTTTGGGTCTCAACCCCCTGCAAATGCCAACTGGGTCCCAAAATCTGCAACAGGTTCTCTACCTGATAGACGGGTTGTCCTGGCCTGGACCCTGCATTGTAACAGGTCCCTGTGTGTTTTTAAGCTTTCTCACAGTTTTTGCAGTGTCCTACAAGCCCAGAACTGGGGAAGTTTCCACCTTCTATCCCTGAGCATGGGGACAGCAGGATCTGTGAGGATGGTATCGATGTGATGGGCTCACACAGCAGCCTCCAACACTTGGAGCTCAGCAGGCCTGGCTTGTGGGTTCCTGTGACAGGGATCACGAGTTTTTCCTCCGGCCCAAAGCAAATCTGTCGAAGTCAGACAGTTTGACCTCAGTGGGAGGGCTGGGCTTGCTATGCAGAGAAGAAAGCAAGCAAACAACTGTTCCCAAGGTCCCATTTGCTGAAATTCAAGTGTAAATTAACCTCAGCTCCTGGCTTGTATGGCCCAGTAGTGCCTGACTGATCCTCCATCTAACTGCAGATGAGGGCATCCCTGCTGCAGGATGCTGTCCGTGCTAAAAGTTCACAGAGGTCCACTGAGTTCATGGAAGGGAAAACCCATGGAGGACTGGTAATCCAGCTGTGGCTCTGAGCATTCCAGGCAGAAGTAGTTAGAGATTGGGGTGGATCTGCCTGGCCTGCCCTGGAGTGACTGTAATGTTCGTGGGTAGCCTTATGTGGTGCCTGCGAACGTCACAAATGGGGACCTTAGGAGGTCTTCTTAGCTAGGGGATCGTCTGCAAGGATGTTTCCTTGCCCAAGACCACACGGGAGCACAACAGCAGAGCAAGGACTTGATCTACCAGCTCCCAAGCAAGGACTGGCCAAGGGACAACCTCACACTCCACACCCTGGGGTGTCCTTTTTATTCGCCCCAGGATGCAGGGGAAAACCCGTGCCCACCCCGTGCTATGATGCAATCTGGCCTCTGGCTTTTCACCATCCCTTGGGCAAATGCCCATTTATTTCAGTTATTCCTTTACGTTGGCAGCATGTGCACCACACTTATCTCTAGGGAAACAGCTGTGACTTATCCTTGAGAATTAGATTGCAATTAGCATTTAAGCCCATACCTATGATGCGGATACAAAGACGATATAATGAATCAGACTTTTAATAAGCTCCATAACCTTTGAAAACTCACCCGGGTGGGAGCTGGGCACGCGCATGTGCCAGCAGATAACTTGTGGCTGATGCTGGTGCTGCCGAAATCGCTCCACCCTTCCCTGATCTGCTGAGCAGGACCCCAGGAGCACGTGCTGCTCACTAATTACAGCTGATGCTGTGAAGATAAACCAAAATAGAGGCTCGTTTCCTGTCTTGTTCTGCAGGCACTGATGTGAGCTGGCCATGTGGGCTTGCTCCTCAGGGTTAGCTCATGGTGATGTGAGATGGTGAGGCTGGAGGGGACCATCTGCCCCTTGCTGTCACTGTGTGATGCAGGCATGGGAAGATGGGGAAAACAGTGGAGACTTTGGGGTCCTCTGTGTGGGAAGCGCTGGGTGCAGGGCAGCTCTCCTAACCCACTTGCAGCCAGAAGCCGGGATCTGAAGCTGCGCATCTCCGGAGGTGTGAAATCTGTAATTGTAAACCAACGAATGAACTCAGGCTGTCACAGGAGCACTCACGAGGTGGATTATGGATAGCTGGAGGCCAGGAGGTGTGGAGGTGGCACCACGCGAGCGTGGCTGGCGTGGGGCTTGGTGGGGACTTTGCAGAAGATGCTGGCAGAGCCCATCGTGGGCTTGGCCCTAGGGCATGGCATAAGATGGCAGGGACATAGCTTGGGGACGGGTCACTTGGCTGGTGCACAGAGACAAAGGTCAGGAGGGGATGTGTCTTCTTGTAGGCACTTTTTTCCCTTGGTGCAGGTGGGAAGGTTGGCTGGTGGCTTGAGCAGAGGAGAAGATGTAGGTTCAGGACATGTCACCAGGAATTGCTTTAGCTATCTGACACTGCTCATCTAAGCTCTCCTCCTCTGAAAAACCTTTCTCCTTGAGTGTAGACTGTGTCTTTTGGGGGGGAAAAGTCCTAGGTGGCCATCAGAGGACTGTCGGTCAGCCGTGAGGTCCTGACTCTGAGTCACTCTGGAATTGTGCCTGCCCTGCTGGCTCACACTGGCTGACCACGTCTGCTGGCAGCTGCTCCATTAAACGCCTCCCGGGAGGAAGCTGGGCCTGAATCCCTTTTTTCCAAAGGAAAAATTGCAGCAAATTTCCTTGGCTTGAAATCCCTCCATCAGCTGCTCCAAGATGCGCCGAAATAAAGAGCTTTCCTGAGCGCTTGTCCTCACAGCATCTCCTAAACCAGAAAGCATCACCCTGACTTCTTCCCTGGTGCCCCAGGAAGCCGCTTATTTTAGTTCTGGGCTCCTGTAGGGCCTAATCCTGTTTGCAGGAGACCAGAGGCCGTGCTCAGGTGAAGCTGGCTGCTCCCCAGGTTTTAATGAGGTCCCTAAAGGTTTTTGAGTCCGCAATCCAACCAGGGCTGCTCTTTGCGTTAAGGCAAGGCAAGGGCAGGACTTGTTTTCATTCTGAAAAGTCCTGCAGTTTTGCAGTTTTTTTCTTTTTTCTTTTTTCTTTTTTTTTTTCCCTACCCTTTCTAAACTGAACTGAAAGCAAAAGCAGACATCCTGAGAAAATTAAAATTTGAAACAAAATAATAATGACTGGCAGCTCTTCCACGTACTGGATCAGATGGCAGATGCTGGCCACGGCTGGCTCGAAGCCACATTGGAGGCCATGGAAAACTGGGGGGAAAAGGGTGGAAAACAGAAAACTTAACAGGCTCTTCCAAAAATGCAGAAGCTGAATGTTTTTGCTCACTGCTTTGGGAAAAAACAACATCAAACGCAGCCCTTTTCTGCCCGTTTTGCTTCCGGCGAGTTGGTGTGCTTCGTGGGAGCCCCTGTCCCGTGGGAAGTCGCTGGATTTCCCCGTGGGGAGCGGATGAGCTGCCCCTGTGCGTTAATGCGTTGACAGGAACAAACCTTCGTAACGTGACTCTGCCAGTGATTTCAAAATGCAGGTGATGCTGAAATCCAAATCCGTGTGAATTTACACTAGGATCAGGACAGACCCCCTCCCAGGTAAACTGAGGCACGGCATCCCGCCCAAACCACGGCTGCCAGCAACAGGGGAAATGTCGGCTCCAAAAAGCAATTTTTTAGCCCCATTTTTTTTGCTGCTGGCTCTGGGGGAGGTTTCCTGCAGCAGATGGCAGCAGCGGTTTTGCGAAGGCACAGGGGCCCCGACTCGCTGGGTGCTCAGCATCACCTGCACCCAGCACCCACTGCCTGGGGTGCCCCCAGTGACCTGGACAAAGCCCCCCACCCACGAACCAACTGTGGCTGCAGTCAGCAGCAAAACGGCAAAGACCGATTGCCCGGCTGTGTTGATCTGTGTGGATTCTCTGGAGTCTAATAGAGGGGTTGAGCAGCCTTCCCCTCCCTGGGGGAACTGGGGTGTACGTCTCTCCTCCCCCCAGATACCACATTTTACAAGGTGTGTAGGACTCAGATGACCTTGTCAGATGACTGTGCGTTTGATGCTGGAGCTTAATCACATTTTGTAGTATTTCAGAGCTGGGGCAGACGGACAGACAGGCACAGACCGGCCTCTTTATCCTTATTTCTCCGCAACAGATTCACACTGGAAAATCAATCTCTTAACTAGTTTGTGCTTCCTGATGATTGTGGGTTTTCTCCCCCTTTTTCTGTTTTTCTGGCTTAGTTTCCAAAGTCAGGGAGGCCTGGCATGGAGTCTCTGTGTGCTTCCCCTCCACAGCTATAGGATTATCGATCCACAGGCTCATTTCAGCTCAGTTCAGCAGCGGCTGGAAAACTGCCTTTCCCAAGCACCGGATGAAATCCCTGTGGGAGCAGCCATCCTGCTTACACCCTCTGCCTGATGCCAATACGGGACCGGAGGGGGACAGGGACAAGTGACATGCCCAAGGCCACACAGGTGAGACATTAGTGGCAGAGACCCTCCTGACCCTGACACGGGAAGGGGGACGCCGGCGTTAAGCATCCCCGCCTGGGGACGGGGCGCAGCACTTCTGCTGCAGTCAGTTTAGGTTTCTAGACAGCTGCTGACAGCATGAGCTGATCTCCTCTCTGCCTCCATATGGGTAAAAAACAGATGATAGATGCAAAAGAAAGGATTGATTTTATTTTTCTTAACACATATATATTTATACGCATATATTTGCACGCATTAGTGGCAAACACCTCTGCAGCTGGTGCACGAGCGCAGCTTTGTCCTGCCAGAGGCTGGGTGGTCCCCCTGGCATCGGGGAGTGAAAAGCGTTCTCTGAAGCGCTGCGTTGCTTTACAGCAATAACTGCAGGGAGTTATTCTCCCCAGAATTAAGTCCATGACCACTGGAAGGGCGTTAAGGTAGTGCTTCACAGCTCCAATTATCTTGGCCGCTCGAACAAAAAAGCAGATTGTGTTGAGGGACAAAAGGCGTTTTCTATGTAACTTCTTGTCTCGAAGCATTCAGAGTATGTAATGCCGATATAAATACCCCAGGGCTGGGCTATCTTATGTTGTGGCCAAACCTCCCATTCAAAATAACCATTTGCTGGGGAATTGCATTCAGCAGGGGAAGCCAAAAGCACAGCCAGCCCCTCACACTGCAGCCCGGCTGGATGCACTGGCCTCAGGGTACGATCCGGACAACATCCCGGCTGGCACGGGAGCAGATATGGAAGGAGGCATGCGGGGCCAGGCGCAGGAGATGGGCTGCTCGCTTCGTCCCCGCTCTGCTCTTTCGCATCCCAGCGTGAGATGCACGGACGGGTTCACACAACGGGCAGGGGACCCTGCCAGCCCCATCCCCACAGCTTTACCTGCCTTTCTTCCATTTCTAGAGCAAGAGGCGATGATGCATCATGTGCTACTAAACACCTATCCCTCCAGCCTGTGTAAATAGAGTCGGCTAGGCAGAGGGCAGAGACCATGACCACAGTTAATAGACACCAGAGAAGCTACACAGGGCAGAGCTACCATCTGTTTTCATGCTTTCCATGGCTCTCTGTCTGTTAGAGATGCAGGATATGCCCCCAACATTGGGTCTGGAAGCCAGGGGAGCAGGTGACAGTCTGTGTTTCTGGACTTTATTGTAGGCTCCAACAATCCCATCTCCCCCGCAGGCATTAATATTACTGTAGAGACCTCCAGTTTGACCAGGTGACCAGGAGACATGTCTGCAATCTCATTCCTGGTGCTGTTTTGTATTTGTACCACCCAGACCATGCTGTAGACAAGGACTGGGGCTTTTGTTATGATTCTAAGACCATGCAAGGCATGGAGCCAGGCTGCTCTATGTCTATAGCGAGGGGCCCATCTTGGCCCATGGTTGGGTGCTGAGTGTGCTCTGGCGGCCGGAGAAGGTCCCACCAGCCCACCAGTAACCCCCTGAGCGCCCAGGAAACATGCAAACTCGTAATTCCTCCATCAAGCCCTGCGGCAGCAGCTTCTGCCAAAGCCTCAGGTTTCATTTCAGGTAGCTCACTGAGCAGCTGGGGGCTGCTGCCGCTTCTTGGCACCAAGAGGCTCACGCGGTCTGTGTTGGTACCTGGCTCCTGTAGACCTGCAAAAAGCACTTGCTTTTAGAAGCAATAATTTGGAGCAGTCACTTCCGTGTGCCCCAACAGGCCCAGATTTTTAAGAGTTGATGTTTAACTAAACGTGCTGATAAGGGTGGGTGGTTTGTGCAAGGCCACACCCGGATGACCATTCATCTTGCTGTAGGTGACAAAAGGATATTTTCATGCCTGTAAGCTATGGAAAGGAGATGTCACCCACCCAGCTGCCCATGGTTCTCCATCCCTGAGAGCCAGGCAGCCTCGGTCTGCAGTCCTGGCGCTGAGCTGGTCCAGGGTGGGCTCTATGTGTGCCCATTGTTTGGTTTAACACCAGAAAACCCCTTTTTTTCCAACAGCATTGAGAGAGGAAAACACCTTGGGAATAAGAAGCTGGAAATGGAGCGGCAGGAAAATGCAGGGGCAGGCAGAAAGGGGTGAACCGGGGCAGGATTTCTATGAGTGGGCTTCCTGGAGAGGCTGGAGGCCAAAGCACATCAGAAGCAAGATCCTGATTTCAACCGAGGAAATAGAGGCTTGGGCAAACTTGGCGGGCCAAGGTCAGCGGTCATGTAGGGAATGTGGTGCTGCTTGTGTTCTTTTGCTGCTTGTGTATTTCCTCTCTGTTACTTACCACTGGCTTTGCAGGGCTGAGACAAGCTGCTGTCCAAGGGACTCTGGGTCTGGTGTTACCATCTCCCAAAAGCATCAACCCCTGACAGCTGCTGGCTGAGGAGTGGACCTGCTCCTCCATCTCCTGGTGTCCTTCAGCACTGGTGCCAGCGGCAGAGGGTTGTCCTCCATCACACCGCAGGCTCAACCCCAGCCTATGCATTCCCCAAAAAGCACTGAGAACATTGGGTTGGGCAGAGGAACAGCTCCCTGCTCCCTCGCTCCTTGCAGCTCTCCGAAGGCACTGGATGGGGCCCTTTCTCCTCCCTTTCCTTTGGCCCATGGGTTTTTGCAGACAGCAGCCCAGGAACTGCCGGGTGGGATCCACCACAGACCCAGCTGGCCCCGAATAGGTCACCTGGGGCAGTTTCAAAGAAAGGAGCCCGTTTCCTCTGTTTCACCCCAAGACTTGAGAAGATCTCGCTCGCAGTCTGGTCTGAGATAGCTGCAGCCCAGCCTGGCCCACGAGTGTGAGGTTTAATGGACACGCAGATGTCTTCCTCATCTTGCGTTAGAACCGCGAACAATCCTTCCTGCTGCACGTCCTTTCCCCCCCCAAGTTGGGCTGGCTGCCTGCTGGAAACACACCCTACAGCGAAATCACGCATCGCTTTCCGTGTCCTCCCTTCAGTTTTCAAAGTGCCTCTTTCCCCGCGTCCTTCTGGGGGAGTGGAAGCTTGCCTCTATTTTTTTTTTTTTTGGACAGTTTGGGATTTTAAGTGGTGTTAGCAGGTTTCTTACAGCTTGTAGCTTTTCTAGAGTAGAAGGCGAGCCTTTGGGAAGTCTCCAGATCTTACAACTGTGAAGGATGCTTTTATTTGGAGAGAGACGGGATTTGTTTCACCTAGCTATAGCTGCCCCCAGAGCCGATGTCTGACCTAAGGGCTGTTTCAGCTCCTCTTGTCTCTGGAGAAAGCAGTCACTTCAGGGGACTAGTTGTGGGTGAGGGATGAAGGCAGACAGCATGATTTGTCCCCTCAGAGAGTCCCTGTCATCTCAGGATCCTGAATAACTAACCTGCACTGAACCCTAACTTGGCTCCAGTTTGGAAATGAACGCCGCCCCTCTTCCCATGGCCACCTTCTCACTACGATAATGCGTTAACTCTGAACACTACTGATGGCGTTTCAGTTGTCATGGGCACTGTGAGCTCCTGCACTTGGTGGCAGCAGCTTCCTGCAGATGTGCTTTGCCAGAGGGTTTTGGTGATTGCCCCTGAACCACAGCAGCTTAATTTGGAGATCGAAGGCCATGTGGGCAGGAATTAACAAAGCACCCTCACTTGAGTGCTCGGTTATGGTCAGACACTCCTGCCAAGGCCCATTTGCAGGTGACCATTGTCCTCCTGGCTGCTTTTAGTCAAATGGTGAATTTGAGTGTGGGAAGAGGCAAACGTGCCCTTGGCTTCGATCAGCTTGTGATCATCTCCCGCTCACTTAGTGCTCGGTGTCTGCAGAGATGGGACCTGCGAGCTTCTGGGCTGCACAAGAAACAGCTCCTCCTGGCAGAAGAAAAAAGAGAAAACTAATCAGAATAAAATCACCAAGGCTTTGTTTTCCTCCAAAAACGCTTCCATGACCTGTTTTCTGGGCTACTGACCTGTACCTCCCCAGCGGTGACACTGCTGGTGGCGAGGCAGCGCCAGCTGAATGGACATTTCCAACACTAGATGGAGCAGTGGCCCCAGACATGAAGGAGCAAAACCATCTTGCTCTTAAGTCACTCCTCTCCTGCATCTCGGCCCAGAAGGGAATCTGGGACAGAACAACCCTCTGGTAGCATTCAGATAGGTTGCCAGCCTGGTGGGCCACCCCCAGGCTTGCCCTTGGTGTCCTGCGGTGGGGACCTTCCCTCCACGAGCTGTCCCCTGCGGTGACTGAGGGATTAGGGTCTCGCTGCTGGGGACATTGCTGGCGGGTGGGACATGAAGCGGAGGAGAGCTCTCTGGGGCGCAGGGATCAGGGGTATCAGACTCCGGGTCATTTCCTTGTTGCCTTAACGCGAGCGATTTTTCCTCACCTACACAAAGCCCCCTTCCGACACAAAGGCGGAAGGTCAGAAGCTGGGGATTAAGAGGTGACGGCCTGTGATTTGGTGGCGGTGGCCGTCCTTGGGATGCATGGATGGGGAAGCGGGGACCTGCCGGGGAGGATGTCGTGGTGGGGTTCGGCCCCTTGAAACCACACAGGGGTTGCAGAGGCAAGGACTGAGGACAGCCTCTGCTGAGTGTTCCTGCTTTTTGGACCAGGCTGGCTGCAAGGAGACGTGGGGTTTCCTCTGGAGCAGGAGAGCTAAGGGGGCTCCTTGGCTTTCACGTTGGCTTGTCCCTACCTGCCATACACGCTCTGAACATGCAGAGCCAAGGCGAAAGCACTTCTGCACATTTCCTCCTTCTCCAACATATTTCCCATCTCTCATCCATGTAGGGCATCTGTGTTTGGACTTCTTGGGACAAATTTAGCCAGCAAAATACATTTTCCTTGGTGTTCTGAGGGGACACACATGCTGTGGTGCCTCAGCCCTGGTGGGGTCTGTAGGAGACACCTTCTTCACCAGCTGAGCAGGAGCCTCCAGGATGGAACTGCAAGTTGGTGCTTCGGTTTACCTCTGAGGAGGAAAGCTATAGGCAGACACCTCAGCTTTCAGGAAGTGCTGTGAGATTCAAGACATGGTGAGAAAATGTTGGGAACTCCATATTACAAGGATCCTGCTACATTCAGCGTGGTTGGTGTCCTACTTGTGTGCCTTTCCTTCTTGTCCTGTGGCTGTAGCATGTTTACCACCTGTGGGCTACATCTCATCTGTTGGTATCTCCATGGTGTGATGTACTGGTGTGAATTAGAGGTGAGCCCTTACATCAGCCTTTTGGGGACTGGTGTATCTGGGAGGCACCCAGAGACTCTTCTGTCCATGGTGCAGCAGGACAGATGACTCTGATGATAATGAATGTCCTTGTCAGGTCCATGAGGTTTTAATGGCCCTGAGCAACCTCCCACAGTCCATCCACATCCATGGTCCCATTGTTTTCACTGTCTTGTAAAGAGCAGGACCAATAGTTGGGTGGGCTCTAATGGCCCAATGAAGGTCTTCACCATCTTGGAAAGTCCAAGGCCAAGAGCTGAGTTGGTCCCAAATCTTGTGCAAGGTGAACAGCCATGGCTTCCTGCATCCAATGGGCTCAGCTTTGGGTCTGTCCTGGTGGATTCTGGACACTTGGTGGCTATGCCTAAATTTGGCTCCTATATGCCCTTGGCAGTCAGTGGGGGACTGCAGCTCAGATGGGCTGGTTGGTACCGGGAGGAACCTGGACTCAAGATAAGTGCCCAGCTCCCAAGTGAGGCAGCTTAGCCAAATTCCTGCTCTTTGATGGGGTGGATCTGGCCACGAGTGCAGCTTTGAGTAGTCTTCACGTGGGGTCATTGTAGGAATATGTCATGGAGCCATCAAGTGCAGGACCTTGTACTGCATCCTGAGCCATCCCTACAGTGTGGGTTGCAGCGACAGACCCAAAGTGAGCCCCGAGGCCACCTGCCTTCAACCCCCAGCTGAGAGGGTGCCTGCCAGACCCTACAGGAGATGCAGCTCCATGTTCCTCCTCGAGCCAGACCTCCCCATGAAGGCAGACGCAGGTCTGGCTTTTCTGCCCTGGCCCTACCACCTAAATCTTTCCTCTGGGGTTGAGGAACATATTTGGGCTACCAGACCTTGCAGGTTCACCACTACATCTCCAGCACGCCGGTGAAGCATATGGCCCTCAGCAGCGTCACATTTCCCCCTTTCCCTAAATCCTCAGCTGCGGGGTGCAGAGGGGTGCACACTGGAGTGCTGGGGGGGGGAGTGACATAACACGAGGGCAGCAAAAGCTTGGGTGCTCACCTTAACCGAGGGCTTCAAACGTCGCCCGGCGTCTCCCCAGTGCTGGGAAGGTGCCGTAGCTCCGTGATGACCAAATTGCAAATACCTGAGGCTTGAGTCACGGCGCGGGGAGGAAACATGCATAAACAAGCAGCAAGCCAGGAAACTCCACCGTGGCGATGGACAAAGGTAAAAGTCAGTGGCTTGGTATGTCTGCGCGATAGCAATAAAGCCCAAGGTAGCAGGTTTTAGCTGATAATCACAGCACCCCAGGCTGTGCTCGCGCATGCGAGGCCAGGGCAGATTTAGGCAGCGCTGCCGAGGAAAACACAGGCTGCCGGAGCCGCGGGCTGGGGCAGCAGGAAAAATCACAGCGCTTCCCTGGGCGCTGATGGGGAGGAAATAATAGCAAATTTCACCCCCCGGGAGGTCAGCGCTTAGGGAAACTGAGGCAGGGAACGTGCCGGAGGTGGTAGCTCATGTTTCTTGGCAGAGCCAAGCTGGACCCATCTCCAGTCTGCTTTGGGTTTTGGGAGACCCCTTTCCTTTGCATGGCTTTACATGTGAAAAGGCTCTTTCCCACATCCCTGAGCCCTCGCTGTGACCCTGATCTCTCTACCCTCTACCAGACTAGCACAGAAAATAAACAGTCCCAAACCTTGGCTGTCAGGGCTGGATTCCAGCAGGGCTTTTTTGCATCCCACCCCTCTAAATTCCCCCTGCAGCTCGAGGCGTGATGGCAAACAAGTCTCACCCGGCTGCCTCCTAAGGAAGGTCAGGTAACCCCCCTGTGTGCTTCCAGCCCAAATTCAGGTAAGGATGTATGTGAAGCTGAGCCACGCATTTCGTGCCTCAGTTTCCCCTTTTGCAAAATGAGACCTATGGAACTGTCCTCCTCTGGGCATGCTCTGAATGCAGTTATGACATTAATAATTTTTCTCTGCTGAGTATCCTGGGGCAGCAAAGAAAGTGTTTCATCCTTCTGGGGGAAAGGAGGAAAATTTGAGGAGGGAACCAAGCATGTGCTGGGATTTGGATGGAGGGGACCTGGTGCACCAGGGGAGGATGGAGAACTGGTGAAACTCGATCACTGCTGGAGCCTGGTGGCTCTAGGACAACCCAGTGACACGGGGTAAAGGTGAATGGCGGGCTGCTTTTCCAGCCCGCTTCAATTTTGGGACGTTATCTCGTGGTAGCAAGCCCTGAGCAGGCACAGTTGCTGGGGGCAGAGCGCCCGGCTGGCTGGGAAACAGCCGCCGAGTGACGGGCGCGCGCCGAGTTTGCATTTCTGGCTGGAATGCTGCTTATCGCTCCGCTGGCATTTCCCATTTCTCTTGTGCCACACTTCAAGCACAAGAGGCACATTGTCACTGTTCCCCCAGCCACAAGGCGGGGGGCACAGGGGTGGGGAAACACCCTTCTCTGCCTGTGCCTCTATAAATCAAGTGCATTTGGACGGCTCCCCGGTCAAGTATGGGCATTTGAGCTGCGATGTGAAGTCATTTCAGTAATGTGCGCCCAGGAATGCGCCTTATCTGATTTCCCTCCCGTCGTTTCTTCTCCCAGTCCTGCAAACAGAGGTTGCGGCTCCCCCTCGGTCCCGCTGCGGGCTGAGCCAGGAGAACATCGGCGTGGTGCCGGTGGGTTCCCAGCGGCCACTCCGGGGTCAGCGTGGGCCCGGGACCCTTCCCCACCTATGGACACAGCTGCTGGCTTTTGGATGCTAAACAACTTCACACCCCGGACAGAAGACATAAAAACTGCCCTGGGAGCTAAAATTGCATGTATACAGATAGATCTGCCTCTGGATTATTGCAGAGCTTATTACTGGGGAGCTTTCCGTGCTGGATTTCTTTTGAAAAAGACCTTTTCCTCTGCTGGAGCGGGAGGGGGCTGGCGGCTGGGGGAAGCACGCCTGGAATGTGACAAGCCTGTTCTCCTGCTTGTTTGTGTAAACGAGTTGGGTCTATTCCCTTCATCTCGAAGTGCACGTCTTAAGCCTCCTTGCAAAGCAAATTTACTTTGAGAGCACATGAATGCCAGCACAGGGGGGGCTCAGGCTGGCGTGGCGGCTGGTGATGATAACAGTCATTAATAATATGAATAATTGAGAATAATAAAATTAATAAAATCCTTTTTTTTTTTTTTTCCCCCAGAAGCAATGGGTGGCGAACAAGAGCTCCATCCAACACTTCCCATCACCTTCATGTCTGTACCTCTTCTTGCCTGGCTCTATGAGGCCATCTGGGCACTCCCAGTTGGGAATTTCATGACAAGATGGTTTTCCATTAGGAAAAGCTTAGATGTCCACAGCAAACCCTATTTTCATGTCCAGGTGGCAACAAAGATCTCCTTGGGATGGCCACCCTGAGTCTGAGAAACGCCACAGCAGAGACCACGAAGCAGCTGAAAATTCACTACGAAACTCAGAGATGTGGACCCTGAAGGCTGATGGTGATGTCCCTGATGGGTGAGGGACTTGCTCAGCTCTGGGAGGATGCTCAGCCTGGCCCTGCTGCTGTCATCGGAAGAGCATCCTTTATTCCCACTGCTGACGCAAAGGTTTGAGAGGTCCCAGTCAGGAAATTCAGAGGCCAAACCCCACTTTTTTGGCTTGGGAGAGCCACTGCTCCCCTGCTGCCAACCTCAGTTGCAGCAGTTATTGGCAGCAATATCTAAATCATAACAATAATAGTGACGATGATGATGATTTATGGCCAGTTACAACATCCCTGGGAACTTCACTCTCCCAGGAGATGCCAGTGAATGCATGGGGAATGAGCATCTCTCTAAATGATATTAAAAGACCCCAAAATACTCCTTGGCTGCATCCCAGGTGTGACCGGATATTTCAGATAAAATCCATGAGCGTCCTCAATGTCTTGCCTTGCTCCCAAGAAAGGCAGCCAGCTCTATTTCTCCTCCTTTTCCCATGATTCTTGGCTGTCAAACCGGCTTGTTGCTGCTGGGCAGGCTGGCAAACAGCCTTGGCACCCCCTTATCACGTCCTCCCAAGCAGCATTTTAGCTGAAGTTGTGCAGGTGAAGACAGATACGTAGAAAGGCACCTTCTGTCTTCAAACAGTGCAAGGTGGGGGATTTATCTTATGCTTGCAGGTAGGGAAACTGAGGCTCCAAGGCAGCCGAACGCAGCTTGCTTGTGACAATTTGGATTAGCAGCCCCATCTCTTGTGCCCAAACCCCATGGACCACCTATGTGCATTTTCCATGACCAGGTTCACTCTGGTTTCACCCTGGGCACAGACCAATATAGCAGTGAGGTCACCTTCCCCATCTCTCCCTGTGGATCACCTGCCTTGCTGCAATTGTAACATTTGGCTTTTCCCATTCCTCAAACATCTTTTGGTGCCTCCTTACTAAAAGGACATCTCAGCGCCTTGATGCCTCCATGTGCTGACATGCCACGTCCTGGGATGGAGCCAGCAGGCTTCCTTGAGTCCACCCAAGGCGCAAGGGGCTGAGGTCTCCGGAAGTAAGTCGGACTTGGAGGCTGATAGGGCATGTTGGGACCTCCTTGGCAAAGCTGGCTGGTACCTTCCACACCCTTCCTCTTCGCATTGGCCAGATGCAGGAAGGGTGAGGAGCCAACAATTCCTTGCTCTATGTCAACTGACACTTGTAGATTATGTTTTGCATCCTACTGGGTGCAGAGTCTCAGTGTCCCCTCTGAAGGGTCCTGGGGGAACTGTGCGGTTTGGGTGTGTGTTTTGTTGCATCTGGTTTCAGAGACATGCTTAATTTTTGCAAAATGTTCATGTCCACCCATAGATTCAGGCATCCTGGTGATTCAGGTCTACGACCACATGGACTGTTGGGTCACGTAAACAAACTTGCCATTTTGCAATATTAATGACAAGTGGGTTTTATTCCTTTAGAAAAACCATCTGCTGCGTGCCTCAGTTTCCCTTCCTGAAAAAAAAGCACCTTGTGACACTTAAGACTTCTTGGGGAAAGTTGGGTACATCTTGAAGAAGGGGCTGAGGTCTGGGTATTTGGGAATACTGCATATTTTTTGAGGAAGGGTAGAATTCTGACACATTCCTCTTCAGTGACCTAAACCAAGAAGGTATCAACAGGCTGAAGATACCAGAGAAAGAGAGCTGTTTCATGGCAGCTGTACTTGGTGTGCAGGAGGATCTTCCAGGCTGTACAAATTGCCCAAATAATCAGCTTATTTTAGCAAACAGGGAATAATTCTCCTTTTCTCCCCCAACTTCATTTTCTAGAAGATGTCCCCCAGGCCACTGAGTGCCTCTCAGAGTAGTCAGGAATTTGCTGCTTGATGAAAGAGGGTTTTTCACCCCACGGCTGTTGGCTCTGCAAAGCTTGGGAGCATTGGCCAACGTGCCTGGCACCGTGGCTGAGCCACGACAAGGTTATTTCTGTGCGGTGGGCACTTCAACCCCTGGGTGTCAGTTCAGCCAAGGGTAGGAAACTTGCTCCAGGGGTCTGTGGGTGCTGTGAGGGAGACAGTTAATGACCAAGACCCCCATTCTGGACCATCCCGTTGACTATAAGTGGAGCAGACCCCCAGATTTGCAATGCTACCACCACCATCCAAAATAATTGCTGTATTATAGGGCCATGGAGAAGGATCCAAGGCTAGGTGCTGTGTAGTGCGGAGGGGGTGTCTACTGCAGTCTTGGGGTCTTGCTTCAGGGTGCATTGGGGTGTTCAAAGGTCTAAAGCCTGCTGGGATAGCATTGGAGGACCATGTATGGAGGAGAGATTGAAATTGCTCTCCAGTTCATACTGGTGGTGAACCCTGGAGTGACCTGTCCCCAAACCATGCCGAACCTGCCTTGCGGACACCCATGGGGTGGTCCAAAATGGAGTCAGCGCTAATTAGCTTCAAGATCAGGATCAGTCCCTAAGCCTCATTTTCTAGCAGCATCAACACAGCCTGTGTGGCCACCAGAGCCTGAGAGCATCTTCTGCCTCAGCGTGGGGTCCAGCTCCTTTCTCAGAGCAGGGTCGCACACGGTGGTCACCTGGTTCCAGCAGTGTCCCCTTTCAGCCTTGTCTTGATCCAACACTGTTTTTTGGGGGAGGAGATCTCCTTTCCGACACGACTTTGTGGGAGCAATGCATGGGTGCTTTCAAGCTTTCAATATGTGCACGGACACGCTGAGAGACTGTGGGCTTGCTGGAGGGGCTGGGAAGCTCTGCGGTGGCAACGCACGTTACCTGCCTGGCTGAGAGAACGGCAGGAGGTGAGGGAGGGTTCGTCTTACCTCCTGCATTAATTGCACAACAAGTGCATTTCCCGTTTCTCGGTTTGGGAGTGCCCTTCAAACCCGTTTCCCTTGAGCCTGTGTTAAAGTCCTGTTTTGGCTTGGCTTGTGCCTCGTCTTGGTGCCTGTGGGACCGTTGGGCGTGCTTAGCTTGACTTCAGTTTTTCCTTTCACCTCTTAAACAGGTACTGTCCAAGGGGAGAGAAACTTTTCAGCTTCTGCTAAGGGGACAGGGCAGCTTTGGCCACTTGTGGAAATCAAAGACAATTAAAGCTGTAATGAGATGGAACATAAAAATAAGAACATTTCTCACTGGATTTGTGGACACTGTAAGCCCCAAACCTCCCCTCTTCAAAAACAAGTGTTTGCAATTAGAAATGGGGAAAAAAATAATTTCCCACTATCAGCTTTTTTTTTTTTTTTTCCTCCCTCTGGTAGCTGCTCTCCTCCATTGGTCCAAGGTAGTGGTTGTGTCACCCTGGACTTCCCTTGCTGCCTCCCTGGTTTGGTGGGGCCAGGCTCAGCACTGATGGATGTTCACCTCTGCTGAAGGGCAGCCCCATCCCTGCAAGCTCTAGTATAAATTGCATTTAGGGCAATTTCCTGTCTTGAATCTTTAGAGACTTTAGAGAAGATCCCGTTGGTTCCTCTGGTTTTGCTTCCCCAGCTCTCTGTGTCTCCTCGATGCCAATGGAAGTGGAGGTGACGGTTTCTGAATGAGCAATGGTTTGTTCAGCTGTACCTGGAGTACAGCCTTCTTGCAGCCTAACGTCTCCTGAGACGTCAAATCTACTCCTGTCTCACAGCAAGATGTAGATGAAAGGGTCCCCTCAACAGGGAGCAGTGTGTGCCCCCAAACAGGCACAGACCCCTGTCCCACCCCATCCTTCTCCACCCACCCACCTGCTCCATCTTATTCCCTGGTATTGACCTAGCCTGCCTTGGAGGTGACAAAACAGTATTTCCAAACCCAAAGCAGTATTTTCCAGACTTCTTCCATGCATGAAGGATTGCTTCTTTTGTTTTCTTATCATTCAGTGGTTTTAAACTGAACCCAGCTGAATGCAAACACTGATTTTGCTGAGCCAGTGCAGGGTCAATCTTAAAACAAGCCTGCCTTTTCCTTGCTCCAGGGTGCATCCACCGAGGCCCAGGTTCATGACCTGAGATGGAAACAAACTCCCTGGCCGTGGTCAACAGAGAGAGGCACCTTCCCAAGGCAACTTGTCCCACCCAATTTGACTTCTCACCTGGAGATGCTTCTGTCTTGGGCAATGACTGATGTGGTCCTTTAAGCCCCTGATTCACATGGGATTGATTGGACTTGATGATCCCTACAGGTCCCTTCCAAGCCAAACCGTTCTGTGATTCAATGATTCTGGGTCGAGCCGTCAGATCCCTTTTCAAGTGCAACGTTTGGCCTCTCAGCTGGAATTCCCCGGGGAGATGCTGCAATCTGTTTCAGTGGACGCCTGTCCACCGAGGCACATTCAACCCCCAAACATGGTGTTAAATGCTCTGAAGCGTGTCAGGCTTCCAGTTCTGTGTCGGGACACGTCTGAGGCATTAAGCTCCGAATGCCATGTGAAGATTGGGAACATTTTTGTGGCAAGCTGCCATCTTCCCCCGTATCGTTTACCTCTGAGTGACAAACCCTGGCTCTGAAATGCTTCTAATGCTTTGCAGTGCTGTGGCTTCTCTCGTGCAATGGTCTCCAAGCGCGGTACAGACGTTATCTAATTACAGCCCTCCCTGAAGCAAAATGAGGCAATTCTTGCCATTTTCAGCGCGCTTGCGTTTGCGTCACATGGAGCCAACCCAGGCAGACAGATTATCCCAGATGCTGGCAATGCTTGAGTCTACCTCTGTGGTTTGCAGGCTGCTGCCTCCTGGATGATGGTCAGAAAGGAAACACGAAGGATCCAATCGCCCTTTGTACATGCATGTGTGCGTGCATGCTTGCGTGAAGCTGATCGCACCCAGTTTGAAAGTGGGGCGGAGGTTTCCAATGCGTCTTTGCTCGGGAACTCAGTTCAGTACGGCAAAACTCCTGAAGACTGAAATCAGTGAGGTTTAGGTGCCCAAACAGAGCTCAGCAGCTCCGCTGGTCTCAATGGGAACTCAAGACTCCAGCTGCCCAAGAAGACTTCTACTATAGACACTTGGATTTGAATGTCTTAATTTAACAGCTGACTTTCATCCCTAATGTTAGGTAGAATCAGTCCCTCCACAGTTGTGACGAGTAGCGACGGGACCACACTCCAGGTCCCCACTAGAGCATCTGTGCTCGTTTTCTTCTTGCATAGGTACAGCCCAGACACATGGGCTCTGCACAGGGTAGAAAATATTCTACCAACCGTAATGTCCGGGGTTATTTTCAACAGTCTCTGACTCGATGGGTGAACTCAAACCCACTCCAGAAGCTGTTGAGCAACACAGTTATTTAGATTTGAAACCAGGAGTTGATTTATTTTCCTTTTCTCTTTTTCTCCACCCCTTTTTGGCCGATACACTCAGATGAATTTCTGGTGCAGATCTGCTGGATTAAATAACTGATACGATGCCTCTTGAGTGCCAAGAAAGAAATACTCAGCACTAAAAATAAAATAAAATAAAATAAAGAAAAACATGCCAGGAAATCCAGCACTAAGTACAATTTAAAGTTTTCTGAAAAGGCTTGCTTGACACTTGGAGGGCCACCAAGGCTCCTGTTCCTGTGTCCCCTGCCCCAGTGCCTTGGGAGGATCACACACAAGGAGGAGGACAGCCTTTAATTCCCATCCCTTTCAGGGGCCATTGGGTTGTGCGGGGTGCATAGGCGCCTTCCAGCTTGAACAGGGTGGGAAATAATTATAATAGTAGAAATTTTCCAATTCCTCAGCAAGGTGAACTCCAGGCCATTGAGAAAAGAGCAAAGAGCAGCTCAAGATGACTGTCTGGTGGACAGACCAACCCTTTCTAAAGTCAGAGATCCAAGTCAAAACCTCTTTTCCACCCTTCGCCTCACTCTTATCATGATCTCTTTAAGGAAGGGAGCAATTTGATAGTGCAATTAGTTAATTATTCATTATAGCAAGTGTGAACTACTGCTGGGGTCGACACTTTTCCTTTGCTTTTAATTAGGAATTCTGGGACCAAAGAATATTTCCTGGCAAGTTTACTGGACTGAGATGTGTCTAGGAAAGCTCCATTACTTTATGAAACAAAAATCTCAAAAAATTGCCAGAAACAAAACTTCCCACTCATCTGCTCTCTGAATTGCATTTTTGGTGGGCTAAATTGGGTCAAAATTTTGCCTGGTAAGCCTGAACAGAATGAACTAGCAAAGAATAGTACAAAAATATTGCAAAAATCCTTCCTCTCTCCTGTATTTCTTCAAATAAAGGTTTGATTTAGGCTATGGTAGAAATATTTCAGTGGGTACATTTGGTGGCAATTTCAGGGGGGATAAAATTAGTGAAAGACAAGAAGTGAAATGGGGATAGGAACATTTTGCAAAGATACTTTCAAAGACAGAAGTTAGAGTGAGGTGTTATTCATGAAAACAAAGATAACTGGTAAGTTGGTTACTGTACAGCAGCCGCCTGAAATACAGAGATAAGGATGGGAAATTCAGGTGTTGACTTTAAACATTGCTGTTAAGTCGCTGCACCTTGCACATATTTGTGCACTTGAGAAGAGATACTGGTGTTAGGTGCTTATCCAAAACTGAGCTTGGAAAGCTCTCTCAAGGCAAGTCCAAACGAGAGCAACTTCCCTTTGGAGAAATCAGCAGCTTGTAGCTCATAGCTACAGACATTGAGAAGGGGGATGCTACAAATTCAAAGTCAAGTGAAAGAAAAGGGCTGCCTCCAAAATCTAGATGGCTAAAACAACTACAAGACGCTTGTGGCCAAAATCTTCACTGCTCTTGACCTGCTCATCCCTCTCTTTGTCACTGTTGAATAATTGATTTGCCAGCCCTGTGCTGCTATGGGATGGTTGGGATTGGGTAACTGAAGGCGATAGTTATTAAAAAACATCACCAGGAAAAACAAAACAAAGCAAAGCAAAACAAAACAAAACAAAACAAAGCCAAAAAGGGAAAAGAATGGTGTGACGAGCTCCCGGCTTGAGCTTGGCATGCTTTTATTTGGCAATGTATCTTGCATGCTATTTGTTTTTTTGGAGAGTCCCTCAGAGAACTGTTGAGCGCCCTTCATGGTCAGGACTCTAATTAGCCACTCGTCTCTCCCTGCAGGCATCTGGATGGGCTTTCCCAGAGCGTTGTGCGTCCATCGGTAAGGCATGGAGGGGAGGCTGGCAGCCTCTGGGCTTCACAGGGGGAAGAATTTGCATCCGCTTAGTCGGAGGTAGCGGAGTTGGCCGGTCTCTATTTTTCTCCTCTCTTCCTTCTTTGTTTTGCTTTGTGACAGGTTGCTGAATGCATGAAGTGACATGAATTGGTTTGGTTTCATTAATCCGTTTAAAAATATAGATCTGGTGTTTGCACATTTCCACTCCATCTCTCTCAACAGATTGTTGGCTCTCCGCTCCAGCAGGCTTACGAGCCGGCAAACTCCCTCTGCTGGCACCACTACCTCCTATTTTCTCCTAGCTGGAAATTTATGATACAATCAGATTTTCCCCAACAGCGTGATTGTTTTCACGTGAACAGCAATGTGCATTGATTTTATACAGTAGTTGTTGTCGGGCATTAACATGCTGGGATGCTGCAAGCTCCCATCCCCAACCAGGCAGTGGGTGATGGACAACCCCACGTGGATATCCCCCTGGGAGCAGGGCTCTGCCAAATGGCCGCTCTTGGCTTGCTGATGCCAGCGCGGTTCCCTCATCACTCATCTTGGTTTTCCAGCAAGGACACGGGTCACACATGAGGGGTCTGGGTGCACTTCCTCACGAGGCAAATTATTACCTGGGTCAAGTAACGTGAACTGGCATTTGCCCAAGAGGGAATGAGAGTAACTTTCTGGACAGATTCTGCCCTGTCTAGTGCTGGGACCTTATCAGGGCTGGACTATGTTGAGGAAGGATGTTTATCTATTCAGACACTTTCTGTTGAAGAGATTTCTCCTCCACCAACTGAAAAACTCATACTCGTGTGGAGAGCTTCCTCTTCTGCTGTGGCAAATGTACTTGACGGCATGTACCTAAGTCTGGCTCTGAAAGCAGCCACTGTGCTAAAGTGTTTGCTTGGCTTCAGAAATGTTAAGAGAGGGAATTTCTCTTTAGGAAGCGTGAAAATGTTGGTTCTGAGTTCACTCTGTGCCTGATCCAACGCCTCTTGAAGTCAACACAAAGCTGTTATGGTTTTTGAATCAGGGTCCAAGCCCACAGGCTCGTAGTTAAGCAAGAAAAAATCGACAGTCTCTTGTGAATGAAGAGACCTGCTGTTTCCAAAATCCCACCCTGAAATGCCAGTCATTGGAGGGCTGCTGATCCTTCTCCCTGCTGGGCACCAGAGAGGTTACCCTTCTGCATATCCATCTATCTCAGTGTCCTGTTGGCTTTTGACACCTGCTGAAATCTTGTTCTTCATTCCACAGGGCAAATATCTTTCCATAGTCTTTTTCTTTTTTTTTTTTTTTAATGATTCCTATATTATCTCTTTCCACTGACATGTAGATGTTTTACCAACCTCTGTAAAGCTTCAGCAGGTTGTGTTCATAGTGATGAATGTACCTTTCTTCTCCAGCACTGCAAGGGTGTGAAGCTGGTGCAGGGAAGGTTGGTGCATGGCCAGGAAGGTGGAGAAGTCCTCTGCTGAAGGACTCTGAAGTGCTCTAAAGGGGGATTTTCCTCTCTCTTGTGATTGCCTTAGGCTCATGGAATAATAAAGTATGTTGGAGCGGAACTCCAGAGGTCATCTGCTCCAACTCATAGTGGGCTCTGTGGCATTACTTTGACCTGTGCCAACTAATGGAGTCCTGGGCATGGATTTAGGGACAGACAGGGACTATACCTAGTGATTCCTGGTGTTGATGGGAAGCCTGCAGGGCCAGCAAATGCTTTGGATGTGAACCCCGAGGAGAAGGTTGTGTCCTGCTGTGAATTCTTTGGCTGCATGCTCCAGGGGATAAGATGCAGGGTTGTGTCCACCCATCTGCTCTGAGACCCTCGTTCAGCCCCTGGTTCCAAGAGGGATGGGTTTTGGCCACCTCAGCACCGAGGGGTGTGTGTTATGTTCACAGGGTCATGCTGCAGGGCTTTTAAGGTTAGTGTTAGAGCAAACCTGGCATGGTTACTGCCTGTGCAACCTTTGCAAAGAGCTTGTCTTTTTTTGGAGGAAGGTGCTATCTTGCTGCAGAGGTGAGCTGACAGCCAGCCAGGGTGACCCTCAGGACTCAGGAGTGAGACAGAAAGAGACAGGAGCTGGAGACATCATCCAGAAGAGCGTGGGAAAGAGTTTGTGTGTATACTAAATGGCCTTGGGAGCAGCCAAGCTCAGGAATGAGCCCAGAGTGACGTTGCATGAAGTGGTCTTTGGGTGACATTCACGTTGTGGAGGCAATGTCAGGGGAGGATGTAGCCCTGGCGTCAGGGAGGTCTGGGAACAAACGAGGGATCACTGGCAAACTAAGGAGGAAGGAGGGCAGGGGCCAGCCTGGCCTTGGCAAGAGCAAGCAGGGCTGCCCAAAGGAGGGTGGCATCTTGCAAGCAGCTGCAATCAAAGGACAGTGTGTTGGCAGCACAAAACACATCAACAAGCGGCAATTAGGGCCGCAGCATGGAGCCCAGCCGACCACCAGAGGAGGTGACTTCGGTGGGGGAACACGGCTGGCTGGGTCTCAGCGTGTGTCCAGGGCTGGTGCAGCTGGATCTGGGCAGGTTTCTCCCACCAAGCACCTCTGACCTGCCCACGTGTGAGGAGCATCTTCCCGCTGATGTGAGCCCCAGCGTGCAGATCGAAGGCCAGTTGGTGTTCTACAGTGGGGGTCCCAACCACAGAGGACAGTCGAGAGAGCATGAAGCTGCAGCTTGCGCTGTGTCTTAGGTTCTGTCCAACTCTAGCAGAGGTTGGTCTGATGTTTCCCATTAGAAGATGGCATTTCCAGTTTCTATGGGCCCTGCCAAACTTGCAGTGCTCAAGATGAATTTTTCCAGGCCCACAGCTGCCTTCTTGCTGTAACCGAAAGCCCAGACATTGACATCAAGGGAAGGTCCCTCCTGAGGAGCAGCTGCTGTTTTTGCTGGTGTGACCTTGTACATTTTAGAGGCAAGAGTTTCTAACCCAGTTAATAATGGCATTAGCATGAGGATTTTGTCCTCATGCAGGAAAAAAAAAAAAAAGAAAAGAAAAACCAACCAAGCAACAAAAAAACCCAGAAACTTATTCCTTCAGGGAGGAAAACCCTAGTTTGCACATGACCAGGAGAAACCTGCTAAAGCATAGAAGGTGAATCCTGTGACATCTATTTTCATGATACCTGTCCAGCACGCAGCCGTTGCCAAGTCCTGCACCAGCCCTGCGATGCCGCTGGTCTGTCTGTGAAGCTTCTCATTTCCATGACTGCAGATGGCTGCTCTGGGAAGCCCTTGAGATCAGCAAGGCTTGGTAAACCCCTGAGAAAGAGACATCACCTAGATGGTTACCAGGCCCTGTAGGTTATGAGGATGGGATTTTTTCAACTCAGAATAACAATTACTGTAGCTGATGTTTTTCGTCTGTGCTGTTTCTGGACTGAAAGAGGTTTCTCTGTGCTGACCAGAGCTGGTGGTAGCCACCTGCTTTGTGCAGAAATCACGAGGACTTACCCCTGTTTTGTTCAACACTAGCAGCCAGTCCAGGACCACATTGCTGCTTGCTCTTCTGAGCCATAATGTTCTTTCCTTCCTTCTTTAAGGCTGGCTGGGATGGAGCAACCATTCAGGGGGTGGCCACGTGCTCTCAGCAGTGCCCCAGGCATGCTGCTCCAGGGGCTGCTCATCTCCTGCAAGATTGCTCACTCACCGGTATCAAACCCCACATTCCTGTGGGCAGCTTGACACCTCAGGCTCTTGCAGGCCGGCAGTGGAAAAGCAAATTTTCCTTCTAGGCACGTTTGAAAGAAGAAATCAGAGAAGAATTTCCAGTGGAAAAAAAACAAACTCCTGCACTTGACTAAGAACCAAAATAGATTGCAACAGTGTTTTCCTCTGGGAGGAATTTTCCTACCTGGGGGCGGTGGGGGGAAAGGATTTGAACGGACGGGTATGAGGTTAAAAAAATTGTCAGGTCCATTCTTTGCTCAAATGAAAGGGGAGGTCTACCTCAGCAGCTGGCATCTCTCCTGCATGTGCTGTGCATCAGGGACCAGCGTTGCACTTTGCTTTGGGCATCTCAACTCGTTTTCCTTCTGCATCTGCAGATGGACAGTGCCCCATGAGCTGAGGGGACTGGAATATATTGTGTTCCACCATGGTATATATTATACTTTCATTTAATTTGCTGCATATGGTTCTTAAATCTTTATACTATTTCACAGAATTGCAGAAGAACTGAGGTTGTCAGGGATGTCTGGAGATCGTTTGGTCTGAACCTCTGCTCGAGCAAGTTCACCTTGAGCAGGTTGCTCAGGACTGGATCCTGTTGGGTTTTGCGTACCTCCAAGGATGGAGGCTACACCTGGTCTACTGTCTGAACACCCTCACATAGAAAAAGTATTTTCTTACATTTAAATTAAATCTCTTGTATTTCAATTCATGTCCTATTAATTATTTTATTTTGAAGATCCACCAGGGCCTTTGAAATGAGCTCCCTTTCTGGTGCTCCTTTGTGCTCATCAGTCTGCTGGCCAGAGGTCTGAATTCAAGTCCAAATTCTTACTCCAGGTCTCTGGAGGTGATGTGCAGACTTGACTCTGCCCTGTGGATGGTCCCACCTGACCTGTCCCATTAGCTGGGGACCAGTGAATAAGACGGGCCACCTTTCAAACACCTTCTAAACTCACCTCCCACCGTGCAAATATCTCACCAACCACTGTTGCATCTAATGTGGGTGGTGGGACGTGGCCTGAAATCGGTTTTCCAGCACTGAGAAGGAGATGGGGGCTCATCTGGTGACTCCCTACCATCCCCTGGGCAGCAGGATCTGTCCCCGTGGCCCCAGAGGCAGCAGGCCGTGCGCTGGGCTGACAATGGGCTTCTTGTTGGGCTGAGGTGTTCGGCAGGACCCTGAGGTAAAGGGGAGACTCCCTGTTACTGCTTCTTGCTTAATAACAGGTTTGAGGATATTAATTACCTTAATTAGAGCTGGCCAAACCTGTTTGGCTTGGAGCTGGGAGTCGGTGCGGACCAGCTCTCTCAGCTTTTTTTCTGCTCTCAGGTCTCATGATGTTCCCCAAAGAGCAAGGCCTGTCCTATTTCAAATGTAATTAAAAGGCTTTTGAGAGGCTCCTTAGATCCTGGAGATTTCCTACCAAGAAGCCCACTGTTCTTTAAGGGGCTGCTTTCCACAAACAGCAAGAAATGTGGCTTTATCTTATTCCTCTCCCCCAAACAAGAATGGATGTTTTCAGCAGTGCAGGGAGGCACTGGTCACTTTCTCAGCCACAGGCTCAAGGCATCATGGTGTCCTTAGGAGATTTGCAATTGAAAAAGATCTCATTCTAGGGATTATAAATCCCCTTTGGGAACATGGAGGGTGGGTTTGCAGATGAACAACCTGGGCCAGTCGTGAGGCTGGAGGTTACTCAGCCCCTGCTTGGCTGGCGGTGCAGGTGAAGCCTCCTGCCTCAGTTTCCCAGCTGCAAAACATACCAGGTCTTGTCCAGTCATCACTTTTACTGGCACACAGGTTAAGTATTACTGTGAATAATATTTAGCTGGGGCCCGGGGTATCACAAGCAATAAAGTCTGGTGACTCATTTGTTCAAAATTTTCCCAGAGAAATGACTTTTTGGTGAATGCCATGCCAATGCAAGGTGGGACATTGGGTTTGGACAGGTGTATGGCTTCTCTCCTGGTTTCTGTGATTATCTCTCTCCCATCACGTGTGGTCTTTGCTGATGACCCATTGTCATGATTCACCCTTTTTTTTCCTTCTGCTGAAGGTGCTGAACTCACCTCAGGTTGACCTCCGAACAGTGACTTATGCATTCAGTGGTCACGCTCCCCGTGGCTGTGATTCAGTCTGTGATTTATCTTACAAGAAAACAGGACTGCCCATGGAAACTGCCCAGTCCTTGCCGGATGTGCAGCCTCCGATGAGCTGGTGGCATGTCACAGCAGGGCTGCCAGTCTCTATCCTTCTCTATAGCCCTGAGGGATGACAGCACCTATGCCAGATACCTCCAGTGCTCTTTATGTTGAAATAACAATCTTTGCTTTCTTTTTCTATATCCCATACGATCCTGTCTGCACTCATCACCTCCAAAGCCTCCATCTCCTCTTGAGAAAGCAGGAGGAAATGTTGTGGGCCAGTCTTCTTTAATACGTGTAACAGAGGACACCATCCAGATGAAGGTATCTCAATGAGGTGGTTGAACTGCCAGCTCATCTGCCTGACGTCCCTCTGTCTGCAAGGGGAGAGGCTCCTCCAGAAGGAGGTAGGAGCTCCTAAGCTGGTTGTTCGCCCCTAGTCACCTCCCAGAGTCACCTGATCATTTTCCAATTCTTCTGAAGACTATTAGAGATATTTCTTAATCAGTTATGGTGGTTGGCACCATAGATAGATATCGTGCCTCACTGTGGTGCCACGTGTGTGTTGTCAACGCAACCACAGCAAGACTTGCCTTACCCTAAAGTAAGGGAGATGGATTGCACTGTTTCCTTCCAGTGACTATACAGGGAGCATGAAATTTTTCATCAAACATCTTGTGAAGGTTTGAACACATATAGGGGTGGCCTTGGGGCATCCTGTGAGCCTGGGGCTGACTTTGTGTCATTGCTGCCAGGACCTATGGTATGGATAAGGCTGGGTCTGTGCAAGGCCTGGGGTCCAGGAACACTGAGCACACCTGGCCTTCTCCACCTTCCAAAAGCACCACCTGGAGAGCATCCAGCAGTACTGGGCTACCCAGGTCAGTGGCCGAGGCCCCAGCACTGGGGCTGCACTGGTGCAGTGTCTATTATCACATTTACTCTTCCTCTGCGCAGCAAGGAGAATATTATCTCCTTTGGTGGAACCTCACGTTGTCTATAAAATATAAGCAGAAAGTACAGAATATGGTGCATGGTTTAGGTCCACACGGAGCAGTGTTTTCAGTGAATAAAATGTTTGTACTTAGAAATACTTCGTCTGGTGCAGTTGATTTTTAGCCATTGAGCCAACTGGCTTTTCTGAGCCAAAGAGACAAAGTGTCCATCCCTGTCCTTTTCCTCCTCCTTTACATTGCTTATTGAAGGGTAGACATCCAGAGATATCCTGTGCAACCAGGTATTGCTATGACACATTGGAGAAGGCAGCTCTTGCATTTATTATTTTAAACCTGACTCAGTGTTTGATTATGTAGAAGGCTAGGAGAGTTGTGGGCTCTGCCTGTCCTGAGACGTATTTAGTTCTTGTATTCGCTCAGTTGAAGAAGGGATTCAAACTGAAGGTCACGTAGGAATTACTGATCTTATTTCTACGTGGGCATCTCTGCATTGCACACAGCGCTTCTGTGGCCGCTGAGTGGGACAGTTCAGGGAGCCTGCTTGGAGTGGAAAACTGTCCTTCCCCAAGGAATCAGCCTACTATTGAGAGCTCCCTACATTGATTGTTTTTATGGCTGGGCTCAAAATGGTTCTGAAGTTATGGACTACACTGATCGAAGGGCCCCCTCAAGGTTACTTCCAGATTCATCTTCAGTATTTCAGTGATTCCAGTTCCTGAAATATCTTATTTTTTGCATCAGGCTTGCTGTCATTCATGCTTTGGAGACTTCAGGTTACAGCCCAGGCTACAGATTGATATCTTACCCATTTGTGTGAGAGATGTTAGTGAATGCTGCACTGCGTTATTGAAAGCTTGTGTACACTGGTGTAAGGATAAAACAGGCTGTGGAGGTTATGAACTGAAAAGCTGGATTTTCACACTAAATTGTGCTCTTGCAGGTCTTAAGTGACCAATTCTTTAGTATTAAGGGGTACTAGTATAAGTACTAATACAGTACTTACAATATAGCTGGATACTAAATATTAGCCTAGTATTGCTGTGGACTGTGCTTAAAATATGTGTGCGTGTGTGCACGTGATCTGATTTGCAGGTCTGTCACAAAATATTTGTCACTGAAGTCTTGCATGACCTCTGTAGGCCATACCGGCTGGAGGTGGTCAGCACTCGAAGGTGCTTTGCCCTCTCCCTCCTCTTCAGTGACATAAATCTGGTCCATCGGCCAACGGCTCCCTTCCTCCAGATCAGCTGCCCTCCACTTTGCTCTGCGGTACCCCCTAAAGCTGGGCTGCAGACATGGTCCCAGGCTGTCAAAGGACAGGCATCTACCAGGCTTCTCCCAGGACAGAAGCTGCAAGTGGGATTCGGGGGTCCTACTCCTGCTAGACCTTGTTGAGGCTGATCCCAGCTCCTCCGTCCCACTTTGTCCTTGCTGCTGAATTAAAGACCCTTCTCCTTCCTCCCCTTCATTAAACATTGTGCTCAACCCACTTCTTCTTTAATGAACTTTCTGAGACCGTGGGTTGGGAGTTGGGTTCCCAGATCCTGAACAACTCATGCAGCTCCTTGCCCCGGCCCCTGCCTGGTGCTCTAGCAACATCTCTGGCCTCTTCCAGGAAATGTGTCCTGTGTTTCAGCTTACCCTAAGAGCAAAAAATTGTTGCTTAAGCAGGTTTCAGGCATCTCAGCCCGTGACCTTTCTGTAACTATCTGAATGAGTGTAGTGACTTGTTCTGTGAATTATAAACTCCATTAACTCTTTAGTGACTTCCCCATGCTTCATGAAAAAGGCTCGGATACAGGAGATACCTAATGTGCCAAAGTCTCTTCCAGTTTATAGGAATCCCTGTTGTAGCTCTGGTTCAAAATACCTTTTTCACAGACAAATGCTAACAGCTGCTATTCAGAAATTCAGAATTAGCAACTTCATCACCCAGCAGCATAACTCGCTTTTTTAAATGCTTCCCTATTTCCCTGTGTTTCAGTCTATAAGAAATAAATGCACTGTACCTTTAATCTTGCCCTGCTAAGATTTTCTCCTTAAAAAAAAAAAAAAAATACAAAAACCCAAACTGTGTGCACTCCAGCAAACACCTGTATTGCCACTGAAAGGCCTTTTGCTGATATATTTTTCCCCCTGTTCTTGATCACACCTGTCTAGCTTTGGGCAAAATAAAATATTCACATAGCTGCCAGAAGTAAAGTTCTTTCCTGGCTTGAGCTACTGTGTGTAAAGATCTCCAAAGAAATGTCAGATCACTTTATTGAATCCTACTGAAAACTTGTTTGACAGTAACATGCAGAAAGGATCAGGACCTCTCTGTAATTGCCAGTGGGTTGAAAAGAGCGTTTGTTTTGAAGGTTTAATTTTTTTTCTTTCTTTTTTTTTTTTGGTTGGGGGGGGGAAGGATATTTTATTTTTATGATGATATTTTGATGAATTAAAACCAAGAAGCTCTCTGTGCACATTACTTGTGCATTTGCATAGACGCATGGACACACACTGCATGCACACAAACACATTGGGAGGGCTCGATCTGCAGCTGGATTGCAGCCACCTCTGGGGCAGGGCCAGCAGCATGCATCAGCTCAGCAGCACGGGCCAGGGCTCAGATTAATGTATGCAATTTCTCAGGTGCTCTGAGCTCTGCTTGTGAGTAAAAAGCACCTTTATGCAAAAGGCTTGTGCCTTACGCAGGTCAGAGCGGCTTCAGAGAGGTGAATTCCACCCTCTGCACATCATGTCTTACAGCTCCAGCTTCCTGCGAGTAGAAACAAATACCTATTGTAGTGGAGAAAATAATTAGGAGCAGGTGAAAGCATATTTTTAATGAACCTCTGACCAAACTGATATTTAATTTAAAACAGGAATATTTTCCTCTCCAAATCTCTGCCTGTTGCTCCCAGATGTTAATTACAGTTTGTCACTCCGCCGTCTGCTGCGTGAAATACATGTTCCCCTAAACGAGACCCTGTGCTAACCTTTGCCTTGGGATCCTGGAGAGTGCTTCTTTAATAATTCTTTAATTTTGAAAGTAGTAACCTGGAATTCCTGGTATGACCAAGTTCCAGCCTTTGAGGTGGGGGAGGCAGCTGCAGTCACTGGAACCTCATTTCTTCGGGGCTTTGCTGAAAAGCAGAGCTTTTTGTCTGCTCCAAGGGCGCCCATTTTTGACAGTGAAGTGAAGGCACCAACATGGACATCCCCATGTTTTGGTGAAGCTAAGGTGATCGAGTGGCTGAATCTAGTTTGTGTTGTACACAGACACGTTTATCACACCGATTTTGACATTGCTGGCTACCAATGCCAAAGCACCTTTCTACATTGCCTAATGAAATAGCTGGAGGCAAAGGGACTTGCCCAAGGGTGTAGAAGGAGCCAGAGTCATGACAGGACAGGACTGAAGAAAAGCTGGTTGAGGCAATGGCTTCATCTTCAAGACATCAACAGCAGAATGTGAGGTTGCTGATGGGCGTGATATTTTCTGTCCAGCTCCCCTAGACATCATGTTTCACAGCTGAAGGGATGACCAAATGCTTCCTTGGGTTTGCTGACAGGAGCCCTACAATTAACCAATATCCTAAGCAAAGCCCCCTTGTAAAATCAGCATGGGGCCATCCAGGGCTTCATCCTAGGAGGGACTCCATGCGGCGTTAGTGTCCAGACACAGATCAAATGAGCTGATTTAGAACCCATCATATGTTCACAGGGTCTCATGAAGCATTACGTTGTGGGAATTGATTGGCAAATCTAACACGAACCCTCCCACGCCATGATATGGCCAAAAGGCTGGTTTGGCATTGGCATCCCTCATCTGTGCCCTTTTTTTTTTTTTTTTTCTTTCTTTCTTTTTTCTTTTTTTCAGCTGCAGCTATTAAAGGGGGAATGGATTCTCCTGGTGGTTGGGAACATGGAGTTCGCAATGTCCCCCAGTAAGAGGTATTGTCATACGAGTTTGAGAGCACCAGATGAGAGAAAATGAAATAAAAGCAAATCCTCTAGCATGGCTGACCTGAGTGACAGGAAGAATTTCAGATCATGTCTACCTGCATAAAACTCATGTCAATTTAACAACCTTGCTAGGGCTGTGGTCCTGCAAAACCCTTTTTATATCAGTCTTGCAAGAAAGAGAGACAAAAACGTCCTTACCTGATGACATCTAATGTCACTGGAGGAGCTGGGAGTACTTAATATCAGCCAAAGAACTTGTTTGCTCGTTCAGGAGGTATCTCCACCAGCAGAAGCTGCTAGGATTGCTTGACTGGTAGAGCTTTCTAAAGAGACCTCCTCTTGCACAGTGTTAGTGTCTGCTGGATCACATCCGTAGACACCTGCATTGACACAGACTTCTCCCCATGCTGCCCGGGAGTGCAGACCCGGGGACGTGCCAATGCCCGCAGCATCCAATGCTGACACGCTGCGGTGCGCGCAGGCACCTGTGTTCACACTGGTGGGGTGTCCTTCTGCACGGAGCTCTGCCAGCACCTCTCTGCTCCGTATAAACTCATGCAAAGCCTCTGCTGTTATGTCAGACCATTGCAAGCACTCTCTTGGGCTCTTGTTTCCCCCTCAAAACTGTCTGCACACGCGTGTATGCCCAAGGCCGTGCATGACATGGATATGGACTTTGTGTCCTATGTTAGGGACTCTCCACTTAGGTGCCAGCATGCCTGGAGGTCCGCGCTCAGGAAGGAGAAACAAGGAAACTGAGTTACGTTTATTTTTATGCTACACTAGGATAGAACTTATGCCCAAATCTCTCCCACCTTACTGAAGACCAGAATCACCGTCTTCTGCTCTTGGAGAGGGACAGATGTCTCTGCTGGCGAGCCAGACCTGGGGTGGCCAGATTGCCTATCAGGTTGAGGTCTTTCTTTCTCTCAACAACTGTAAATGAAGCCTGGTGAAAAAAGAGTCTGAACATGGGAATCCACAGAGTGTCTGTCCTTCTTAGTGGCAAATAAACCCAGGGGGAACTCAAGCTGGATCTACAGGTTGCTCTGTGAAGGTGGGAACAATTAGCAAGCAGGATTCAAAATCTCCAGTCTGCATTGACACTGGGGAATCCAACACACGTGGACGTTCAAACCAGCACCTCCAGCAGGGCTCTGAACAGAGAAACATGATCATCTCTAGGTGCTTGTGTCTCCAAAACGCTTCCCATGCGATCCTGGACAAAAGACCTCATCTCTGCATACGTTAGCTCTCCATCAGCAAATCTTCACTGTTCCACTCTATAGTTTAAAAAGCATTTTGGTGATGGGGTGATGGTCTATTCTGTGCACCAGCAGCACCCGGCAGCATGGGGGCTTCATCTCCTGACAGAAAAATCTAAGGCTTTGGAGCTTCACCACTCACTAATCACTGCTAAATAAGAAAAAGGGCAGGAAGGCCGCTGAACTCATAACAGGCATGTTTAAGTCAAGGAAAGAAAAATCAGAGGCCAAAAATCAAAGCGCTTTGATCCTTGATTTTATGTCAAGAGAGACGAAAGAAGAACACTAAGTCTTTTTACTTTTTACCAGCTGCTGCTTGAAACAAAATAATTGGATAATTAAAAGGCCTTGCCTTATGTCAATTTTATTTAGGTGCCTTGATCCACTGATGGAATGTGTCATTGATAGAAGGTTTAAGAGCTCATTAGAAAAATCCCAGAGATAAACCCTGGGCTCAGCCCCTTCAAAGGGCCGTCATCTAGGAGGGGAACAGGGAAGGTATCCTGGTGTGGCCTAGCATGATGGTACCACAGGGGAGAACCTGTTCTAGGCAACAGCTGTGGAAAAACAAGCTCCGCCTTTAGCACAGCCAGGCTGCAGGCATTACTAAACACCCTGTGCCCTCCCTCGCTGCCCCAGCAGCTGATTTGGGCCCGAAGGAAAGAATTTGCCTTCTGTAATGGTGTGACATTTCTCCTTGGCTAAGTGATGAGGGTTTGGTGGGGTGCCACCGTGACATCATGTCTCGATGCGACAGTGTCTTGCAGCCCCTTGAAAAATGCGTTTTCCTTCTCAGCACACACCAGCCATCGCAGGCCTTGTCTGATGTTGAGTGCTGGGTGTTGGGTAGGAATGAAGACCCTATAGAAAACAATATGGTGAGCCCTTCCACACATGCCTTGGATCCCCAACCCCATTACCTTCTCACAAGACCCAGTTGCCACCTATAAACGACTCAACAAAATTCAACCTTTTTTGAAAACAACAACATATTCAATACATACATTCAATGCGTCAGCTGCCTTGCGGGGGGTATGGCTTCTCGTGTAGGAACTCTTCCTCCTGTAAATGCAGGTTCTCTTTACAGCCAAGGCTGAGGATGACACACAGTTCTTGTCTGGGGAGACGAAGCCTTTGCAATGATTAAAACACTTGGAACAAAGAAGCATTTCTTTTGAAGTGCATTTTCTCCTGATGGATTTTGGGTGAAAGTTTCCACAGGCACCTGAGCAGGAACTGAGGGTCCACCTAAGGCATGTCCCTGACTGACTGCCATCTGGGCCTCGCCACCTTTGGAAACAGAGTTCAGGGTGCTGAGTCAGGTAGATGCTTTTGAAAAATGAGACTTTATCTGAAATATCTGCATCAATTTGTTAACTGTGATATGATTACTGTCCTCACTGACTCAGTTTCCCTGCTTATGCCTTTTGTGATCACAGAAAATTAATTGCCAGTTCATGGCCAGACAGAGGTGATGTTGCGTTACTTACGCTGAGCAGGACTGATTTCATGCCGTCTAAAGGGAGGCAGGTGGCTTAAGCCACTCTTTTGACCCTTTCAGGAGTCAATGGGTAGAGATGAGCATTTCTAGATGGTGGCACATCCTGGTTAAAATAGGTCCCCCTGACAGATGGGAAAGAATTGCCCCCTGAAGGTACCAGCCTACTGGTGGGACAGGGGCCCCAGATGTCCAGGTGTGCCCCACCTTTAGATGTTAAAGCTAGCTGAGATGAATTGGGTCCTCTTGCAACATGAAAAATTCAGGAGCCCTAGAGAAAACCCTCTGACCTGCAGCCATGCCTGCAAGATTGGATGGTCTGACACCTGTCAGCTGCGTGCCACTATGAGCTGTGCACACAGCTCTGCATACAAATAAGTGAAGAAATAAATATCTCACGTTTGCACATATAGCACATCGAGTTATATACAGTGTGCATATGTGCCTGCACAAAAAATCTAAATTGCATGCGTATGTAGTGTATGCACGTCTGCCTAAGCTCTGTGTGTGTAGCTGTCTCTCTATAAATAGCATGAAATGCATAGAAATACATATACATATAGCTCAGAGCCAAATGCACCCTGTTTGGAAAGAATTTATAGAGCTTTGCAACCCAAATGCAAAACCTGGAGTCAGATTGGAGGGAGGTGCGAAGTGTGGAGGGCTGCAGAGGGTCTGGGTCTTGACGCCGGAGGAGCACCAGCAGTGCAGGCGGCTGCCCGTGTCGCTAGACGTGCCATTAGCAAAAATAACAAGAAGCAACCCAACCCTGGTGCCGCTCACGCCGGCGGCTGGAGCAGGTCTGCAGCATGCTGAATGCTGTGTGAATCCAAGAAGGCTGTGATCCTCACAGCAGTGGGTGGTAGAAACCACAGCGTGTAAGCGATGCTTTCTGCTTTATTTGATTTGTGACTGATTTATAGGCACTTCTGCGGTGTAATTGGCTTCACCGAGCCCACTGTGGCTTCGCACTGCCATGACTGAGAGCTGGGCTTGGCTCTAATCTCCCTTTCCCCGACCTCTCCCTGGAACAATCTGTGCACTGCTCTGACATGTGAAGAGATTATGGTGTTGGCTTAGGAGCTGATTACTCTGCATGATATCTGCATGATAAATATCTTTATAAATAGCTTTCCTGAGCAGATTTCATTAGGCATTCCTCAATAAGTGCCAGGGCCTGCTGAGGAGCAGCCACCACCTCACAGCCTCTCACCCGGCACAGCTGCCTCCAGGGCTCCGCATCACCCCCAGACCGGTTGTGCCTGGTGCGTGGGGTCGTGGGGTGAGGGATGGCCGTGGGGCAATGCTGCTCCCTGGGGCCATGCCACATGGCACCCCGGCTGAAAGGTGGAATCCCACCGTGCTGTAGGTGTTCCCGGTGTCCGGCATGAAGCATCGTGGGCTTTTCGTGCTTCAGATGCTCATTGTCATGGTCAACCTGCCTTCCCTCTACTTTCTCCAGGAGGAGAAGGCTGGCCATAGGGCTGGAGTAGATGACATCCTCCTACACTGCTGATTCGATTCCTGTTCAACACATGAAAGAGTCCAGCTCTAGATGAGGAAAAGGGCCTGACCTTGCTCAGTTCTCTGCAAGCAAACTGTAAAGAAGAAATGCTCCACGGGCAAGAGATAGGAAGGGGTTAGGATGATGCACACCGGTATGGGGAGCATCCCCTCCTCCAGAGACCTCATCTCTTGTAGACTTATTTGAATTTGGTGAGTTTATCCCTCCAATGGGTCTGGTCCCAGAACTGAATTCCTTTGGAGCTGCTGGGTATTTATGTGTTAGGTTTTTAAAAAAAAGAACATTCCTAAACAATGCAGTGATAGGACAAAATATCCCTGAATCCAGTTGTGTTGAGGCTGCTTTAACCCTATATCCCTATATAAGCCTAAAAATCAAGCTGAGAAATGGTGGCAGACAAAATGGCAAGGCAAGCAGGCAGGTGCTCTGTTCATTCTCAACAGAGATACATGACCAAATCTGCCCATCAGTAATGCAGTTTTAAGAAGACTTTGCTCTTTCCGCTGGAAATGGACAGGTACAATGGAGTGAGTGTACTTGTGTGCATGTACAGAAAGGAGCAGAAAAGAAAATGGGAAGAATACAACAAAAACCCTCCACTGACAGAAAAGAGAGGAAAACTCCAATGTGAGTGAGAATCACGGTCTTCACAGATGTAATACAGTCTCCAGTCAAGTCATAACAAACTCCCAAAGAGTGGCGGCTGCATGGATGTCTAAGTGGACTGGGAGTGACTCAGGTACTGATGCTTCCATGGTCCTCAGAGAACAGTCTTCCTCCCCACCCTCTGCCTTAGTTTAGGGACAGAGTTTAAACAACCAGAGAGAAGTACTGAGGTTACTCTCCCAGGCCTCCTGTGTAAGACAAGCAGAGCAGGACACCGAATAAATTCCAACTTGAACTAGAAAATATGTTTAAATAAAACATTTGGCCTTCTTTTTTTTTTTTTTTTAAATCATTTTCCATCTGTTTGATGTGAATTGTCATAATCTCTGCTAAGTTGCTCCATTAGACAGCAAACTTCAGTGTTGAAATACATGCCATGTTTGGTGTTTGATTACGCCTAGCTTTGATTTCTGGCATTTAAATCATCTTGTACCTTAGGGCGATAGGCTGAAGAGCTCTCTGTTATTGAACTTTCGTTCCCCAGGTTGGTACATAAGGACTCTGGTCAATTAAACTCTCATCCTTCTGTGCACTGCGTTGGTGCACCAAGCTCCTATAAGGGCTTCCAAACTTGCCTCCATTCCCAGAACTCTTCTCCAACTCCTCTTTGACTGAACAACATCCCCTTGGGATTACATCTCCCCGTATTTCAGAAGCAGTGCCCTGTTTGCAGTCTGAGAGGAAGAACATGGGGTGAGGAGTTTCACCTGCCCCCCCCTCTTGGTCTGTCTCCGGCAGCAGGAGGACTTATCTGGTCTGTGTCCTTTTGCTCTGTTGGAGGAGAGAATTGGGTTATTTGCTATCTCTCCCACACAGCTCTGATAACCTGCTTTGGATCCTGCCTGGCAAGAGCATCTCCCTCTCTGCTGCCTGCAGAAGCTTCCAGGGAAATTGGCTGGGTCACGTAGCCAGCTGCCTGGAGTGCCGAGTAATGAGGACATCCCATAAATTCAGCATTACTTCTTTCCAGTGTCCAAGATCACTAGACCTTTAGCAATAAAATTGAGTTGCAAGCTGACAAGGTTGCCTGCTGTGATACCCACATCTTTTCCAACATTGCTGCTTCCCGGGAGGGGGAATATGGCCAAATTCTTCACTTCTGCACTTCTGCCTTTACATTTGGCCCTAATCTGCTTGCTATCTGCCTGCACCTAGCTTAGCCAGCGAGCCTTTTTCCTCCGTATCACTGACTTCAGAATCTTCACTATGGACTGATCCCGTAGACCTTGTGTTGTCACCAGCAATTTTTTTTTTTTTTTTTTTTTAACAGGCCTTAGAGAAAATGCTAAAATGTGCATTGAGGAACCATTCCCTGTGGGACCTGACTAGGAACACACCCATTTGGCGATGATCCCTTGTTTAGAGTCATGTTTCGAGACCCACGTTAGCCAGTTTTTAATCCCTTTAATGTGTGCCATGTTAGGTACTCCAGCTCCTTAATCAAAATATCGTACAGTACCCAGGCAATTGCCTTGAGGAAACTCTAAGTAAAATTACATCAGCACTCTTCCCCTTATTAACCACGCTTGTGCTGTTATCAGAAAATACATCAAATTAATTTGACAAGATCTATTTTTCATAAACCCAAGTTGATTGGCAGCAATTATATTACCTTCCTTTGATTCCATAATAAACAAATCTCATATTAGCTATTCTATTATTTTTTCTGGGATTAATGGCAGGCTGACAGTCTAGAACCAGTGTTGTCCTGTCTCCTTTTTTAAAACACTGGCAGAACATTCATTTTCTTCAGGTCCTCTAGAACTTCCTTGGGGTTCAAAGAATTTTGAATAGGCTCCAATCCCTTCTTGGCCAACTCCTTAAAAACTCCTGGATGTAAATGATCTGAATCTGCAGATTTATTAATGGCTAGCTGTGGGAGATGCTGATTAACATCTCCCTTGCTTATGGTTAGAGCCATAAGTGTGATCATCAGCAGTGTGTGGTAGAAGTAGCTTGTGCAGCTTTTTCCCAAAATGCAGAACTGAAGTGTTTATTGAACATGCATGGCTTTTCTCAGTTATTATCCATAGTTCCGCCATTCCCCTAGAGTAACAAATTAATGCTTTCATCAGGATTTCTTTTGTTTCATGTGCAAGAAAAACACCTTCTCTTCAACCTCCACTCTGCTGACTATAAATATTTCTTGAAGTCTTTTATTTCCCTTATTGATTTTCTCCACTTCTGAGTTCTAGCTATAACGAAAGAGTCATTCTTTCTCCATGTGTTACACTGGTTTTATTTTAATACAACATTCACTAGTTTTATTCCTTGTCTTAAATACCTACTTGTACTTTCCTTCTTAATCTAGCTTAAAGAAAAGATAGCATGGCCTCTCTCCTTGTTGGTAAGAGTTGCAGATTTTAAATCAGTAAGTAGAAATGCTTGTGAGTAGTTCACATATTGACTCATGTAAAATCTCTCCCGTTGAAGCTACTGCTATTTGACCATTTGGATCTGTTTGTCCTTTGTTGTAAAAGGAGGCCGGTAAGGAATTCCTCTCCCTGGGATGCCACACTTAATGTACAAACTTACCATCCTTAATTTTCAGAAATTTCAGATCTTTCACTGGTGCATGGGATCCCTAGCCCACGTCACCCAGGTCGTGGCTTCCATATGCACGCATCCAGTCTCCCTTACAGAGCAGAAAGGTGCTTGAGGACGTGGTTATCTTGTTCTGTGTTGAAACCCAGCGGTCATTAGTACACACCAACTTCAGGCCTGCTCTTCCTGCCTATGTGGTTATGGAGGTTTCCTGATTCCTTCCTTTTCATGTCTCACCGGGAGACAATTGTCGTTGTGGTTATAGACAGTTATCTGATGTTATTATCGCATGCACATTCAGAGCTCCCCCTTACATCTGGATGAAATATTTGCCAGACACCTTGGCAATCAAATCAGGCTTCTTAGCACTGGACCCTGTTTTGTGATTTTGCAGGTAAAGCAGTCTGGACAGACCTCATAGCTGGTCTTGCTTTGAGCAACAGGTTGGGCTAGAGACCTGAAGTCCCTTCCAACTTGAATTATCCTAAGAGCCTATTTTTTTTTTTTTTTTTTTGGTTAATCTCCTCACGTAAACATAGAAAAGAAAATATTTGAAAAAGAAAATGTTAATTTTGGACTTAATTTCAAAATTCCCTCTTTTAATTAAAATATGTTCCCTGGCTTGGCTTCAGCACCAGACTCAGGTACCTACATTTAGATGTCTACACCACGCAAGCCCAGTGCCTGAGATTTTCTGATAATTAGTGGAGATCCAATCACTGGAGCCCACAGAGCAATGTGGACAGCCAAACACGTCAGGGAACTGCACTGGGATCTCTGGGATCTGCTGTCGAGGAGCTCAGCTGAATCACTCACATGGTGGATGTATGGTGCCCTGTGGCATCGTAGATCCCTGAGGGGGTCTGGCAGATATGACACAAGAGCTCAGGGGACTTCAGTGCCCTTCACAGCCACAGCCTGAGGGCATCTTGCTTGGCATGAGGCACCTGCCAACGGACAACTGAACCTCACCATGGACTGCATTGGGAGCCCAGACACCTAATGCACACGGAGACACCCTACATGCTGGTGTCTGAGTCTGGAGATGACTCCTGCCTCTTGTTTAGATGTTTTGTTGAATTTTAATTTGTAAATATTAAAAAAATAAAAAAAGTGTTTTGAACTTCTGGAACTTGTTGCTAGAGGAAATTGTTGAGGCAGATAGTACCACCAGGTTCAAAAAGTGTTAGACAAATTCGTGGACAACAGGTCCACCCATAGATAGAGGAGCTGGTAGAGGGGCATCCTCCAGCATTCCCATGTGATGGCTGTGGATGCTGGGGCAGTACAAGGGGAATGACTGCAAAAAGTGGCCTCCCTGAAGAACATCTCCTATAGTTGCAGTAACAGGCAAGATACTGAGCTACACTAACTGGTCTGACTCAGTAAAGCATTGCAATCTTGTTTTCTTGGGACATTTCTTAATGAGAAAGTGTAGTTCTTTCCTTCAGATTAGTTTGTCTGACATATGCCTTTTCCCCCTTGATTCCTTAGCAGATTTTCAAAAATTGCTTTACATATTTGTCTGAACAACTCTGCAGGTGTCTGCAGGATCCAGAACGCACCATGGATATGTCCCCAGCACTCCCACACTCTTTGGCTGAAGCTTGGCTGAGTTACAACTCCTGCCCAGGTACCCTATTCATTTGGGATGGCCAAAGCTGTGACTGCCTTGGATGGTCCCTTCCTCTCCGTCCTCCAAGGGAGGTTACCAGTTCTGCAGAGGGATGCCTTACCAGGACTCTGATCTTGTTCCTGAGCCAACACATTTTATAACCTGGTTTTCTTAGTGTAAACTGACATTGGCAGCAGTTTATGTCAATATGTTGGGCCAATTCCCCAAGACTCCAGATAAGCAGCAAACACTACACTCTTCTGCTGCCCACAGCCTTGAGAGAGAGGCCAGACTTGATATAATCTTTCTGTTTGCATTATAAGCATGCCTAGAGGCTTTGCTGTGCTAGGTCCTACATGTCGACCTAAAGAGAGATGGTTCCTGCCTTGAGTACCTGGCAGCTAAAATAGACAAGGGAGCTGGAAAAAGTGAATGGAGCAAAAAGCACAGAGAACACCTCATCCAGGGTTAGTTCATGGTGGCTGAAAAAATACTTAGGTCTCTTGGTAAACTGCTCAGAGATCAACGACTCTGCTATACGGCATATGTGCATCAAGGGGAGTGAGCTGGGGAAAAGGAGATGTTCAGGTGGGTTTGGGCTTGGTCAGTAGGGTGTCCTCACAGCACTTGAGTGTGTCCTGGAGAGCACCCTGGCACCCTGGTCCCCTCCAGGGACTCCCCAGCTAGTGAACCCTAATGCTTTCTCTGAGCTCCTATGGCTTGGTGTTAAGAACGGTCAGCAACAAATTTGACCTTGAGACTCCTCTTGAGGGCCTGGAAACACTGCAGGGGAAAGCATGGCTTACTTAATTAGCTAAATAAGGCCCTGAGAGCTGGGTGTTGAAAGCTCTGTTATTTAATTGCACTCATTTCTCTCACATCATATCTCCTCATGGTGCATGCCCCACCTGCTTTAGTCATCATGAGCTAACTGGTGAAGATGGACATTTCCCAGTCACCAAGACAAGTTGGTGGGAATGGGATAGGAAAGGGCAATGAACTCGTCAGAGCTGCGCCCATGTTTCAAATATTTCAAGTCTAATCTTGGGGCGTAACTTATTATTATTATTATTATTTTTAATAATTGTTTCACTGAGAAATCTAATTGGAAGTGACTGCTGTAATGGGCTGTCAGGTAGAAGTCATGCTGGAAGGATGCTGTGGTGCACCCAGCCTTGCAGAGGAGAAGTTTGTAGGCTGGATGCAGAAGGTGTGATCACAGCTGGGACTGGAGTCCAGCAGAGGGCACTTGCTGAATGCAGCAGGCTGCAGCACCCGTCCTTGGGCCACAGCACACCGAGTTTAATTACGAACTTTGGCATATAGCGATCTCGTTGTCTAAAGTTTGTGGTTACTCAGTGTATCAGTTTCATAAACGTGCCTGCCTGCCCTCTGTGACTCAGTTAGTAATAATTAAATGATTCTTTAACAATGCTGGGTGGATTTCCAGCTATTTTTCAATATACATTAATAATCCTTAATGCTGGTGAACTTCCAAAATTCCTGGGGTCTCGGTTGCTGAAATATACCCACACTGATGGGTCTGATTCTCTGTTCCCTTGGGCAGTCATTTACTGGTATTTAAAATGCAAAGTAGGCGTAAGTGAGTGGAGAATGCTGATATTGGTAGTATTTTTTCTTAATGGTGCCCAGGTTTGTGAACTTGGTCCAATACCCCTTGGTGCTGCAGAAGCAGCAGGCTTCAGTAGGCTCTGGAGAGAACTAGGCATGGCTGTGCAAGGTGAGAGTCAGAGAGGCACTAGATGTTATCCAAAACTCCTCCTAAGGCCTCAACTTGCTGACTGTGTGTAATTAGGCAAGTGTCTCCTGAGAACAGGCTCCTGTGTAGTGCTGTGTCCTCAGACACAAAATTTCCTGCAGTAGCTGGGCAACATCTGTCTCCTTTCATATCCACACTCTAATAGCCTAAATATGCAGAACAAACCTAGCAGGGGATTTGTCTTCAACTGGTCTTTGCAAAGCCAACAACCAATGGTTGCACTGTTTTTGGCAATTGCAGACTCTGAGCCATAAGATTCAAGAATAAAACAATAAAACAATAAATTCCTAGACTCCTAAAACTGGGAAGTAACAACACAAACGATCATCTGTTCTGATCCCTGTCATCACACAAGCTGGAGGACCCCACCCAACTGATTCCAGGGGAAGACTTAAATAACAAGCCAAAATAACTCTTTTTTTTTTTTTTTTTTTTTTAGGAAAAAAGGATGGCCTTGATTTAATCTCATTAGCTGGTAAATTAATTCTACTCCAGACTGAAAATGTATGCTTTATTTCTAGCCCTGGCTGATCTAGTGAGTCACCTGTTTTATTTTAGATATCTGCTTTATGAAGGAGGGAATGCATCCCATAGCACTGATGACTTTGCTGGCAAGATCCCCACTGACCATAAAGGGAGCTGAATGACGTTAGCTCAGATAGATGTCCACCACATTTAGTCGCATGAAAGCCATCCAGTATAGGAGCTTTATCTTTCAGCTCTTGGATCATGTAATGCTCGGTTCTGTTTGTTAGGTTAAGGACACTTCTGCTGTTACAGAGCCTTGTCCTGTTCTGCCACACAGCATTTTGGAAGGAATCCAGAGATCTGTGGGAAAGTTTGGTGTGATAGTGACCACACAAAAGCTGGCCAGGTACTTGGCTTAGTTACCCATCTGTGCTCATCCATGGCACCAAGGCTCAGCTCCTCAAAGGAAACAGTGCATCCAACCTTTTCTCTCACCTGGCAACCAACAGGTATGAGAGATGTACCCCAATACTTCAGAAAAAATCACTATTTGGCAGTTAAAATAAGTGTGAGTAAGTACCCTAGACCTTAGCTATGCCATCTTTGAAGTGCTTGGTGACTCAGTTGCTGTAATGATGAGCAGTAGTACAAAGTCCTGAAAGGACCCTGTAATCTTCCTTGCAAAGAAAGCTGCAACCTTCAGATGGCAGGCTTCTTGTAATTTGCTTCTTCAGTAGAGGAGGACTGTTAGCCACTGTCAGAATTATGGAAAAGCCTTTCCATTTTGGGGCCGACATTATCAAAATGCTCTGTAATTCATGTTTGTTGTGCTCCCTATGGGACAATTTACCCCTCCAAAATTTTTCAGGTCCTTAAAGTCAGTGGAAACTAAGGATGAGGTTCAGCTTGTCTGCTTTAGGGTGAGATAAATTGTATTTCACTGACTACTAACCAGATCTCCATGGCCCATAAAAGGAGTCCATGAGGACTCCCTCTGACCCAGATGGTTTTATTTCATGTGTTTGCACTTGGCCAGATGTATCTTATATGAAGTCTTCTCTATTTTTTATATGAAAAGTCTTTTCTATGTTGTGCACCATCTAAATACCACCATCCCTGGAGGTGTTCAAGGCCAGATTGGATGGGGCCCTGGGCAACCTGATCTAGTGGGTAACATCCCTGCCCATTGCAGAGGGGTTGGAACTGGATGATCTTTAAGGTCCTTTCCAATCCAAGCCGTTCTATGATTCTGTGATTCTATGATTCTATTAAGGGTGAAGTTCTCCTCAAGTGGAGTATACCCTTCCACTCGTCTTTCTCCAGGAATGGAAATTACCCCAGAGATCACATGTAGAACAAGATGAAAAGATGGGTCTGGTTCCCTTTGGAAAATGGTGGTTTTGCACTGAAAGGTCACCTGACTCTGCCTGGGGAGTCTCAACTTCATGTCTAGAATTGTTTTTTCTCCTGATGTCAAGAACAGGCAGCTCTGATGTCTCCATGGTGCATCACACCATCAAGACAGCTTGCCCTCAACTCCAAATTTCACTATCTCCCATATGGTTGACCAGCTAACTGCTGGTGACCCATGTGGCTTCCCAAATTTCAGGTGAAAGAAGGAGCTTGGCTCTGACCCGAGCCCTCCTGTAGAGACAACATGGATATTATGGCTTGAGACACAAGCACACCCCAAATCTCTTTTGAGCATAGCTAAAACAGACAATACAGAAAACTCTCAGTGGGACTCAGAATCAGCATCCCTGATGAGCCTCGTGTTTCTCCAGGGTATTCCTCCTTTGCTTTCACGTCTAGCAAGACGTTGAACAATGTCTGACTGCTCTCTTCCATATCACTTTTTCTAAACTGTCCGGCTCCATGATACCCCAAACCGGGCATACAATTTTCCGTGTTCCAGGCTTTTCAGTGAGTCTATTCTTCAGCGCCAAGAAACTGTTCAATGCCTAAGTGAAGCACAATCAGAGGATCACTTCTACTGTTTACCATCTCTTGAAATAATTTTTAATAATGATTGATTTAAATTTTCTGGAAAATAGGGTGTCTTTCCATGGACTTAAGTGGATCAGGCCCAGAAGGGTGTCTATGTCCACCAGGGAACCCTGTAACATGGTGATCAGGTGCATATGTTTAAATGCACCTATTTTTAAAGAGAACATGTGATTTTGCTTCCAATAGGTTTGGTAACAGGCTGATACTGAGGCTGGAGGCCAGGCTGTTAGCATAGCTCTGCTGGGAGACTGCCCCCAGACGAAGATGCAGACATATGTTGCCTCTTCCGTGCTGAATAGCGTGTGTATTTCTGCCCTGTGTTTGCTGTGCTTTGAAGCTACACCTTCGTGCCCTGGGATCCAGCCAGACAACAGGAGGTGATGAATCAGCACCCAGACTAAAATCCAAAAGGCCAGATGCTCAGCTGGCATGAAGTGGCAGCTTCCTATTGAAGTCAGTGGAAATGGGCTGAATTATATCAGCTGAGGGATTGGCTGTAGGGGTTTTGGGTGAATTATCCTCTATTTTCTCAAGACATTAACAGGCTGAAGCAGGTAATCCTTGATATATGGTGCCTGGCTGCAGAGAACACCTCTCGCCTTGATGTTAGGTTTTAATACACCCAAGCCATGGCTTTGCAGGCTAACACACTAGAGGGGATATAAAGGAATCATCCTTCATTATCAGAGTCTTCCCATTATTGAAATAGCTCCAATGGTTCTTCACAATTACAATGCCTAATTTGCCCTCTAAGCAAAAATGATATTAACACCAATGACATGCTCAGCCCTTTTTCCACCTGCAAATGTTTGGGGTAATCATTGCAGGTGCTTCTTTATAAAATGAAGCAACTGCCTTTAAATATTTCAATTATTTTTATTAGATTCCACTGTTTTGCAAACCTCATTGGCTGCTAGCCAGTCCTCAACCTATTCCCCTGTCTTTTAGTGGTTTTATATTGAAAAGGATTCGCCTTGCCCTTGGACTGGATGTGTTTGTACAAGTGAACTGTCTGTTGATAGAAACAGATGTGCAAACCTTGGATTTCTTGCATGTTTGGTCCATGTGAATCCTGAAAAAAGACAGATACTCCCCAGCCAATAACCTGATATAAGGGCTACTATATAGGTGTGATGCCGTTTGGTGCAGAGTGCTTGGTCAGCTAGAGCGATGTTGACTTTGGTTTCTTCTGCAGCAGGTTTAAAGGTATACAGAATGGCCAGATGGTATTAGGAGATCCTGACAAAAATGCAGGGTCATGTGGAAGAAGAGGTTGAATTGGATTCTATGAATGCCCTTGGGTTGTCCTGTTTGCTTGACACTGACTTCATTGAAAGGTGGGACCAGATGGAGGCAACTTGACTGGACCCAGAAGGGTACGTTGCTTTAGAGTCTGTCACCAAGTCTGTACCAAAACTGCCACTGCCCACCATCTCCAGTAAGAACTCTGTTTAGATCATTTTTGGAGGCTCACACAGCAGAATCTACGTTAAGGAATGTCACGACTCTTCATTTTTCCTATCCTCCAATCCTCCTCTTTGCAGAGAGGCATGACTACCTGGGGAAATTACCTGGAATATCTTTAACAGAGCAACATTTGCACATCTTTTTTCTCAGAGTAGCCACAGTTCTCCCCTGTATATATAGTACTCTCCCCTTCCCTTCTCTGAAGCAGAGCTGTTTCCCCCCACATCCACATCCTTCAGAGACATGGAGCAGTCAAGGAGGCTCTAAAATTACAAATCTTATTGCTTATGATGCATGTCTTTTCCTTGTTAGTAGGTGGAGATTGGGTGAGATGGGCTGGTTGTATGGCCATTCTCATGTAAAACACAGCTCACAAGACTGCAGCAGATTATGACGGCTCCATTTGCTAAGGCAGACTCAATTGCTCCCTTGCTGGAGTCTTTGGAAGCAGGTCCTATTCACTGTCGGTCGTATGACCCTCTTCAAATGTCATCAGCAGGATGAGATATGGTGTAAGGAAACCCCTCAGCCTCCCTTTAGCACTCCAGTGGCCCAGGGGTGGCTTGCCCAGACTGTTTCCAGCCCTGGTGTTGGGGCTGATACCTAGCCCATCTGGCCCGTCTCAAGTGAGGTGAGACAGCCATCGCCTCCCCTTGTTCTGCCAACACTTTCCCCCTTCACCAAGCTGCTAATTGCAGTTCACAAGGAGGTGCTTGCTAGCACCTTTCACCACCTTTACCTTCTTGCTGGGAAATTGCAGGACTTTATTGGCCCGGGAATAGACATTCGGACTTCAAACGAAATCCTGTGTGAGTTTGTCTTTGGAGGAGGGGGACCTGGTTTGGGGCTCAGAAAGTGAATGCAGCACATGGCTTGCAGATCCTGCACAGGTCCACCAGACATGTAGTGACTTATATCTCTAGGACTGCTATCCTGTTGCTGGATTTAACTGAAAGTGGTCAACGAGCTTGAAAATTCTTGGGGGAAAGGAGGGGCTGGCTTATGTGCCTTAAAATCATGGATAGTAGCCTGTGGACAGTCAACATGTTTGGCTGCATCTGTCCAGGTACATAGAGCCAGAGGTGCAGGATGCATGAGCTCCCACATCAGGTTTCTCTGCTATCAGTGTCAAAGTTGGCAGGTTGAGGGTGGTACACACTGCTACCCAGAATGTTCAAAGAACCAAAAAAACGTCAAAAGCGTTTTGCCTCGAGATGAATGGAATGCTGTGTTTGGCCCCCAAAAGATCAGTTTTGTGTTGTTTCTAAACTCTGCACAAATTATTTGAATTATATATTTTTTTTTTTTTAAGCCATGAAACACCAAATAAGAAAAGTCATGTTTGACTTTTTGAGAGGTTCCCCCTCCTCCCCAAAAACCTTTTGTTTAAATCAGCATAATTTCCCCCAACATTTCTTGGATGAATCAGAACAGCATTGCCTCACTGTGATCGCTTGTCCCACTTTGCAGACAGTGGAGTAAAGGCACCAGAGGAGGGAAGGCTTGATTGCTCATCATGTTGAAGTAGCAGTCCACCCCTCACCAATGCAGCATGTGCATCCTCACACCTGCCTGGTAAAGCAGGAGGGATTATTGCTGCTTCTCAAAGGGGAGGGTGGGTAGCACACAGGAGTTGTATAAGTCCTTCAGCTGGGAACTGAGATCTCCTGTGAGGTCCGGGCTGAGCAGCAAGGCTGTTGGATCATCTTTGATGTCACCCTCTCAGCCTGTATACCTTTAGCCTGGGATTTGTTTCCCTGAAATGGATGTTTCCTCCCCAGTACCCTGGATGTTATCTATAAAGCAGGGGCATTTCCTTGGGACATGAAGTGGCTGTTGGGAAGGAGGATTATCTTGTGATGAGCTCTGCACTGCTGCATCACAATGCAGGTTGCACTTGCAGCTGGGAGAGAAGGACCCCGATGAAGCTGGGATGTCTCTGAGGTTGTGTGTTGGGGTGTGCCGAGCAGTGGGCACAGACCCAGAGCTCTTCCTGTGGAACCTGAGCAGGGCACCCAGCTCTACAGGGCCAAGGGCAGCCTCCCTCCAGCTGAGAGACTCTGCTTGCTGCACTGCAGGCTTTTCTGAGTACAGTCCGGGGCTCTGATTTTCAACAGGAGCAAAGTCAAAGGCATTTGGGCATCTAAATCCCTTAGGCTCCCCAGACAAAGAAAAAAGAAATCCATCTTTGGCTTTTTCCACTTGGTCTATGTTGAATCTTATAGTGAAGAAAGTGCAAAGTAGTAATGCTTAACTTTTCTCTGGCATGGCCCAAATTATGTCCATGGTGTGGACCCAGATAAGGGACATTTCAGCCCCATCTGCTGCTCACCCTGGATTAGCTTGGAGCGAGTGTGGAACAGCTTTTGGGTAGGTGGATAACAGCAGCATGGTTCATGACTTGACATCGTCCTGGGAACCACCTCACGCACGCATCCCAGAGCGAAGGGTCCCACCGTTGGCAACTCTTCTTCTTCCCCCCTTCCCACCCTATATTCTTTCAGCAGGAGCTCTTAGAGCCATCCACTGATGAGGCCAGTAAATAACCCTCATTATACAAATGGGGAAAAAGAAGCAAAGAACAGTGAAGTATCTTCCTCCTGTTTTCCCAGCTGTAGGACCAACCCCATGAACAGCCATCACAAATCCTACCTGGCTGCTCTACCTGCCTGACCATGTCACAGGATGTCCGCGACCTCTCTGTGATGCTACGCCCTGGAACACCATTGCTGTAGGAAATGGATAACCTTTGTATTCAAAATACAATTAATGCAGCTGGTTGACCAAAGCACAGAGCCACTTCTTAAGCAGAAATCACAGCTTTTCATCCTTTTTGAAGACTGGACAGTGTCAATGGCTGGTCAGATTCATGAACTACAACTTGCTTCTTCTGACTGGGCTAGCCCAACAGCTGTTAGCAGCACCTGAAAATCCATCTTTCTTCCCCACTTTAGAGGCACAGATCCCTCTGCAATTCACAGTCCAGCCCTAATTTAAACTACCACCTTTTTTTCTGCCCTTTCATAAGGTAAAAATGCCTGTCCAGAATTTCCATTTAAATCTAATCAGTTGCTACAAGGGCCAATCATCTCTGCTTGGAAATGCATGGGACATGTCCATACAGCTCTACATCACTATATACTCCCTACACCCTCTCCACCCCTGCTTCCCCCCCACCCCTCCAAACTATGACTCATCTTAAGGCAGAAGGTTAATTTAGGTTAATTATCTTCCTGGTTAGCAGTGCATACATGTCCTGAGCAGCAATAAAGGTTTGACACCCCTCCTGCTGCTGCAAATCAATTTTCTTCCTCATTTACTGTAAATGGAAAGGAGCCAGGTTCTCTGGCATCAAAGTAAATATTTCTCTGCATGAAACTCAACTTGTGAACCTGGTAATTTCAGATTTGCTTGTAACATGCGCATTTGCCAAGAAAAAAGAAAAGCAGCTGTTTGATGTCTCCAAAAACTAGAATTAGCCCTGTAGATCAAACATCAGTTTGCCTGCTGCTTTAATAATGGAAGGATCCAGTTGCATTTAGCACGAGGATATCATTACACTATGTATGTTGCTTACATATAAGCTAACCCCTAATTCCCCTACTTAACAGCTAATGCATATTATTATTATTTACTCTTTGAGTTATAGTCCCAGCCATGATCTGAGTCCTGTGGTGTTAGGTGCTCTACAGACATGCACAAAAGGAGAGTCCCTGCCCCAGAGAGCTCCCAATCTAAATAGACAGAGAAGACAACAAAGGACGTGTTGCTGCCCCCAGGGAAGAGGAGCGTGAAGGGGCATGCAAATACCCCAAAGCAAGTTTACAGCAGAAGCAAGAACAAGACGCTCGTGGTTAGAATCCTAATCTAGTCAGCTGCCTCTCCTGAAGGTGAATATCTTTAAAAGGTGGGAGTGAGTTCCCCTGACTTTAGCTCCCTGAAATTTAGGCTTTTCATCTAGGCCAATTGCTCAGGCTGTCTCCATAGCCAATGGAGACAGGTCAGCACCTCTGGAGGATGATTCAATGCATCCTGTATAGGTGGGACCCTTTTCCCACTGACCACAGAGTATGAGGGCAGATTCACTTGTATGAGCTGAGACTTCAGAACCCTTCGAGGTGCCTTCAGGTATCTGTGACAGCCAGAAAATGTTGGCAGCCATGGCACAGGACCTAGCACAGACCCCACACTGGTGGATCTGGTGGAGGCCAGATGGGATCCAAAGGGCATCTCAAGTGACCTGACTCCTGGACGACCAGATAAGACTAAACACTTTGTAGAGGAGGTGAATTCCCAGTTCCCAACCCTAAGTACAAAATTATAGGTTATAGGGTATTATCCCTCAAGGGTAGGTGTCCCTTTCCACTAGGTGTAGGAGGAAGGTGATATAAGAAGGTATGAGAAGACTGGTGGTCGTGTTGATCAAGACAAGCATTGCTCACTGCAGGTACAAATTCTGTTCCAAAATATTCTGTGTCACCCCATCATTGTCTTTTCTTCCATATAGAGGGAACAATGTTCCCTACTTTTGCCCTGGAATCTGATGAAAGGCTCTGCTCAGGGCTAACACAGTGCTTTCAAAGCTTTAGGGGAAAAAGCCTACAGCAATCCAAAGTCTTCCTGCAAAATATAACACCAACTAGATATCACTGCTATGTGATCATAGACTCAAGACGCTGACTGCTTTCAGCCTTGGTCTGAGTGGACAGTATCCTTATCTTAATCTCGTCTCCCATCCCTGACCGACAGCTGGTGCCAGGGTAAAATCTAAAATATATTTCTCACCTAAGTGAACATCTGCACCTCTTAGCTTAGCAGGATGTGCCAAATGGCCAACTCTGTCCCTTCCAGCCTGATTTTTTATGATTCCATGACTGAAGACAGGAAGTTTTGGAAGATGATCTGATCAAGACTGATCCTGTCAGTGTGGGACCAGTGCTTAAATTCCAGAGAAAATAGAGAGAATTATTTATTCTGATACATATTTGTACTTAGAAAGAAAGGACTGAAGCAATGAAAAGCAAAATCAGCCTGGAAAGCTTCCAAATGTTTGGATTTGTTTGTTAGTAGTGATGAAAAGGTTAGCTGGTAAGTATCCCTGGGAAAAGCCACTGAAAATCTGATGGAGGCAAACTCTAGGCCATCTTAGGGATGATGATGGGCAATGAGGTATTAGCTCTATTTCCTCTGTTTTGATCAAGCTGTAAGTCAAAGGTAAATTTTTTTCTCTGATTTACTAACACCCCAAACCAGGCCTTCTGAACTCTTTTATTCCTCCAAGCAAGCTGGTCTTTGACAGTGCAAGATCAGTAAGTGTCTGTCCTTTTTGTACCTGGATCTCCCACCGTGCCAGTCACGTCTGAGTGGGTTTGGCAGCTTTCTGCAGGAACTGGTGCTCCTCCTGTCTTGTGTCCCCGCCAAGAATGGGGTGTTTCTCCCCGGTACTTCAACAGACTTGTACAAGAGGTATGGTCATTTTGGCTGAGCAGTGCCCCAGGTAAATGATAGATCCAAGTAGGTTTCTCATGGAGATCTGCCTAACCTGTGAGCAGAGAAAAAGAAGGAGCAATTAAACTTAATATTAACTTTGTCCCAAAGTGTGAAAACAGAAGACAAAAATCACTAGCACATATATGAGATTTTTTAAGAGTCATGAACTGTCAGACTTTAAAACTTCAACTGCTCCAGGACAGCCGTTCATAACAAATTCATTTCATCCCATTTGGAAAGAAAAAGCCCAAATCCTTCTATATTTAATTTCATCCTATTTATGAGTCTGGTTGAAGGATCTTAGAGATTGGGACTGCAGCATTACTTACTCTAAGGAAGGATATGATTAGTAGACAAAGCAATGTCACAGAAACATAAAGTTCCTGAGAAGGGCAATTTATTACGTGAATCTATAATTCATCACAATGAATCACATTTCCTCTCTGACAGTAAGAAGCATGAAAACTCCTTTTCATGCAGTCGCTCAAAGACTCTGATAAGAACAAGCCAATTAGGAGCCTCCTGGAAGGGATGTTGTATTTAAGGTAGAGCTGATTTTGCTTAGGGCAGAGAGATGGAGTAGATTTCTCAAAGTTCCTTCCAGCAGGATTGTCTGTGTCTCTAGAAATTTGTAGAACTCCAAGAAGAACACAAGAACATATCACAATGCTATCTCTGGATTATTTAGGTCAGGAATTAAAATATATTTGGTGGTTTTTCATATTTTTATGTAAAGCTCCCTCTTCTTGCTGAGGATGGAGCTGTCAGGTCAACACTGCCCATACTGATAGGTATTTTGTTGGTGTTGCAAAGAGAAAACGCAAAGGCATTCATTTTATTTGTTATATTACTAAAACAGTGAACAGTGGAGTAAAAGCTAAAAATGTCAAAACAGTAACTGGAAAAAAGCAGCATTTCTACCTTGTCCCAGTGCAGTGCTTGTATGAGGACATATACAGGTGTGCACACACAAGCTCACACACTCACATATGACATCATTTGGTTTCATTACCTTTCTGAGCTTTTCTATGACTTTCTTGTAGAACAAGAATAAATAAACACACAGCTTGGGATGAGATACCTCCTTACCTTGACTGGTCTTTACTAGTGAAGTCTCCCTCTCTTTAGCCGTAGTTTCTCTTTGTGGTCGTGATACCAACCTTTTATACACAGTGGAGCTGAACCTTTTGTGTCCTACCTGGGCTGGTTTCTAAGATGAAAGAGCACAGTGGTTTTCTGTGCCATCTGGGCAACTATAATAACCCTGCCTGAGAGGAACAGGAGCCGCAGAAGACTGCAATCCCAGGATCTCCGTACTGCAAAGCAGACTGTTGGAGCTGAAGAGGCAACTCACTCATTGATGGTACCAGAAGGTTTTTTTTCTCATGGGTGGACCAGACACTACAGAGGGTTGGGATGCTTGCTTCCAGCCCATTAAGCATGATCCCAGCACTTAATTTGCTGTTTTCTCCATTGCTGGCACCAGTGTGTCTCATTTCACTCAGCTTTCACTAATCTCCTTGACAGAACTACACGGCAGATAGTGGGGATGTTATTTTCAGCTCAATGCTCAGTTTCCACATCTGTAAAACTTTTGAAGCCCAAGTATGAGAAATGAGCAGTTGATATTGCAGCTCAGCTGTGTGAGAAGATGATGGACAAAGGTACTACCATTAGCTAAGAAGTCCATGAACCACAGAAAGCTGGAAGCTGAGAGGGGACATGCTTATGTTGCCTTTTTAAACCTTTGTTTTACAGTAGTATCTCAATTCCTAATGAAACAAAGTCTCCACCATGCTAGGTTTAGTGCAGAAACGTAAAGTCTGCATTTGTGCATGGGCCAAGGGTTGTTCTTTGGTCATGAGGTCAGATGGCACAACCCGGCTTGCATCAAAAAAATCACTTTTCCCTGAAAACAGAGTGGCTGCATTCAAGCTGCCCTCTTCTGTCTCCTGAGCTGAGCCAGCCACTGTCTGGGGCAGTGAAAGCATGAACCAGGCAAATCAGTGCCAGGAGCCATGCTAAAAATTCATCTGATCAAGCTTTATCCTCAAATCCATGTCTCGTTTGGCTTACTGGTTTGCCAGCTGAAGAGGGGCAGTTCCTGCCTTAAAACACTCATGACAAAGTTGATGGGGAGTGGGAGGAAGGAAGCTGCATTGTCCCTGTGTGCAGCTGGGCTTGGGACAGGTAGATGCCACATGACTTGTCAGACCATTGTTTTCAGACTTGTAAACTGCAACATTGTCAACTCTGTGCAGGTGAAAATCACAAAAATTAGAAAAGAACTGCATGTTCTCATCTGATTCCAATTCCTTTGGGATCTCAGAGCTTCTGGATCACATTTAAACCAATTTCTTCTCAACCACAAAAGGCAGCAGCCTGACGATTTTTAATGAAGCTGTCATAATCACAGGACTCAGGGAGCTGAGGCTCGCTCAGAGAAAACATTGAGAAAAGTCATGAAGTCTAAATTTATCTGCTGATTGAACAACTCTGCTGTAGTGTAATGGATCCCAAACTTTCTCACTCTGTCCCCTTAGCGCTGCAATCTCTGCTTCCCCATTTCCAGATTTCTACTGCTGTTTCTGCAATGCCTGGGCTGGTATTCACCTGCCCAAGCCTAACCATCTGAAATGAATTAGATAAACTGCTCTCTAATGGTGCTTGTTTCTCTCTCTTGACCCTGAGAGGATTCTTGTGTGGGTAGCTCACATCTAAAGTGAGCTGAGATGAATCCCATCCCTGCTGCCTGCACTCGGCTGGCTTGTGCGAGCTTGAATGTCAGACTTGTTCAGCTCTGTATGATTATGCTGTTCCCAAGCAGCTGGAATCCAGAGATCATCAGAGTCCTAGAAGTGAAATACAACCCTTAACTCAAGAAATCAAACTTCAGGTTGCAGGAGCAGAGCGTTCTCCCTTAGGTTATGCCATACGCAGGTCTGGTAACATCACGGTCCCTTTTGCATGTGCAGCAAATCAGCGGATACAGCCACGCAATCGCCTTTTCTTTTCTTATTTTTTCTTTCTTTTTTTTTTTTTTTTTGTGCTGAGAAGGCAAGTTTTGCTTCAGGATTACTTATGCAAACAACTTGCTCTCTACATGGCTATAAACACTAATTTGGAGACCCACACCAAGCCAAACAGTTGTTTATGAGATGTTTATGAGGCAGCGGTAGTGCCAAAGTCAAATAGCACCTCTAAGCGATGACTGGCACAGTACCATCTCTTCGGGCTCAGCTACAGTGGAGAGCTTATTGAATTCACTGGCGCTTCTGATGAAGCACTCTTTGCAATTAACCCAGCAGTGGGATGTATGGGGAAGAAACTATGTTCTGGCAGTGGAGAGCAAGAGACTCTTTGCAAAGATGACCAGAAAATCTGTGTGAGAAGAAAAGCTCGGGACTCAACCCTACAGAGCCTCAATGTCCCTGGTGTCCCTTCTTCGTTACTCTGCAAGCCTGAAAGTACAGCTTCTGGACTGTCTTTACAGTTTGGATTCACGTAGGAGTTGCAGTGCTGTTTCAGAGCTTTCCCCTTTGGATACCTGAGGCCTTATTGTCTTGGAATTTGAGGCCTTGTATGCTTCTAACATTTAATTTTTAAATACGACATAATTTGGACTGTTTACTTGCACAGGTATAATGTTTTTCATTGTCCTGTGGAGACCTTATGAAGCTCCTGGACACAGAAACCACATAACTGAGGTCCGTCAGAACTTTTATGGGAGAAAGACTTTTTATCAATAGCTGCCTTTCATCAAAAGTCTAGATATTCCGGACAGATTCTTGTCTAACCTTTTTTCTTAAACTCTCTACTGAATGAGCTTCTCCAGTTCTAGTTCTCAGCCTCTTCTTTTCCAAGCCAGCAGATCCCTTTCTTCTATGCTTCCTCATAGCTATTTTTTTCTAAGTACCTGAGCATTTTCCTCCCTCTGCTCTGAACCTTTTCCAGCTTGTCAACATCTTTCTTAACATTGGGTGCCCAAAATTAGACCTTTAACTCCTTGTACATATGCTTTCACAGGAAATAATTTTTGGACAAGAAACTCCTCTCTCTCCTCGTTATTCTCCTCTCCAGCCTTGGAAGCTCCGTAACCACTATGAGTATCTCATAGTATTTCACAAATGACATTAAAGGAGAATCATTTCAAGAAGAGTCTCAGGGGACAGAGTCTCTGCCCCCTTATTTACAAATTCAAACACCTCACTTGCTAGGTTTTGTGTCTGAGGTCTGCACTGTGGTCTTTGACAGGAGAGATGCAGTCTGGAATCTCCCTGGTCCAAACTTCTCTTGCTGGGGTGCAGGTCAAGAATCCAGTTGCTCAAGGGGGAACCTCGTTTTAGTTTTCTGTTTTAAGCTTTTGTGACAATGTTGAGGTTCCAGCTGGAACAGATGGTTTCTGAGAAGGGTCTAACGAGGGAGTGACTACATCCAAACTTCCCAAAATTAGGAATGGTAGGTCCTGGCACAGGAGTTGAAGGCAATGGGTGGAAGGTGACTGACAGGGAGGATGAAGAAATGTCATTTCACAGCCTGAGGCAATGTTCTGCCATGAGGAAAAGGCTGCAGGAGGCAGGAGCCTCCTTGGGTCCTGGACAGGGATCCTGCTACAAACCTCGGCTCCGGAGACAGAGACCACTTCTTCCTTCCTCTTGTCCTCACTAGCACCAACCCCGTGTGGCACGCTCACTAAAACACAGCAGGATCACAGCCCTACCAAACCAAAATACCCTGCCAAACACACATCTGTGGGGCAAAGCACAGATCCTAGGTGAGTCATGTCATGTAATTCTGGAAGGGGGTCTGACGTTATGTTCAGAGCATATGATAAGAATAAGAGTTTTGGTAAGAATCCTCAGTTTAAAAATGAGCATAGAAAAGAAGAGATACTGGCAACTGCCTCGTAATAATACTGCAGCTCATGCAGTTGCAATAAGAAACTTCCTTTATATAACTGAACATGCAGACGTCAGCAACATAGCATCACCCCTAGCTATTTAGATGCTGGATGTTTATTTACACAGCAAAAAGCCACGTGGGAAGATGTTTAATTTGCAGTTAGTGAAACCCTGTGGCCTTATTTAGAAGAAAGACGTTACCAAGGTAAACACAGCTGGTGCTGCAGCACAAGAACACGGAACTGGGAAAAAAAAAGGCAAAGATGACAAGCCAGCATCTTCTCAACCCTTGGTTAGAGGCCATTGGCCTCGGAGTCATAATTCACCTGAAAGGCACAAGAACGAAACCCCTCCCACCACGCTAAGCTCTGAAAGCCTAGATATTGTGGTGGACACCGCAGGAAATCCTCTGTCGGATGGTGAGATGGAGCTTTTGTTGGGCGGCAGGTATGTGGAAGCAAGCTGCGGGTGTGTGTGAGGCTACACGTGTGTGCAGTGCCTCCCCCACTTCTCTCCGAGTTGCAGCTCATTTGCAATTACAGCCCCGATGTGCCCCTAATAAAGCAGAGGTTGGCTCATTATTCATATAATCACCTGGAAAACGTATTTCTCAAGCTTGTTCTTTGCTGTATCAAAGCCTTGTTTCTGTATCTCTCCCTTTGTGTCCCCTCTCTCCCCTTTTTGCCCCTGTGAAGCAACCAGGGATGGTTTGCACTGTAGCCCTTGCCTGTGATTAACGTGCTGACCTAGTAATTATTCACATCTGGATGGGTCTTTGTTCCACTTTGAAGTCTCTCAATGACTTTTCTTTCCCCCACCTGTCTTCATTTTCCCCTCCGCTCCCCACATCCCACCTCCTCCTTCTCCACCTTCTCTATTACTCCTCAGAAGTGCCAGTGGGCCCAAAATGAAATACAGGAGGGCCCAGAAATTCCTCCCTAATGGGCCCAGGTGAGCATGGAGTGGGAAAGGGAAGGCCCAGACCTTGAAGATGACCTTTCCAAAGTGCTTAAGTCAATAACAGTGTGCAATCCTGCCTCTCCCCCTCCCTAGGCCCTTGTTTATAATTGACAATGTGGAGATGGACTGGGGGCTCTTTCTTCTCTCCAAGTGTGTGAGATCTTTAATCTTAACAAAAAAAAAAAAAAAGGAGAGAGAGAGAGAGAGAGAGGAAAAAAAATGAAGCAAAGGGCTGGATGATGGAAGAGATAGGGTAATTGGTTAACCACAAAGTGAGGCTGGGGAGCTGTGATTCCTTCTGCAGCGGGAGAAGTGTGTCTTGAACGGCATCTCCTCTCACAAGTCTTCTTTTGTACGGCAGGAGAGGAGGAGGGGATGCCTCCCTCTTACACATTCTTACATCCAGCTACAGAGGCACATTCACCAGCAACTGGTTAAGAAGAAAGATTAAGGGTTGTGGGGCTTGGGGGAGTGGGAAGTCCCTTTGCTTTGAGGAGATTATCTTTCCAGAAGAAGTAAAACACAAGGCGATAGTCTTTCAAAATTGCCTTCCAGCCGTGACAGGCAATGGTTAGATTAATTAGATTACGAATGCTCTTTTATATTCAGCAGATGGGTAGGGACAAGGTGGGGCAGGGGACTGGGAAAGAAATACTTCATTATTTTTTTTTCCACTATTGCTATTCTCTAATGCAACACAGGTGCTGCCAATGTGCTGCAAAAGTCCTGCTCAACAAAAGTCCTTCCAAAGGTTTTATTGGATTTTGGAAACCAAGGCTGGAGTCTCATTGTTGAGGAGCTCATGGAGAAAAACTGTCCATGGTCTCCTGTGAAGCAGGGATGGGTTTTTGGGGTGGACCATTATCAGAAGCAATGATAGATACAGAAATGTAAGATGTCAGAGGTAGCATGACTAACATTAGATTTTTTCCTTTATGTAGAAGGTGTAAGTGAAATAAGAAATTACAAAGATATGTCACCCAAGAAATCACATCCAAAGGAAGTGATATCCATTTCTAGCACAGAGCATGAAAAAAGTTTCACTGAAAGATCAAGCTTAGACTCACTTATTCTTTTTATATATCCTTTTTTTCCCAAGCTTTTCTGGAAGTAAGGAGGAGAAATAGTTTATAGTTTGTTCCTGTGGGCATTGGAAATAGTAGGGACAAAAAAATGTATTGGCTGAAGAAGCATCTGGGATGGAGTGATATAAAATGTGGGGTGAAGACACAAATTAACAAACATCCTACAAGGTGGACCTGTTGTTCCTGAAACTACCCTAATGAGTTGTTTTTCCCATCTTGAGACATTAGAAAATTTCATGTTAAATAAGACGCCTTACTCTCCTTTTATTTCCAATAGATAGAACTAGACATCTCTAATTTTGCTTCTCTGATCTTCAGATGGGATGATATACTTAGGTTCTTTCTCTTTAATTGCCCATGAATGAAGCCAAGTATGACCTGTTGTCACTACTAAATCCTGAGATACAACTGAGCCACCACAGATTTTTTAAAGCATTTCCAACTTACGACAAACTTGAACGTGTTCCCCTCCAAAACATGCTGTCTGTTGGGCATGAGCTTTTAGCTACAAGGAGTTTTGCAGATATTGGTTAATATTCCAGGATGTGGGCTGTCCACTGATACTGCTATGGAGCTGTAAGGTCCTGAGGTGGTCTCCAGACCTGTTCCATGAAAATCAGCATTGAGGATCTGAGTTTTCTTTCAGGCTCAAGGCTGCTCACAATCATCCAGGCCAGTCCTTTCAGTAAAGGCAGTCAGGGCTGGGGGATACGCATAGTGTAAGCTGCTGCGGATGGAGTTAGATAGGCCTCAGCATATCATAAATAACATATGTGTAAATTGGGAAACAACCAGACTTTGCAAGGACACTATTGGGCAGAAATGCTGAATAACTCAGTGACCTGGAGCACTAAAAATGGTAAGCTAGTGAGAACAAGAAGCTGGAGATACAAATAGCCCCAGGTAGACCCGAAGCTTTAGCCAAAAATATTTGCACAGAGGAGCTCCAACTAACAGTCAAGATATCTGTGACACTGAATGCACGCTGTTGCTGCATGGCAAGTGTGCATGTAGGAAGTGTGAGAACAACTTGTACAGCCAAACCAGAGGACATATAATGCAGTGGGGTACAGTACATTCTGTATTTTAAGGAAGCTACAGCTGGGAGAACTTGGCACATTGGTATTGGAGGGCTGCACCTGCAGCTGTGTCTGCGAGAGGAGCGGACCTGGCAGGCAGAGCAAAACAGAGGTCTGCAATAACATAAGATTTCCTGGTTTAAGCCCTATGGAGCTGTAGGCACCTTTTAAAGAAAGACACTGACGGAGCCACTTGTCACTTCAGTGAGAGCCTCTCTGAGGTGCGATGTACGTGTGCGGAGCAGCTCTACCATCTCCACCTGCCCAGGCCTTATTGGTCTCTGATAGGAAGAAGGGATCTCTTGGAAATATCATTCTGGACTGGTTGTACCAGGAGTGTACAGCCTTCATGAAATTCTTGTGCATGTGGGCCACAAGACATTTTCCTCTGATCTCAGGCAGGGAAGAGGGAGCCTCAAGAGTAACTCACAGCCAGAAGATGCATCCAAAGAGACCTGTTGCTCGATGGAGGGCTGCAGTGGGGAGCGCTGAGGACCCATGATGCAGCAATGCCAGCCTCAACAGCCACTCCCAGCTCCATCTGCAAAATCCTTGGGTGGAGCTGTACTTGAGACACCACTTTTTGAAGATCCTGGCTTGTTTGAACCCTACAGTGAAGGACAGAGCTTTGAGGCACACTGCCTAGGAGGTATACCCTGGTCCTTGGTCTCTGCTCCTGGCCAGGCCATTAGTGCCACCTCTCTTGGCTCCTGACCAGTCCCAGCCATGCACACCGCACTGGAGAGGACATAAACACCATGTGGGTGATTCGATGATCCCGAGTCGTCATTCAGTGCCAGATCAGCCAAATTGCCCAAACTAACCCTGAGCACGTCTGGAGGAATGAATCAGTTGATATGACTTGATCATGACTGGGTAGATTATTCTGCTTTTTTTTTTCTTTCTTTCTTCCTGAACTCTTTGTTTTTAATATTGAACCAGTGTGCTGGTATCCTATGATGATACAACCCTCTCTGTTGACATTTTCTCTTAATTATATAGGGATTACTGTAGAATTAAAGGTGCATTTGTAAGGCTTTTAGAAGGAGCCTACCCTCTGCTACTGGCCCTGGAGATGAACCAATCTAATGACTTTTATCTCCTTCCCAACCAATGCAACAAGCCTCTTTTCTCTTGAACTTCTAAACCTGCCCATAAAATAACCCCTGACCCCCCTCCTCCCTCCCTACTATCCTTCTACCCGGTTTTCTTCCTGTAATAGGTCTAAAAAGGTTGAAAGGTGCTGAACTCTTGCGTGGGGAATTCAACTTTAAAGACCCTGAACTTTTGGATTCCCTGAGGGGCACAGGGGGAAGGAGGAGGAAGGGGTGGTGTCTCGTGCTTTAGCACAGTGACCTAACAGATACATCTCATGTACATGTCATGTCAAATGTCATCTCTAGGGCCGGGAGTACTCCGGATAACCTGTCTGGTCAGTAGAGGTGACTGAAAATACTTAGCTGCAAGCCATTGCTTTGAGAAAGCTTTGCCTTTTATAATTCCTTCACTATTTATTTATGGGTTGGGGATTTCTTTTTTGTTTTATCTCCTTGTAAAGATTCATCAGCTGCCTTTGGCTCTGCAGATTGCAAAACTTTGATGAGCAGCAAATGGCAGCTGCAGAATAGGAAAGAAAGAGTGAACCTCATTACCAGCAGTTTTTGGGGGGCAGAAAAGAGGAATGGTGCCTGAGAATGGCAACTGAAGGCAGCTTGTTTGGTTTTGCTTGCCTGGGGCTCATCAAGGAGGAAGACACATGGCTGGGACCCTGCGCTGGAGCTTCAACCCGGTTTCATGCAAAGCCATGCAGCGGTACCAGCGATGTGGCCATCAGTGCCTCTCACCCCCAGCCTTCCTCTTCTCCTCCCTTTATTTCCCTCTGCTGCTGGGCCTCTTACCACCTTCCCTGAGGAAACTCCTGTTGATTTTCCAAAGGAAAGTGTTTAAAGGTGCCCTTGCCACAGCTTCCCTGGGGAGTGAGCGCTGCCTGCTGAAGTGTTCTTCGATCCGCTGGGGAAGCACTCAAAAATAAGCAGTGGGGGATGAAAAACGGATTAATTCAGAGTAGAAATAAGGCAGAGTTGCCCCACGAGGGTATTTCAGCCCATCTGCTTCCCCCTAGCAGCTAGGGAAAGCCTCCTCAGCTCGGAAAATGCCCAACTTTTAAACAGGTGATGTTTGGGAAGTCATTAATCAAGGAGGTAAAAGATGCTGTAGTGAAGCCCAGGGATGCAGCCTGATGGAGGGGAAGTCCTTTGGCCTAGGTTGAGCTGGAGAGCAGAATAAATACTCATTTCAGCCCCTCTCTGAACCGCGTTTTCCTTTCTCTTACCCATCACTGCCTGCTGAGCCCTCCTATGCACCTATCACTGGCAAAATAAATCAATGCAAAGGAAGAATTATTTACTGAGAATCTTCCTATGGCCTTAGTTTCCTATTTACATTTTCTGTGCCTCTTGCCTTTTTTTTTTTTTTCCCTACTGATAATACCTTTAGGCTAAGCATCTTCACCCAGATCTATGTTCTGCTGTATAACTCCTATTTAAGGCACCTGATTCCCATCTTCCCTTTGTGGGTCTGGAAACATCTCTATGCCAAGCTTGGTTTGTGCTCAGTATGGCCTGATCTTGTACAGGAGGGTCAGGAATACTGAGACAGAAATAAATAAGGAGATGGGTATTTCAGTATTAGCATGGACTTCTGCACCTTTCCAGAGGGAAATGCAGGTCTCCATCTCAGCAAAACTTTGCTCTGTCCTGAGAGGTTGGTGCTATCAGGTGGTGGGATTATTGCTGCCAGCAGCTTGGCTGAAATGTTGGTTTTTTTTTTTTTTTCCTCTAGGTAGTGGGAACTCAAAACTTGGAAATATCTGGCATGGGAACTTCAGCTTATGAGCTTAAACCCCACCGGAGTGAAGAGGTGGCCAACAGGGTTTTATCCTGCACCAGTTTTCCTGAGAACAAGCAAGCTCTTACAAAACAGCCATCTGAGAATGCTTCTACATGGCAAGGATTCCCAAGGCAAGACTTTTCCTAACTCAGTGCTGCCTTTTGCCCTTCTGCCAGCAGGATATAAGCCATACTTGATACTTCAAGCAGGAACAAGAGGCTAGATTAAGCCTTCACAGAAACTCAGATTTTAAAAAGTTTTTCCTTTCCTTTCCTTTCCTTTCCTTTCCTTTCCTTTCCTTTCCTTTCCTTTCCTTTCCTTTCCTTTCCTTTCCTTTCCTTTCTTTTCCTTTCTTTTCTCTGCCATTCCTTTCTCTGTCATTCACTTCTTTTACATACACTTCTCTNCTTTCCTTTCCTTTCCTTTCCTTTCCTTTCCTTTCCTTTCCTTTCCTTTCCTTTCCTTTCCTTTCCTTTCCTTTCCTTTCTCTACATTGCAAGGGAATTCCCTTAGCTTTTGATAAATGCTTTGAACTCCCAGCTGTTCTTAGGGAGAGAAGGAAGATCAAAGACACGTCTGTAAAGGCTGCTTATGTACCTGAGCAAAGCAGAGCTCCGTTCTTCTCCTGGGGAGCATCTATGAGTCTGTGAGCCAAATGCACCCAAGCACCTTCGTATACTGTAACTTGAATTCTCATATGAAGAAGGCAGTGTTGTTTCTGGGATCCCACAGAGCCACGGAGGGGCTCCTCAACCCCGGTCCCTCCTGGACATCTGACTAACAGACCCATTAAACAGTTTTCCTGAGTATGCTCCGCTCATTGAGAGGTCTACATACACAAATTGGAGTGGGCTTTGGTGAGTGATCTCCATGGGCTCAAACCTTTGTGTTCACATTTGCAGCCTCTCCCTGACTTGCCCAGGCTGAGTTTCCACTGGATTGCTGAAACCTGGTTTCAGCACTGGTTTCAGGTAAGGTTACCTTACCTCCAGTAAGGTTGGAGCTAGCTGCCTACCCTGACCGTGAGGAGGTTTCACGGTCAGAAGAAAGCTGGTCTGAAGCTGGGTGCTCCTGTCTGTATTATCACAGGCTACCCTTTGTGCCACTCAGGAGCTCCTTGTGAACATAATTTTAATGCCCTGGTCAAGGGTGCAAAGTGTCCTGCTATGTTATATGCCTCTTTTGTCTCTGAAGCACTGATCCTGCGCTGTGCTGATTTATTTAGCAGGTGAAGAGCATTTATTCCCTTGGACCTGGGAAGGGTTCTGGGGAAAACCAAGTTATCTCCCAAACTTTTACTGTGGCCTGTGGTATTTTGTTGGCCTTTCTGGTGTTTGGCTGAAATTCAATGGCTGGCAATGTGCAGGGCATCACACCAGAAAACCTCATGGCTATTTTTGGTCTTTAATTCCTGTGCACTTCTGATATGATGAAAAAAAGAATGCCCTTGCTTGTAAGTGCTTAAATATTAGAGACTTGCTTGGCAAAGCATATTTGGGCTGACTTAGCTCTTATTCATTCTAACAAAACTGAATTATACATTCTTAAGTAAACGTTTTTGTAAGGATTTTGCAGAAATGTGAGGAATAATCTGATCTAATACATCATGAAACAAGTGAATAAGGAATACAAGTGTTAATTAATATTGAAAGAAATCGTTAGAGCATGCTCCAGATGTTTGCTCAAGTATTCAAGCCATAATAACAGCTGCCTCGCTCCTATCCAAATTGGCTACAAATGATAAGTTAGACAGGCACATTCATAGAGTAATTTAAACTGGAAAGAATCTTGGGAGGTCCCTGGCCAAGCTGCTGCAGAAAGCATGGCCAGTCTCCAAGTTAGACCCAACTTTGACATTAGATCCAGTTGCTCAGGGCCTTGTCCAGTCAGATTTTGAATATCTCCAAGTACAGGGGTATTGCACCCTGAAACACCCCCTTGGTGCAGGGTGCACTCAGTAGAGTGCAGTTCCCCAGCCCTTTCACTCTGTGGCCACAAATGGGCAGCAAGAGAGCAGCCATATGGGGCAGACACAGACCCCTCTGCATGCAGAAGTAGTGGCCTTGGTTAAGGAAGACCACGTGAGAAAGATCGGAACCACCTGATGGCAGCAGGAGAAAGCACTACACACTCCTGTGAATGGTGCAGTAGGCGAGGGCTGTTGTGCAGAGAGGTCTGCATGTCCTCCTGGGCCAGCTCACCTCCAGAGCAGTCCCCAGGGCGCTGATGGAGCCGGTGGTGGCTGCCCCACAAAAGCTTTCCACATCCATTTCCCTCTGGAAAATGAGAAGAACGGTTTTTAAAACCATAAGAATGGAGAAAATTGTCTTTTTACAAATTTTGGTTTGGGATCCTAGGTTGTATTTTTCTTGTGGTCGTCAACGATGGACATTAGTTGTTGGAAAAGAAACGGAGGGTGAAAGAGAGAAAGAGGAATAAAGCAAGTAAACAAGACAGAAAAAGAATGAAAAAGAAAATGAGACCTGGCATACTAACCTCATGATTCAGGGAGCATGGGGCTTTGCAAACAGCTGTGAGTATTAAGAGGCACTCAGAGAACCCGAAGAGATGGCAGCATGGTAGAAACCCAGCTGCAGGTTGGAGCAGGGCTGGTGTGGCTTCATCTGGGAGTTCAGGAGAATTTCCTGTTTCCTACAATAGACTGGCCTTTTTATCAGACTTACGTAAGGTGTGAAGCTCTTTTCCTTGTGTCACTTCTCTTGAAGGCCCCACAGCAACTCTGCACTGGTTGCCTCCAAGCTGCATGCAGAGAGACTTTGCACTGTGCAAGGTCCTTTGCTAGGTCCTTCCACAGGTGCTTGAACCATCTTAGAAACATTAATGTTTCAAAATAATGCACAGAAACCCTTAAATTGCTGAGAAAGACAGGCAAAGGATGGCTCTGAGGTTGGGGCAATACTAGAGAGACACTTTCCTTTCTGCCACAAATTTCTTGGATGGCTTTGGATGACTTAAACTCAACTATTGTCTTGGTTTTAAAAACTGGAACTGGTTTGGCTTCCTTGTCTCAGAGAGGTTGAATGAGCATGAGCAGGTGAGGCCACAAGGCTTGGACAAGGATGACAGACTGGGTGTGCGGGGGCTTGAGCTGGTGAGGAGCTTCTCGCCTGGTGGGT